>ML781926.1:206800-240623 GCA_009831015.1 Picea engelmannii | reverse complement strand
TGTCTCCTAAATAACTCGAACCCCCCTCTCTAATCCACTTACCGCCTACCCCCCCTCTGAGTTCCTACCATATTGTCTTTTAATACTGCCCCGTTCGCCTTTCGCCACCCGTTCTTCCACTCACTTCCCAACCTATCTAATCCTCCTCTCTCTATTTGCCACTTTTTCTTCCACTCACTTCCCAACCTATCTACTCCTCCTCTCTCTATTTGCCACCTGTTTTTCCACTCACTCCCCAACCTATCTACTCCTCCTCTCTCTACACGCCACCTATATCCTTCACTACACGTCGCCAACTCCATACTCCCGATGCCTCCATCATATTCAAACCTTCTCTCACTTTTTGACATCTATCTTCACATCTCACCTACCCTCATATCCACTCATCCTGTATTCCTATTGGACACCCACCTCCACGTCTTCATGTTCACCACTAGTTCATCACAGTGAAAGCGAGGGGAAGGGTCAAGTACAGTCGAGACAGACTGTGCTTAGATTCTGAAAGCTCAGACACATACAAAGAGTTAAGTCTCAGTCATAGATCGATTTAGATTAGTTCCATAAACACTTCATTAAAATGCTCATACAACCAGTTATCTCAAGTGGCCTCCAACAACTCAGAGACATGCCATTGTTCAACACAGAGCTTTTCTCTGTCACTCCGAGGCCTGTTTTCAGCAAATTCAGTTCCTCCATTGCATGCATCAATTCTATCTCAGAGACAGTGGTAGTTTTTATTTGATTAAGTCCAACATTTTCCTAGATTAGATGCAAGAGTGGTCTTCTATGTGTGATAAGAACCACTCTTGTTGATTAAGTCCAGTGTCTTAGTGAATTTAATAATTTGATTTATGAACAGTTAGATAAATTTAGGTCTCAGTCCCCTAAGGACGAGAACCTCTCCAACTCTTTAAATAGTTAGCTTTTGGATATTATAATGGTTGGAGTTTTGGGAAGGAATAGAAATACAACAGACTGGTTGGAGCCATTTTATGCATGGATTAAATATCTTCTACCTGGTAAACATACTCTTGATAAAATTGTTTTGTTCAACTCCTTGTGTGTTTTTATTCTTATCTTGAATGCAGTTTTTTATTTGTGCAAAGTACATTTCATTTCCTTTCATCTATTGTATGACTTATTTTTACTGATATGCAACCTGTCAAACAACTAATTCTTTGGTGAAGATTTTTTTTTCTTGCAACCTGTGGGAGTTACTGTGTTTTGATACATGTTTGATGTCTTGGAATAATATTTTAAGTATTGAACTTCTTGTAACAGATTATTCATTGAGTAGTTTGTTGTCTCCTTCTATTTTCTATTATTTCGTTGGTCTATCATTAGTGTGCCATCAGCCAAGGAGGGTCCTCATCCATATCATTCTGCCAACCCAACCTTTCCTTTTTCTTGATAGAATAACCCTCTGACCAACCAATGAAATTTGAAGAAACAATCATTATAAACTAATAGGTGGCCTAGCTTTTCCCTTTAGCAGTTATGTGTAGACCTTAGGACCAACAGTGGGGACACTCCACTGGTTGACAACACACTATACATACATTTAGTGTGGAGCTTGTTGTATCTCACACACTCCATACCAGACCTCTCCTATGCAATTGGCACAGTTTCTAGATTCATGCAGGAGCCACATGAGCTACATTGGAAGGTTGCAAAGCATATCCTTCAATACGTACAGGGCACCATCACCTTTGGGATACATTATGCAACAGACTCTACATTGGATCTCATTGTGTTCAGTGATTTTGACTAGGTTAGCGATAACACTGATCGCAAGTCCNCTCACTTAGTCTTGGTTCCAGGCCTATATGTTGGTTGAGCAAGAAGTAGGTTGTTATTGCTCTTTATTCAACTGAGGAAAAGTACATAGGGGTATTTAACATAACCATTCAGGTTATGTGGCTATAAAAGTTTCTCACTGAGTTGGATATTCAGTTTCATCGATCAATCGTCGTTTGGTGTGACAACCAAAGCACTCTGAAGTTCTGCAGAGATCCAGTTTAGAGGCAGCAGATGAAGCACATCGAGATCCACATGCACTACATATGGGAAATAGTACACAAGGGGATCATTGACCTACATTTATTTGCTTTGAAGAAAAGATGACAAACATCTTCACCAAGACCTTCACTGAGCATAAGTTACATTCTCTGCGAAGTCGTCTTGGAGTGAAGGGCACAATTTCCTAACAATTGTAGTTCTTCTTTTTTACATACATTGTACCTTGAGGGGGGGGGGGGTTTCCCATGAGTTTTTCCCTCTTTCCTCACTTTATTTCATTGTATATTTTGTATTTGGGTAGCTAACATGGCCTCATTCCCAGGACCCATTCTTTATTTTCACCATAGTGATGTTCAGGGGGGGTGTTGGAATTACTTCACACACACCTAGGATTTATTTTTCCTAAGGTTTTTTCTATGTTTATTAATTTTTATCCAGTCTCCTAAAGTTTAGGGAGAATATTCCTCTAGGATAATATTCTCTTTAGTTTTCACTTCAGTTTGAATAGTTGAGTGGAGTCTAGATGTTGCATTGGTTTTGTCACTATGCAACATTGTGATCATCACCAACTAATGTGCATTAGCCTTGGTATCATCACGAGACTAGTGCATTACCCATGATTCCCTGATATCCTCCTCACTTCACTTTGTTTTAGTTAGTTAACTGAAGATTGGTAGACTAGTTAACTTATCTAGATGGCAGTTCACTCCCATAATTGCCCAAGAGACTAGACTAGGTGGCAGTTCACTCCCGTAACTGTTGGTGTGTGTCCAGATCACTCTAGACCACCACTATGGTGCATTGGATTCACCTCCAATGTACATTGGTTGATTTATACAAAGTATATCATGTGTAAATTATTCATTATTCATTACGGTTAATGAGAATTCTTCCATTCTTTCTCTCTTGCTTCTTCTTTCTCAATTTCTCTCTGCAAATGTGTGTGGTATTTTCTAGATAGATCTATTATGTGCAAGTTCAACACATTTATAATCGATGCATTTTTATTCATTTCTATGCACCAATGTGTTTAAATAATTTATATGCACCAACACATTTAAATAATTTGTACACACCAATGCATTTAAATCAGTTGTACGCACAAGTGCATGTTCAATATATAAGCCTTGGTATGAAATATATTATAGCACAGACCCATGCTCCTTGCATGTATGTATGCATTGATTCTCTTTGTATGTATTGGAGCATCGTTGCAATAAATGTGCATTGGCGATTTTTTAATTGGAAAATAATCAATACTCATAACTATTCTAATCACACCAATGCTCCTTATTACAACATGTTGATGCGGGTTTTTAGCCCGAGTTAAATTTCACATTGGATGCATCATGCAAAGATGACCAATTTAAAATCTTCCCCCTAATTAATATGAACCCTCCATCTTGTGATGTTGTCTTACCATATTTTTCATTTCGATTATTTGATTTTTATGTATTTTAATAACAAAGGTTGTTGGTGGTTTTGTGCATAAAATGAAATTACAAAATTAGTAAGTTCTATAGAAATCAAAATACACATTTCTATTATAACCCATTTCGAAATCTACCATGTTCACACAAACAAGGATATTCAAAATTGTTCATTTACTAATCTAGTGTGTGTTAGGTAAAAATAGTAGCATAGACAAACTCAATTAAATACACAATCAATAAGGAAATACTCACAGATCAATCATGATGAAAGAAATAAAACGAATGATACGATTCTTCATCATGAATCAACTTGACTACATATATTTTCTCAACTGGAGCTTGAAACTTAGATTACACAATCCTCCCTTCAAGTCCTTGAGAAAAAAGGTCTTTTACAATTTATTCAAAACTAATATATATAGGGAAGGGGTCAAGGAGTTACAAAACATAACTCTTCCACTTCCTTCTTGATTTTACACATACCCTTTCATATATTCATATGCAAATCATAATTTGGAAGCATTATTAAATATTACATTACAATTTGTTAACTTTATGAAGTTATATTTGTCTCTTATATCGTCATAGTTTTGGCCTAATATTTAAGTATAGTTTATTAAGAATACTCTAGTTCTGTTAGGCTTCTCCATGAAAGTAACCAACTCAATATGGGTGGTTATTTTGACCTAGGAGTATTCTTACTTATTTTCCTACATATACGATCATAAAAACTCCATGAGATCATTCAATGGCATGGATCTATTTTCGTTATGAAACATAGGCATCATGTCCCTAGTCAAGTATCCATAATTGTATTTAGATAAAACATCCATATCTTCTAATGTACTCTCAAGATATATTCAACCCATAGATGCTGGAGGATATAGAGTTGCTTCATTTTGATCAACTAGTTGTACATTAATTGGGATGGGCTTGCATCTTTCTTGCCAGTTGACAATATCCTTCAACAATTGCTTCTTCATTTCCAAATTAACAACTCACCATTCCAACTAACCTTTTAATACCATCATGATAGAAACCAAATCTTTACATGCATGAATATGGAGGTAGTAATTATGAATAAATGGCACCACCTTGTCCTCATACGTGTGAGTGTAAGTGAAAACATTTGGCCAAAATGTATTTAGAATCTTTGTAGTGTTCTACTTGGTTTTATAACACAATAATGCACTATTCGAGTTGTTTGTTTTCTTCCATAAGCTTAAATATGACTTGTTTTGATGCATAGGTTGTACCAATTTGAATTGTATCTAAAGTGGACAATGTAGCAAGTTGGGTATCCACAATTATGATTTCATTTGTTTCAATCACCATCTAAATTGTTAACTATTTTCCTTTACTTAACCATTTTCTTCTTGATATCCTTTTGAGTCCTATTATGTTCAAAGGTCTCCAAGATAATGAAAGGGTATTCATCATTATAACTATCTGGCAAGGTCTTAAGTAATTCCTTTAGTGATGACATTATTGTTGCAGAGTTATTTCCTTCATCAACAATTCTCAAATATTCTTCTATCTGTTGTTCCTATTTTCTTTCATTATATGTGTTAACATGCCATCTATCTCAGTTACTATAATATGCAGTTCTATAAATTCCTTTGTCTCTATGGCCTCTTGGTTGCTATGCTATGTTATAGTATCCATGACACCAATTTGAGTTGTCTACATTTTCTCTATTTGTGTAGATGACTATCCCACATTGGAACTATCTATCACTTGCACTTGCATGGGCTCTAGAACATATTTAAGTAGGTTATATTTGACCCTCTCCCTATCTATTGCATCCTACTTCTTAAACCAAACAAAATGGTAGTATGCTTCTTGTCTACAATATTTTTCTTCTAAGGATTCTTGGTGACAATAGGGCTAAGTTAAACCCTACTATTTGAAATGGTCAACCACCTTTCTATGTGGGTTGTGAACTTTAAAACCTCCAAGGAGGAACTTGAAGAAATCCATGTCAACTGCTTGCATTAATGATACAGTAAATTATATTAGCATAAATTCCCTGATCATGAGATGATATGTTAGGAACAAGACTTTCTTTGTTCTTTCAATATGACAATGGGCCCAAACTTTGTCATTTTATATGCCACCTCTATAATCATTAACCTATTAGGAACATGTTTGGGAAGAATGGAAAGAGCTAAAGTGCATCCGTAAATGCACATATAGTTACCAACCTACTCTAAGCATAATTGATAATGGGTTTGAGTACCTCCAAAGCTTCCTATCAAAATATCATGCATGGTAGGTTGAACATAAGGTCATAGAGGGGATCCAGAAATACCTTTCACAAGTACTTGTACTTATACAACTTTTGATAGTGTACTCGGAGAGGTGGCAACAAAGGGTGCCATATATCATAATTCTCTAACAAGAATTCACAGAGCACACTCCATATAATAAGAACTTTTACATGTGAAACTGAGAGGCACTGGTTGCCAACATTCTCCAAGCATTTCTTAATGATGACATTTATGTTGTTCAATAAAATATCTACGCAGTTGAATATTGTTCTCATCATAATGACATGGTGTATTAAGGGAACCCAATGCTTGTGCAAATGTGAGTAATTTTTCTCCTCCTACAACTTGTTGACCAACATTATCTCATCTATAAGTGTTTCTTTTAGTTGATTAGCGGGGTTGATATTAGATTGGGGATTATGGAACAACTTATCTCATTCCCATAAACTCTCAATCAACTTGAATGGATTATGTTTATTTGCAAATGCTTGCATGGATTTCTTATCAAGCATCGTCTATGGTGTTGCTAGTTTATATATGGTCTTCTTGATTCGAGGAGGATAGAAACCCATTCATGTCCCTTTATCAAAATATATGTTTTTCTTTTAATTTGGTGTTTCCTCGCTTGATTAGCCAATTTATAATGTTAAGATAAGGGAAGATATCTACATTGGTTGCAATCCTATGCAATTGAGAGACTTGCACCATGCAGGTGATGGGTTTATTGCCAAAAGGTCTAACTGGCAATTCCCTTATTGGAACCATTATTTTGTATGTCTCAAACAAGTTGTCAAATATGATATCATATGGGACATTGAAGTTAAACTTGATGTTGTTATACACTAGAATAACTTCTGACATTGATGGTTCCTCTATCTCTTTTCTCTTTTGACCTTTTTTCCTTTTTCGAAGTCATGTTTTCAAACATGTTCTAACACATTTGTCGAATGTTCCAACATTCTTTGTTATCTTGAAAACATGCATAAGAAATTTGAGTATACCTCAAGGTGGTTTAAGTAGACATTAAGTTTGTAAAGTAGACAAGCAAGTAGAATACAACCTATAAATATTTACTTGGAAAGTAATTACAATTCAAGGATTTTAAGGTAACAATGTCTAGGAGTGTCCTAGTTAAGTGTACATAGGAGGATTAATTTCACAAGAAAATGGTGCATGGGAATAAATGAACTCCGCAAACAAGAAACACCCCAAAAGTATTAAAAAACTCAAATCATAACATGTATATGAGTATTATTATTATGAGAAGATTAGATAAACATATATGTTATTGAATTACCCACATGACTATTAAAATCACAATATGTAGCACTTTACTCGGCGAGGGTGAACAATGGTGGGTTTTGGGTGAATGGGAATTAGGCCCTTAGCTTGAGGATTTCCTCTTATTGTTATAACATGGAAACAAACCTACTACTAACTACTTGGCAATAAAGTGTCGGTGCTAAATCCTATGCAATCATGGATTCTAATGTGAATGGATGTTTTTCTTTAATGTAGAGAAATAGTGATACATCATTGGATCTTGGATGATGGTTTTCCCATTTCTTCTTGAATGAATTTGATCACAATCACATACTAAAATGTGAATGACCCGTTTGAATTCCTTGCCTACACTAGGTAAAGTGATAGATCAAATAAAAAATGTCTTAGTTGCTTACTTTCTTTGAGACCCTCGCTAGTAGTGGTAATCCTCAATACAAGTGATACCTCTTACTTCATGGTTCGCAAAATGCAAGCAAATCCTTGATCACACTTTGTGAAGGTGAATGGAAATGACACTTTTACATGTGGTCTCATCCTTTTTTCCTCTTGTATTTAGTGAGGTGATAACCGAGCAGACCTCTTTCTTTCATGAATGATCAAACAAGTAACTATTATAACCAATGGTACATCTTTTCCACTTGCTAACAAACCTTTATTGTTGTAGCTATAATGGAGGTGAACAAGCCTTCTTCCTCTCATAAGATAATAATGGAACAATGAGAGAAGTGGGTGCTTGACTTGCAATTGTGAGCCTATGTGAAAAGGATCTCCCCTCCAATTAATAACAATATGATAACATCATATAATTGATGGGAATATATAACTCCTTGACCACAATCATTCAGATGAGAGTAATTAGAATATTTCGCTTCACAAGATATTAAGTGAATGGATTATATAAATAGTATCTCCCTTTGGTTTCATTCACTAAAACGAATGTGAACAACCCCTCTCCTTCACACAAGATATGGCTCTAAGCGAATGGTAGCGTAGTTTAAGGAATTATTAACTTTAAGCTTTAATATCACAATTGTAAACTTGAATATGACTGGATTCCTACCTTCATAGAATAAGGAGAAATTGGTTATATAATCCAAGTCCACAGTCACGCTGGATAGGATGAATTCTAATTACATTCCCCTCACATGAGCTTGAGTGAATGATTTCCTCCCTCTTAGATATTGGTATGATGCTAACCATAAGGTGAGGTGCAAGGCCTGTAGTTTCATTGAATAAAATCTTTAATCATCCTTTCACTTTTGAGTGCGAGGGGTCCCATTTGAGCATGGTAATAAGGTGAGAGGTTTATTATCTCATTCCTTCATAATATTAATTTGAAATATCTCATCACCACATTCACCATGCTAGTAAGGGTGATGGTAGCCAATATAAATCTACCCTATTGCTTCAATACAAACAATAGTTGAGTGCAAAATGGATTAATGTTTTTGAGGTCTTGTAAATGGGGCTTAGATTACATTTACATTTAGTGTATCATGAAAATGATACTATAGTTTTTATCAAGTGGTAAGCATGATAATAAGGAAACTCGAATGGCCAAAATCCTTCTTTCACATGATGAGAAAAATTCTCTTGTCACTAAACTAGGGACACTCAACATGAATTGACTAGGTAACGTTAGAGAAGTAATCAAAGGCATGGAAACTTTCAAAGGTGAATTTGATAATATGGATGGAAAAGGGAATTGATGTGATGGATTTTGGTTCAAGCTAAGTATTTGTCCTTGATCCTAGAAAGAATATCCCAAAGAATCATAAATAGGGGCCTATCTTTTTTAAAAAGAGGCCCCATATGCAGATATGAGCATGTTGCAGGGTTAACACATGGTAACACATTGACCTATATTTGTAAGATGCAATAGTGATAATGTGATGAGAATGGTATGATAATATCTTGTTTGTTAACCTCATAAAGAATTCATGAGAGGTAGGGTATATGTGACTAGTTGTAGCACCCTTCTCAAGGTTAACAGGTTAGAGAACACCACTACTAGTACATTTAGTCCATTTATTATGTATTCTTGTTAATTTAGAAACAATCTAGGTCTTGATAATTGTGTTCTTTAATATTATGGTGCTACCTATAGTCAACTAGATCTAGAACATAATAGGAACGTACACATTACAACTATCAAAGGTTAACTGTCATAAATAAACAATATGTGATTTGACATTTAACTAAGAATTGAATTAGCATACATTTTGGAAGTTTTAAGCAAGGAACAATGCAAATAATTAGTGGAATAACTCTTTACTCTTTGTGATCCTCAATTATAGTGTAGTCCAGGTGGTAGAAATTGCCTTAAGATCATCCCTTGCCACTTGCCCAAAGTGGAAAATTATCTTCCTTGCCAACTAAGAGTCTAGCCAACTTTCTAGCTTCGTGAAACCCTTTGGTTTCCTAGCCCTCCTTACTCAAGGCTCCAAGAATGACAATGCACAATAGGTTTCTTCCCAAAATTCCAAAATCAATAGTTTTTCCAATACCTCAAGAAAAGATCGAACTTATAACTTCCTCGACACTTCCTCCTTCTCCCTATTTATAATTTTCCCATGCACACCTCCCCTAAGCCTCCTCGATCACTATTCCCTTTCCATGGAATGATTTCTCATTATGATAGTTATTTCATACAAAAATAAGTGTCCCATCATGTAGGCACAAAGGAATGGAGATTTAAGGCTCCCACTACACACATTCCACCCTACTCCTCTTTCATCAACATGTGAGATCATGTGTGGTACGATAGGGAAATTGAAGTTTGCATGTGGTTTTATCATTATGTTTGTTCTTGCTAGGATTAATTCCATTTTTTCCATCTCGATACTCAACCCTCAAAGCACTGAAGTATTGGAAGCAAGCAAGAGTGTTATATATGAATTTGGCAGGTCTTTCTTAATCCAAAGGTGACAATATAAGGAGCTATGGTTAGGGGTAATCTAACCTATATTTTCTTATCTTCGTAGAAAAAATGTCCAATTTCCATTACAAGAATAAATGTTATGTCCTATGCAAGATAAAGGAATTTCAATGGGGAGTTAAGTGATGTGAGCATGAGGTTTTTGAAGCTCAATGTTGTGTGATGAATTCCACCATTAAATGGAATTTATAGAAAGAAGAATGCAACAATAAAATTAAATCTAGAGAATAGGGTGAGGGATCAATGTGTAGTGGATATTGCAAACCAACTATTTGAGATTAAATAATTGGAGAAAGAGATCATTGCCTTCATGCAGATTTATCATACTCGATTCTCTACAATCTGTAGTTGGTAGAATCTTGGCTCACCTTCACCTCGCCCAAGATGTGGTTTCATCTCCTCCCCCTTTAACTTCTACATCGATTGGGGTCTCCTCTCTTTGCAACTTATCACTGGGCAATGACAAGGATTTGGACATCCCATTCTCTTCTAAACCAGAACTAGTGGATAATACAAGTGAAGTAAACCTTGTAGATCAAACTGATGTGGAAATGCACTTTGAGGATGCAACTCTAGAGACTCATGCAAGCCTGAAAATTTATGCCTTTCAAGGTCATGCTTTGTAATTTATTTCATTTATTTTTCATATTTTTCTAAGTATTTTTATTGTTGTTTCAATTTGTAAGTAATTAAACCTATGAGGCCTATAAAGGATGGAATGGGTAGGCAACGATCAAGAATTTTGGGTGAAATACTATATATTTTTGTTAGCAGGTTGTGGCCAAACTCTTATTTTTTTGTATTACAATATTGTTTGGTTCAATGACATATTTTTCTAATAGAAAATATATCTATTATTGTGAACAAAATCATAATAGTATATGCACACAATGTATGGTCATGTAGCTAGCCTACTCATACCTTGTGCGTGTATTAATAAAAATTAGTAGTGAATGCTTTTTAATGCTCAATTCTTTAATGTCCACAATCACACATGATTAGTAGAACTATTATATTATTTAAAACTTTCATTTAGCAAAAGAAACATGATTCAATCAACATGCTACATGGATAACCACATCACATTGATTGAAATTAACCAAACATGCACTTTAGGCATGGTAATAAATCTAAAAAAAGAAGTTAAGTGTGACATAATCAATTCATATCAAGATAATATCCAACTCATAATCACCCACGAACACCTACTTCCATCTTCCATCTCCCATCTTCTACTTTACTGCAATATGCTAGAGGATCAATTGTATCAACCACGCTAGACATAACCTTTAGGTGAAAGCATCAAATATATCAACCCAACTTCTAAGGTAGAATCGCTAACACTTTGCTCCCATGGCTTTAGGTTTTGGAGGATACATGGTGGGTAACACCTACACCCTTCCTAATAAAACTAGGGGTCAACACTCTAACATCAAGCCCCAATCATATTGTGCACTTGTAGCTCTTAGAACCACATCATTGAATAACCACCAGGTAGGTCTCGCCTCTTGTCAAAATCGGTCAATTGTCGAAGTCGAAAGTATAATTCAGTCGAAGTCCTCATTAGCCGACCGACCCGAGAAGTTAAGTAGTTACAAATACCTGGTAATTGAATGTGTAAGTATAAATAGACAATCATGTACCAAATAAAGTGTCTTTGTTGTGTTGTATTCACACACACACACACACACACAATCATAATAATAATAATAATAATAAAGTGTTGTTCTTTGGGATTCGACTACTTTGTGTATGTCTTTGTCTATATGTATGAGTATGGGATTCTATACTTGCTTATGTGATGAACTACTGGTAACAATCCCCTACTTTTCCCTAGATTACAACATTTGTTCTGTTGTCGGTAGTTTTGAACCTGGGCATATAGAATATCACATAGATGATAAGTTTACAAGACATACGCGAATGGTGGGAGCGGAAAATTGAGAATTATATCAAGAACTACGCAAGAAGAAATAACCTATCACTAGCATAAGCACGATCACATTTTTTCTCGGAGACTCATGAAAGATTTATAGAAGCTATCACTGAATCCTTATTCGAGTACATCACCAAGTTCGATAATTTGTAAATTGACTCCCAACGAAAAATTAACCCTTAAGCTTACAAACATAGGTCAAACAAATATGCACAAGTGGGTTGAAAGAATTGTTGAAGATTATATAACAGAACAAGCTATCGAGGATCGAACTTGCCTCGATACAAAAAAATATAAATTCTACATGGAGCTACATGAAGGATTCTTGTGCACCATCCCCAAACCGCTTCATAAATTCTTTCTTGACAAAGGAATCGATGACATTGTTGAGTACCAACCTCGACTAGGTACACCACCATAAAATAGTAATTGGGAAGAGAGAGATGAAAAGTGGGTAGAATTCCTAGAAGCAAGGTGCAAAGATACAAAACAAGCCTGAGACTATTTTTTGATACAATAAACATGGCCATCTTCACCGACTTAGAGTAATTCAAGATAACGATGGGGGGTTGGTAACTTGGTTGAACCTGTGAGATGTCATAAGAAAAGGAAAATATACCAGAATTTGTGTTACTTAAGCATAAATGTTTTCGAGAGGAAAGAAAATGCATAAGAAATCAACCGATATCCAAAGATTGGAATGGGGCAAGAGGAAAAATAAAAGAGATGAGATTTGTAAAATATGGAATAGTTGGAAGTTGAATATAAAAATGGTTGGAGAATATCAACCTGATAGAGCACATGAGCAATCTGAGTCTGAAAGAAACAAACCAGATATGGAAATAACAACAACCACGACAATCCCTGACATAAGTAATTAAGCACAATTGATAGAGGCTAGCATGGGAACCCATCAACCTGAAGACCAACCCAAAAGCATGGATTACAAAGATTCAGGACCGACAATATGTACTCCTCCTGTTCAAGCAACTAGCCCTTGAATTAGAGAATTCCTCCATCATAGAATTTAGATCGATGAACAATCCACAAGGTTATGGTATAGAACCAATGAGCATGGGAACTTACACAACATGCTCATTTTCGAGCCATAAAAAAACAAAGTTGATAAAATTCTCATTCACATCAAGGATCTCACCAACCGCCCCCCCTGCAAAATCTCATATCAAGGGAACAAAATAATCTAGTAGGTTATAGTTGTGAATCGACACGTCCATTAGAACGACCTATCATCGAATATAAAGACAAAAGTTCTGAGACTGAAGAAGTAACTCATAGACAAAACAAGTAGAAATTACTCCTTGAATATCATCCGACAGAAGAACGACCGACAAACAAGTTGTCACAACAACAACCGACTGATAATTCGACATCCCAGTCAAAACTTGTGGTGAATTAGACATCACAAAAAGCTATTGTTCCTAAAAATAAAACAACAATGGGACTTAATAATATTCCCATTTATGATGGAGACTAGAATCCAAGAAGACATTGGTTCGTATGAAAAAAAAATTGGGATGCAACAGACATCACAGATGGAGATAAGAAGATGGAACAATTTGGTGTTGCTCTTCGACACCGTGCTCAAAACATGGTTTATGAATTTCACTGAAAATAAAAATCAATCAAAATTAGAAATAAAGAACAATTTTTTATCACTTTTCAAAGTCCAAGATGTTACACACTTGGACACACAAAAAATTAAAGAAATAAATCAAAGACTAGGCGAGTCAGTCCACGAATACGACAAAAGATTCAAAGATCTCCTTAGCCAAATCTCATTGAAAATCAATCAAAATATTCTCATACAATGGTATGTATCTAGATTACTACAATGGATCTGAACTCCATTACAACTCTACGAGATAACCTCATGTGAAGACACATTACAAAAAGCACAATGTGTTGAATCAGATGATGATGAACCATCAACTTCCTCATCGACAGAAAGGCTAGAAGAAAAATAGAACATCTACAACATACCATAAAAAATATAACCTTAAGAAGAAGTGAGTTGTGGTGCACCACATGCTATGAAGAATTTCACACCAAATATACTTGTATCCTCAACGATCAAGTAGTAGGAGAAACAAATGCACGACGAGTGCAAGCTGAGACATACTGTAACATATGTGAAACTATGACCAACCATACTATGTAAGATTGTCCATGCAACTTGAAAAATACCAAATGGTGTCATATTTGCGAAGCGCATAGCCGTAGAACATCCATGTGTCAACTAAATGCACATAATAGAACAAATGTGCACACATTCTACCATACAAAAGCATTGATCAGAATAACAACTACGAGAGAAGAAATGACTATTATGGTCAAGGTCGAGGTTGAGGCGATCGTGTTCGAGCCGGGTTACAAGGTCAAGGTCGAGGTTGACCTTACTATTATAATTGTTGGAAAGATGACCACATTATCCCTTATTTCCAAATAAAAGATCAGGTCGACTTAAAATTTTGTAACATATGTGGTGTTGACGATCATTCACTTGAATATTTTTTGATAGTACTTGATAATATCATGACCAAAAAGAATGTGAACCTCCTACACATAGTCTCGAAACAAGAAGTGTTAAATTCAAAGAACTTACATGTCATTACTAGATCAGGTGTGGGATCGAATATTAACAATATCCACTCACAAGATCGATAAACATGGAAGTCCAGTTTGTTTCCAAATCCATACAAAGAAGAACAGATTATGAGGGAAGCACTTAAATTCTTCAAAAATTCTCGTCAAGACTAGCCAAATAGAGGAAGACAAAATGAAGACATTGTACAAGAATTTTTACAACTTTTAAAGGAAAAGAATTCAGTCAATCGATTGTTGGATCTGCTTGATATACTAAGAGAATATAAAGAAGGACAAATACCATCTAAATATGTCAAACAACTTTCCTATAAGCATAAATATTATGATCCATGGGTCGACTTGGAAATCCATGGGGTATTTATTAACTAGGTATTCATCGACTTTGGATCACAAGTACATATCCAACCTAGGGATACATGGATATGGTTGGGTTGACCTTCACTAGCACCAACACTAAAGTACCTAAATCTTGCGAACCAAAAATTAATAGAGCCTATAGGTATACTGTGAAATGTCGAAACTCAAATTATGGGTATACCAACACCAGTCGACCTCGAGGTAATCAACTTAGTTTAAGGAATGCCAACATATGCAACACTTGTCGGTTGGCCATGGGGACGACAAATGAAAGCCAATATGTCCCTTGAAAAGGACATAATCAAGTCAAAAGGGAGCGGAAGAAAAATAATAATCCCCCTGGACCCTAATGAAGGGAAACCTTGGAGTGAATCATGGGATGAAGATCAAGAAGTGCAATGTTTATACCAGATAATCAATGAACAAAGATATTATGTTGAACCAAATGCACAAGGAGAAATTTTAGCAGAATATCCCCTATCGGTAGGACACAATTCTAACTCGGCTCTATACAATTGACAGATAGAAAATTATGAAGCACGCTCAAAATATTGTTGGACCATTGAAGCCAACCCAATTAAATGTCCAAGAACATGTTTTTCAATCCAAACAATACCCATAGTATATGTTAAAATGCTACAACAAACTCCCATGCTAATCCTAGCTGACAATACAACGAAAAGGCCACTGTGCTATAATGAACGGAACGCACCTTCGACACACGTCGAAGAAGTTTCTAAATATGTTGGAGAACAAGGTAGAACTCAAAGCCTAGTGGAAATATTCACAAGCCAAGTTGCAAGATGGTGGGAAACACATTCTCCAAGACTACAAACTTGGACAACTATATCGACTTACTTTATAGAACTTTTTGGAGAGAACAAACTAGTTAAAGCAGCTGACATTCCCCTCTTCAAAATTGGGTATGACACTATCGAACATATCCACCATTGTGAGAATGAATGGTGCAGAATAGGATATAGAGATAAAAGGGTATGGCCTCACATATTTCCAAATACGCTAGATGAAATACCAAATAAATGGTACAAAATTGAAGAATCATGCGGCTGTACACTCAATTGGTCTGACATCAAGGAAAATTTGTCCTGGAATTCAAATTCACCCTGGAGGAGGAGCATTTAAGAGAAGCAACACAACAAATTAAAAGCTTCATAGAAAAAATAATGCCAACCATGCAAAAAGAAAAAGGGAAAACGACTATCGATATAGGATTGAGATCGACATGCCACCTTATTTTGACATAGAATAATGAAAATACAACATCACAAAGAATCGACATGGAAAACACAAGTTGTCAGGGCCAAATATTTCGATGGAAAAGTGATCACCCAATTATGCAAAACTATGTAAAATCAATATTAAAAATAACCAAGGAAGAAAAGGATCATCCTGAACAACCTAAATCCCCTTGAAAGATTCACCAAAGTCAAAGAAGGGGAATGACACCTCGACGAAGAAAAATCACCAAAATGAATGGATGTTGAAATAAATACAAAAGAGTTCGATATATCAAACGACGAACGACCCAAAATGACATGAGTAGGAAACTACTGGTCGAAAAAGAAGACAACCGACATAGTCAACTTATTGGAGGAAATACCAAGATGTCTTTGCCTGAGACTATAAATATTTAAAATAAATTGTAGGAGAAATGGGAGAAATGAAAATAAAATCCATCCCTGGGGCAAAGCCGATTAAGAAACGACCCTATAAATTAGCACACAAATATAAGCCAATCGTCCAAAAATAAATTGAAGGAATTTTAGCAGCAAGCATCATATATCCAATTGACAAAGTAGAATGGGCAAGTCCTATGGTGCTCTAGCCAAAGAAGAATGACCCCAACAAGTTAATAATTTGTGTCAACTTCTGAGGACTCAACAAATTGACTCTAATGGATCTGTTACCCACCCCATTCGTCGATGAAATAGTCAATGAAGTCGCAGGTCATGAATGTTATTCATTCACAAACGGGTTTTTAGGATATAATCAAGTACCTATAGCTAAAGAAGACCAACCAAGGACAACATTTGTATTTGAATTTGGCACCTTCACCTATAAGGTAATGCCATTTGGGATAAAGAATGTCCCAGAAATATTCTCAAGAATAGTGGTAAAAACATTTAAAGAATACATCTACAAGGAAATGGCTATCTATTTCAATGACCAGACTATATACAACCTATTTAAAAACCATATACAATGGCTCAGATTAATGCTTGAATGATGCATGAAAATCCAATTGTCTTTCAATATCAAGAAATGCATCTTTCCCACCCTAATTGGCATTCTCCTAGGACACATGGTATGCAAATATGGTGTAAAAGTTGACATGGAGAAAATCAAAATCATCCTCGACTTGAAACCATCAATAAATCAGAAACATATTAAAATGTTCCTTGGGCATATTGGGTATTACAAAAAATTGATACACCACTATTAATATATTACTTTTCCAATGGATGAGCTGCTTTGGAAAGAAATTGAGTTCAGATGGAGCCAAGATTGCCAAGAGTCCTTCAAATTTTTAAAGAAAAAATTGGTCAAAGATTCTATATTAAAATTCCTCGACTGGTCGACAATATTTCACGTACATGTCGATGCTTCAAATATCATTGTAGGGTCGGTTCTCGAACAACCATAGGATGAAACAATCAACCACCTTAATGCTTACACCGGTTCGAATCTAAATAAAGCATAAAGTAATTACTTGACTACAGAAAGGGAAGCCATGTCGATGATATTTGCATTGCAGAAATTCTAACATTATTTACTTGCGAACCTATTCACATTTTTTACAGTTCATCGGGCACTAAAGTATACATTCAATAAACATGTACATCAAAGAAATATCTATCGTTGGTTATTGTTATTCCAAGAATTTGAATTCGATATAATTGTCCACCTAGGCAAAAAGAATGTAAGGCCTGGTGATGCAGGAGCATCGCCAACTCAACAAGCGAGCTAGCACATCAAACGAAAGATCAACTGGAATAAACAAAATCAAATTTTGTAAATGCTTTGGAAATGAAGCGCCAAGTCTTTAATGGTCCATTTATGAAAGAGCGCCTTTTGTGTATTGTATCAGACCTCGAGCCATACGCTCTTTTCTGGAATAGATAGAAGGCATTTAATCTAGTTAATGTAGGTAGATACATGTTTAAGTCTAGATTGGACAATTTTAGATTCTGAGAGGGAAAATAGATATAGACACCCTCACTTGTACATTGTAACATTATTCAGAATCATTCATTCAGGGGCAAGAGAGAGAGCAAGTAGAGAATTTGTGAAGAACACCCATGTACATATGTTTTTGAATTAATAGAAGAGAGTCTTTAATTCAATTCCATGGCTGGTGTTGTTTCTCTGTGTATGTTGTTTATGTGCTCATGAATGTTTGTTTCTGGTTATGCATTTTCTTCGAATATGCTGTGCATATGATTTGAGGGTTTAAACTGAAGTCTGAAAGAAGAGAATTAGGTTCAGTTGTTTCTCTGTCTGAGTCAGGAGATTCCTGCATAGAGTGCAGTTGAATCCATCTGCATAGAGTGCGTTGATGAGGCTCAACAGTTGGACCCTTATTCTTGTTCACCCAGAAGTTGGTTTGGGTTGGTAGAGTCTTGCGGGAGAAGTGCAGGCCGAACACTTGAAGTGTTTCCAGGGTTGTCACAAGGAGTGCACGCAAGTTCCTTCTGAGAGAACCAGAGTGGAAAAGCTCAGGAGGTATAGCACCTTCGTGACATAGTTGAAAGAAAGCGTCAGAGCTATACCAAGGAGGGTTCGAGCAGGAGTTGCAAGCGCAAGCATCAGAAGACAAAATCTGAGAGGAACACTCAGTCGTTCCGAAAGAATCCTCAAGGAGGAGAAAATCGACGGTCAGGATTCACCGAGGGAACTAGAAAAATCCTGCCAGTCGTCAGATCGTGCGGAGTTGCGCAGAGTTTAAGCCCCAGCGAACAGAGGAGGAGTCATCGGGATTTGGCTCATCGGGACATCGGGGTTTCCATGGTCATGAAACTTTGGCATAACGAAATCGCGATCCGCGATTTCTTGAAAGGATCTCAGCCATTGATTTCAAGTGGACACGTGTAAAACATCAGGAGCGTCGGGGTTCCGTCCATCGGGATATCGGGGTTTCCAAGGACATATAAATCTCGCATCAAGAAATCGCGATCGGCGATTTCCTGACGTGGTTGGAACCGTTAATCGGAGGGACACGTGGCGAAGGATCTAGTGGAGTCGGGGTTCGGATTTTTGGAAGTCTTGTGAACCGGCGCATTTGAAACCGCAAAACTCCGACTCGTGATTTCCCGATAGAGTTGAGTGGAAGACAGGTGTCAGAGTGTTAAGCCTCACCCTGAGGTGATGACAGGTGGTGTCATATATCGGAGTTTGGGGTTTTGTAAGGTCTGTGACCTTGTGCATCAGGAATCGTGAATTTCTGAAACGCGAATTCCCGATCACTACGGGAGTGTGGGTCCTAGGGCTTTGCCTTAGACAGAGGACAGGTGGCATCAGAGTTCGGGAATCGGGGATTCGTGAGGTGTGTAACCGACGACATCGTAAGTTTCGATTTCTAGACAGGGAAATCTCCGATAAGGACAAAAAAAGGCGCGAAGGGAATATTCATTGGGTTTCGGAGTTTAGTGCGACCCGAGTACAGGACTCGCTACTACGCGAGATCCGATTTCCCGATATGATAAGGGATATCATCGAGGATCATTTTGTGGGTGAGAGAACTTTCGATAAGGGAGTTGAAGAGCAATTTTAGCTCTTCGGGCCAGTGAAGAAGAAGGTCCTGGTGAGCGCGGACGTGCCCGGGTGGCACGTTTGTGTCAAGTGGTATCAAAGCGAGAAAATCTCTCTATTTTCTGTAGCAGAGAAGAAAGGGAAATTCACCATGCCGCCAAGGAGAAGAGATAGACAATCACCCGATCCATAGGTGGAAAGGGAATCGTCCAGAGAAAGAGGTAGGCCAGGGCAGAATCTGGAAGTGGAAAGACAACTGCAAGAATTACGCTCTATGATTGTGGATATGGGAATAAAGAAAAGGCGCAAAGCTGATGCAGGAGATACCAGTGAATCCGAGGGTGAAGGTGACGCTAGACAAGGAGTAGGAGAAATCCCAGCAGAATATGCAACAAATGAGCGATTAATGAAAGCCATCGCCCGGATGAGTTCAAAGACAAAAATGGACATTCCGACTTATGAAGGAAATCTGGATGCAGAAGAGTTGTTGGATTGGATTAGAGCTCTTGACACCTACTTTGATTATGAGGATATCGAAGAGGATAAAAAGGTCATACATGCTGTCACCAAATTGAAGGGACACGCAGCATTATGGTGGGACGAGCTTCAAGCAGATAGACGTTGCAAAGGTAAGCAAAAGATTAAAAGTTGGGATCGAATGGTTGCGAAGATGAAAGAAAAGTTCATCCCAAGGGATTATCAAATCACACTATTCAGGAGGATGCAGAACCTGAGACAGAAGTTGATGACGGTGAAGGAGTACATTGAGGAATTTTATAAGCTCAATATCAGAGCAGGTCATCGGGAGAGCGATGATGAAAAAGTTGTCAGGTATATGAATGGCTTAAGATACGATATCCAGGATGAGATGAGTATGGCAACCATCTGAATGGTAGAGGATGCGTATCAAATGGCATTGAAGGATGAAGAAAAGCTAAGCCGTAAGAAAGGACAGTGAGGCCGAGGTAGGAGCCAACCAAAAGGTAAGTCTGTTGCTCAAGATAGATTCCAAAAATCTAAGGACGACTGGAAAAATCCTCAAATGAGAACAGAACGAGGTGGAAGTTCATAGCAAGGCCAGCACACTGAACAGTGAAGGCAGCAGACAGAACAAGGTGGAGGATACGCTGACGCGAACACATTTCCTCGTACCAGAGGTAGAGGAAGAGGCAGAGGTGGAGTCATCACGTGCTTCATATGTGCAAAGAATGGACACAAGGCAGTTGATTGTCCAGATAGGAGGAAGGATGGAGGAGAATCTCACATCACCCAAGCACAGAGGCGAGATGTTGAGGAAGAAGACGCAGAAGACGGAAGGTTGTTGATGATGCGTAAGGTTCTCTTAACACCCGAGAAGGAGGTGGAGGACGCAGTTCAAAGAGACAGGCTTTTTAGAACCACATGTAAGACCAAAGACAGGAAATGCCAGGTTATTGTGGATAGCGGAAGCACAAACAATCTCGTTTCGACCGAGATGGTGGAAAAGCTGGAATTGGAGACAACTAATCACCCGAGGCCATACAAAGTTTCATGGCTGCAGAAGGGACATTAGGTAAAGGTCACTAAACAATGCTTAGTTGACATCAAGATAGGAAGATACAATGATAGGATTTTATGCGATGTTATTCCTGTGGATGTATGTCATGTATTGCTGGGCAGAACATGGCAATATGACAGAAACATAATTCATGATGGGAAGATGAATACGTACACTTTGGAGAAGAATGGAAGAGCACATATGTTGAATCCAATTAAGGATAAAGAAGTAAATCTAGAGTCGAGGAATATTTTACTCCTCATGAGTGGGAAGGAACTTCTGGCAGAAGTAAAGAAGAAGGAAGATCCACAGTTCTTTGTGGTTAGGAAACCAAAAGTTGTTTTGACCAGCATAAGAGTGGATGATCTGCCAGAGGAAATTCAGGAACTATTGGAAGAGTTCGCTGATATAGTGGTGGATGAATTACCTCATTCGTTGCCGCCGATGAGGAGCATAAGCCATCATATAGACCTCATACCAGGAGCTAGTTTGCCAAACAAAGCAGCGTATAGGTTGATGTCGTAGGAGAATGAGGAGGTCAAAAGACAGGTGCAGGAACTATTGGATAAAGGATTGGTCAGGGAAAGTCTTAGTCCGTGCGCCATTCCAACAGTACTAAGTCCAAAGAAGGATGGAGGATGGAGAATTTGCACTGATTCCAGAGCCATTAACAAGATAACCATCAGGTACAGGTTTCCATTGCCACAGATGGATGACTTGATGGACTGTTTAAGTGGAGCCAAATTTTTTTCAAAGGTTGATTTGAAAAGCGGATACCATCAGATTCGCATGAGGGAAGGTGATGAATGGAAGACAACCTTCAAGACTAACGAAGGGTTGTATGAGTGGCTAGTCATGCCATTTGGCTTGACGAATGCACCAAGTACATTCATGAGGTTGATGAATGAAGTGATGAAAGAGTTCATTGGTAAGTTTGTTATTGTTTATTTGGATGACATATTGATTTTCAGCAAAACAAAAGAAGAACTTCTGAAGCATTTAGCTGCAGTAATGAGGAAACTACAGCAAGAGAAGCTGTTGATCAACATGAAGAAGTCTTCATTTATGAAGAGAGAACTCATTTACTTGGGGTTTGTCATATCATCAAATGAATTGAAGATGGATCCAAGTAAAGTGGAAGTGATTAAAAATTGGCCATCACCAAGAAATGTTTTCAAGGTGAGAAGTTTCCACGGATTGGCAAGTTTCTACAGGAAATTCATTAGGAACTTCAGTGGAATTAGCACAGAAATGATGGACACAGTCAAGAAGAGACATAAGTCTTTTCATTGGACTGAAGAGGCAAAAAAGAGCTTCAATCTGTTGAAGCGAAAGATCACCAAACAACCGGTTTTGGTGTTGCCAGATTTTCAGAAAGTTTTCTAGGTAAAGTGTGATGCGAGTGGCTTTGCCATAGGAGCGGTCTTGAGCCAGGAGGACAGACCAATTGCATATTTCAACGAAAAGCTGGATGAGGCCAAAGTGAAGTATTCAATGTATGATAAAGAATTTTATGCTATCATACAGGCGTTGAAGAAGTGGAGGCATTATTTGATGCCGAAAGAGTTTGTTTTGTATAGTGATAATCATGCACTACAATTTGTGACTCAACAGGAGAAGTTGAATCAGAAACATGCTAAATGGGTAGAGTATATGCATAATTTTACATTTGTCATTAAACACATTTTAGGGACTGCTAACAAAGTGGCTGATGCTTTGAGCAGGAAATGTTTGTTGCTGCAGGAATTCAGAGTCAAGACCTTGGGTTTTGAAAATCTTAAAGACATGTATGCAGGTGATGCAGATTTTGCAGAGGCATACGAGGCAGCGGAGAATCTAGTTCTCAGAGATAGAAGCCCATGGATGGATTACATGATCCAAAATGGACTGTTATTCAGAGGCAACCAGTTATGCATTCCACAATGCTCCATGAGGGAGAATCTGCTAAAAGAAAAGCATAGTGGTGGATTAGCAGGACATTTTGGCCATGATAAGACATTCGCAAAGCTGAGTGAAGCCTATTTCTGGCCGAAGATGCGAACAGATGTCAAGAAGTTTGTTGACAGGTGCAGGATTTGTCAGCATTCAAAGGGAAGAAAATAGAATGTGAGATTATATCAATCCCTACCCATACCAGAGAGGCCGTGGGATGAAATCAACATGGATTTCATACTGGGATTACCGAGAACGCAAAGAGGACATGATTCGATCTTTGTGGTGGTTGACGGGTTCTCAAAAATGGCACATTTTATTCCATGCCATAAGACCAGTGATGCAACTCATATCGCAAATTTGTTTTTTAAGGAGATTGTTAGACTTCATGGTTTACCCAGAAGCATTGTATCGGACAGGGATACAAAGTTCATTGGACATTTCTGGAGAACACTGTGGAAGAATATGGGGACTAACTTAATGTTCAGTTCTGCCTATCATCCACATACAGATGGGCAGACATAGATGGTAAATAGAAGTCTGGGACATTTACTCAGAATCCTGGTGACAGAGCACCACAGCAGTTGGGATAATGTGTTGCCACAGACGGAGTTTGCATACAATGATTCTGTGAACAGGAGCACAGGGAAAAGTCCATTTGAGATTGTATATAGAAGGCAGCTGAGAGGAGTTTTTGAACTCAGGGAGTCAGAAAAGATAATGACAAAGAGTGCAAGAGCTGAAGAATTCGCAGAAGCGATGGAAGAACTTCACAGCAGAGTGAGGCAGTGATTGCTGGAGTCGAACCAGGAATATAAGCGCAGAGCAGATCAGCATCGGAGACAACTTCAATTCGAAGTTGGCGACCTAGTTCTGGCACATCTAAGGAGAGAAATGTTCCCGATAGGAACATATAACAAGTTGAAGATGAAGAAAATTGGGCCATGCAGAGTCCTAAAGAAATTGGGAGAGAATGCTTATGAGATTGAATTGCCAGATGAGATTGGAATATCTCCAACATTTAATGTCTCAGACTTATACCCATATAAGGCTGAGGAAGCAGAAGCTGGAAGTGATAAATAGCCAGAGATCCAATGGCAGAAGCAGATGCCAATTGCAGAAAGGCCACAGATGGAGTGCATACTTGACAAGAGAGTAAGCAAGAGAACCAGACGGAAGGAATACTTTGAATATCTGGTCAAGTGGAAGAATCACCCAGTGGAAGATGCCAGCTGGGAGATAGAAGAAGAGATTCACAAGCATGGACATACCATGCAAGAGCTCATGGACAGGAGCCCATGAATATTTTCAAGCCGAGGAGTATGATGCAGGAGCATCGCCAACTCAGCAAGCGAGCCAGCACATCAAACGAAAGATCAGTTGGAATAAACAAAATCAAATTTTGTAAATGCTTTGGAAATGAAGCGCCAAGTCTTTAATGGTCCATTTATGAAAGAGCGCCTTTTGTGTATATTATCAGACCTCGAGCCATACGCTCTTGTCTGGAATAGATAGAAGGCATTTAATCTAGTTAATGCAGGTAGATAGATGTTTAAGTATAGATTGGACAATTTTAGAGTCTGAGAGGGAAAACAGATATAGACACCCTCACTTGTACATTGTAACATTATTCAGAATCATTCATTCAGGGGCAAGAGAGAGAGAAAGAAGAGAATTTGTGAAGAAAACCCATGTACAGATGTTTTTGAATTAATAGAACAGAGTCTTTAATTCAATTCCATGGTTGGTGTTGTTTCTCTGTGTATGTTGTTTATGTGCTCGTGATTGTTTGTTTCTGGTTATGCATTTTCTTCGAATATGCTGTGCATATGATTTCAGGGTTTAAACTGAAGTCTAAAAGAAGAGAATTAGGTTCAGTTGTTTCTCTGTCTGAGTCAGGAGATTCCTGCATAGAGTGCAGTTGAATCCATCAGCATAGAGTGCGTTGATGAGGCTCGACAGTTGGACCCTTATTCTCGTTCACCCAGAAGTTGGTTTGGGTTGGTAGAGTCTTGCAGGAGAAGTGCAGGCCGAACACTTGAAGTGTTTATAGGGTTGTCGCAAGGAGTGCGCGCAAGTTCCTTCTGAGAGAACTAGAGTGGAAAAGCTCAAGAGGTATAGCACCTTCGTGACATAGTTGAAAGAAAGCACTGGAGCTATACCAAGGAGGGTTCAAGCAGGAGCTGCAAGTGCAAGCGTCAGAAGACAAACTCTGAGAGGAACACTTAGTCATTCCCAAAGAATCCTCAAGGAGGAGAAAATCGACAGTTAGGATTCACCGAGGGAACTAGAAAAATCCCGCCAGCTGTCAGATCGTGCGGAGTTGCATAGGGTTTAAGCCCCAGCGAACAGAGGAGGAGTCATCAGGATTTGGCTCATCGGGACATCAAGGTTTCCGTGGTCGTGAAACTCTGGCAGAACGAAATCGCGATCCGCGATTTCCCGAAAGGATCTCAGCCATTGATTTCAAGTGGACACGTGTCAAACATTAGGAGCGTCGGGGTTCCGTCCATCGGGATATCGGGGTTTCCGAGGACATAGAAATCTCGCATCAAGAAATTGTGATCGGCGATTTCCCGACGTGATCAGAACCGTTAATCAGAGGGACACGTGGCGAAGGATCCAGTGGAGTCAGGGTTCGTAGTTTTCGAAGTCCTGTGAACCAGCGCATTTGAAACCGCGAAACTTCAACTCGCGATTTCCCGATAGCGCTGAGTGGAAGACAGGTGTCAGAGTGTTAAGCCTCACCCTGAGGTGATGACAGGTGGCGTCATATATTGGAGTTCGGGGTTTGGTAAGGTCTGTGACCTTGTGCATCAGGAATCACGAATTTCCGAAACATGAATTCCCGATCACTACGGGAGCGTGGGTCCCATGGATTTGCCGTAGACAGAGGACAGGTGGCATCGGAGTTCGAGAATCGGGGATTTGTGAGGTGTGTAACCCACGACATCGTAAGTTCCGATTTCCCGACGGGGAAATCTCCGATAAGGACAGAAAAAGGCGCGAAGGGAATATTCATCGGGTTTCAGAGTTTAGTGTGACCCGAGTACAGGACTCGCTACTGCGCGAGATCCGATTTCCCGATACGATAAGGGAGATCATCGAGGATCATTCTGTGGGTGCGAGAACTTCCGATAAGGGAGTTGAAGAGCAATTTTAGCTCTTCGGGCCAGTGAAGAAGAAGGTCCTGGTGAGCGCGGACGTGCCCGGGTGGCACGTTTGCGTCACCTGGCCATCTGTCTCGACTTGACACAAGGGAGGACCTGAACGACATAGAAGACAACCTTCTAGACGCACATCTATTTCATGTTGAGGCAGCCCCAAAAGATCTGAAAGAAATAACAAATTTATTGGAAGAGGGGAAGGCACCCAAAGACCTCCCAAAAAATAAAAAGAAAGTGCTAGCTCTAAGGGAAACACCATTCACCATAATAAACATATATCTATATAAAATGGGACTCGACGACGTCTTGAGGATATGTGCTTTAGAACATGAATGAGAAGACATCATCAACAAAGAACATGCGGGACCAGCCGGGGGCCACTTCTAGGCCAACACGATGGCTCTAAAGATACTCTAGGAGGGTCTGTGGTGGCCAACGCTACACAAATATTGTCGGGAACATGTTAAAAAATGTGATAGATGTCAAAGAATGGGTCTAACTTTGTTGAAAAATTAAATTCCATTATAATCAGTGAACTCTAATATACCATTTGAAATATGGGCCATCAAATTTTTCGGCCCATTTCCCTAAGGAGAAAGAAGAACATGCACAAAATATATTATTACTGCAGTTGAATATGTGACCAAGTGGGAGAAATCAAAACCAGTCGAAACATGTACTAAATAAGTCAGAGCGAAATTTATCTATGAGAACATAATAACAAGATTTGGATGTCCATTAACAGTAATAAGTGACCAAGGGACACATTTTGTAAACAAGACGATCCAATTCCTTCTAAAGAAATTTCTCATTGATCATAGAATAACAATTGCATACCATCCTTAAGCAAATGGTGTTGTTGAATCATTTACTAAAATGCTACATAAAGGACTCACTAAAATCTGCGGCATTGAGAAGAATGATTGGGATGATGTTATTCCTGCAGTTCTATGGGCATATAGATATGCATACAAGAGATCGAATGGATAGACCCCCTTTAAATTAGTCTATGGAAAAAAAGCGGTGATCCCACTTCACTACTGGGCCAACTCAGATAGAGGAGCAATTGTTGCCAAATTCGCCAAGGCAAAAACTTGAATGATCGACTTTACCAATTGAATAAACTATAAGAAGGAAGATTAATAACAATGCACCACCAAGAAGTACAAAATAAACAACAGAAAGAGTGACATGATCGACATTTAAATAAGAAGGATATGAAAAATGGTGACTTGGTTCTATTATATGACAGTCGAATAAAAGGGAAACCCAGGAAATTAGAAACAACATGGCTTGGCCCATATATTATAGAAGATATTCGACCGAAAAAAGAGGTTCGATTATGAACTTTGTTGGGGCATCCATTTAAAAAATTAATTAATGGAGCATGTTTAAATAAGTACAATACAAAAGAATGATGAACCATGTTGAAAAATTCCGCAGAAACTAATGCCAACAAGGACCGACCAGAACTGGAAATTTGTGTGTAACAGTGTGGTCGAAATAAAAAACTGTAGATTAATAGCATTACTAAGAAAATAAATTATTCTTAAGTTAATAAACTAAATTCAGTTATAAAGAAGTCAGGTATAAAATTCAGGTACAAAAATTTTCTATAGGAAAAATCAAGTATTAAAGAAGTTTCAAAGCATTGTAGAAAAGTATAGAAAAATAAGAATGGAGAGAGAAAGAATCATTGAAGCAGAAAATAGATGAAGACAACATCAACACATGACCCCATCTCCAGACTTGCGACAAATAATCATGAAGCGACAGTCAATTGATCGAGGAAGATCCCAATCAAGTGAGTGAAACCATCATACAAATAAGGGGAATTACAATCAAATAGATGAGTGGAGTAATTTTCAATACCATCGACCAAGAAGAAGTGACAATAGGAAACCTAATAATACAAAATAAACAATCAGTCTATTCATGTATTGACCAAATATATAAAGAGGAGACTTCATCGATCAGGCACGAGGAAAAAATGACCACGAAAATTTCAACTCCAGAAAGGACAATGCACTTAAACTGCGATAAGAAAGGACCAAAAATTACAATAGAAACATTAATGATCGACGTGACGTAGAAGACCATTGTGCAGCCACTGATATAACTATGGATCGACTTGACACATACGACAATCAATTGGAAACCGCCACAATTAATGCTCGACAAGACTCGCATGCATGGCAACTAGGAACTACCCTAGACGTCCCCTCATATGAGTCGACCAACCCATCAACAATTATGAATGAGGAACATGATTCTATGGAACAACTTGCCGCATTTAATTTGTATTCATCTCTTTCGGCTATAAATATAGAGGATGCCTATGATTTCACGTCATTGTTATTCTCTCCACCACAAGAGAGCATAGAGTCGACTGAGCACACGAACGAACTCACAATTTCCCCGGAAATTTTGAGTATGGTCGAATTCGATTAAGATATGTTGAGAATGAGAGGTTAGGTATCATATAGAGTGGAAGAACCAAGATCAAGAGAGAATTTCCTAAGAGTGACTACAACATCGCTACAAATACAAATGTAGAGCATCCAACAATCCCGGCTAGAGGAGATGGACTGGAGTAAAAAATGGTAAAACTTCACAGAATGGGGGATGGAGGATGGTCATTGGAAGATTGAAACATAATTCCCAGCAAATTCAGGAATCAAACATCTCTTAGGAGCACCAAAAGTCATTGACTTCGGTCACTGGAAGGAAGAAGCAACTAAATTCATAATCAGTTGATACCATGAAGGATATGTCTGGTTGGACAAACCAATAGCAATCACAGGGGGGCTTATATACAACATCACGGGCATTTCAAAGACAGGGGTTAGTGTACCAAAAACCACTAATGCAAATGAGTGGATGCAGTTTCTGATCAAGACAACAACAACCAAGAACTCAAAGGGCCTCCTAATCAACAAAATCTTAGACCTCCATGCCAAATGGACTGTGTTTCACACCAGCAGGTCAGACATCCGACATAAAAATGACTATGATCGAATCGATCGATCAAGTATTTCAAAAGTAAAATTTTTTCAACTGGGCAGAGTACTTGGCCCACATTATTCATACAAACTGCAAGGAATGCCAAGAATCGAGTAAGGTGATTGAATTCCCCTCTTTACTAATTTGGATCGCAATGGAACAATATAGCTTAGTTGGTGACCCAATCTTTACAATCATAAAAGTACCATCAATGGAAAAATATAGAACCTTTGCAGCAAAATATGTTGGTGCCTCTAGATCGATACCTTCACAAGAAATGTTTCACCTATGGATTGGAAACTTAAAAAATGCCTCACATAAATGGTGATTTGAATAAGCAGTGTGTCGGGCCTTGCCAATGCCTTTCCATATCCAATTGGAACTCAACTTCACAAAACATTGGTGTGGAGTGGATTCAGCCCCAGAACCCAAGGAATTACACTACCAACCTACTATGAAGGAAATTGTCAAGGAGTTATAAAGATAGATAGGAGAGGACCTGGAAATACCCCCTGAAATTATTCAGTTGAGTTTGTCGATGGTACTTCCTCTTATCGACGTAGAGAAGGAATTGGAAAGAGAAGCAAAGCTATACATTATCCCTTTTGTGGAAGACCTAGAAACACCAACAACGACTCTTCAAAGGACTTCCCTCACAAAAATAAAGCTAGCATAAAAAAGAGACAAAGGGAAAAAGGCGATTGAATTCAAAGAACTTCCATTCAACACAGAACAAATCTGGAGGGAAAATTTCCATTCTGAGGAAGGAATTGATTTTGACGACCCAGTAATCTAAGGAAATTTGGTTAGTATAACAAGTAAAATCGTTGAAAAAATAAAGCAATCAGAGAGGCAGACCCGATAGGAGGCAACTACCATGAAGAAAATTTTGGGTTCATCAGTCGGCCCAACAATGAAGGAGGCTATAGAAAAAATAAAAAAGAAAAAATAACAAGTTAAGAAAATCAAAGCTATGATCCAATAAATTGAAACAAGGGTGAAGAAGAAGCAAAAGATCCTTGATAGACAAGATACCATTGTCACCCTGTCATGGACCACGAAGGTGCGCACAGTATTAGAACTCATACAAAAGTCAACACTAATCAAGAAAAGAATGACTAGCTCAACAATTGACTTAACAAGATAATCTCCACCAGTCGAGCTAGTTCTAGTAATTCAGGAACGACCACAAAAAAGGAAGAAAAGACAACTTATTGTAGAATATTATTCAAAAGAAATAGAGTTAGATCCACTATCGACATCGATCGATGAAGAGATCAAAATCGACAATATAGAGAAGCATGATTCGATCGCAGAAGAAACAACACAGTCGGTTCATCTATTTGAAAATCTACAGTAGCAGGTTGAGCCCCAGGAAGTTAACACCCATGATGTTGATACTCATGAATCAAATCCAGTAGAGACAATGTCAGGCATATCCACAGAATAATAACAAGTGGAGAAACATGATAACTTGGATGAATAACAACAAAGGCAAGAACATATAGAGGAATCCCTTCCAGAGAATCCCCGACTAAGGATACAAAACAAGGATTGAAGCAGGATTAACAACCCCCCTTGCAAAAAGAAACACAAAAGACACAGCATGAGGAATCAACAAAAGGGAACAATGTTAGTCAAACTCACTCATCTTCACAACAGACAACATGGGGCCAAGATAAAGAGGGGGGGTCGACAAAAAATCAGAAAATAGTAAGAAAAATAAAGCGTCGAAAATCATCATCAAAATGACCCAACCATCAAGCTCGTCTGGATCCGATATTGAAACTACACTCGACCCGAAACAATATCCTACCAACACCTATTCGACTTACATCAAGCCATCTCAAAATAATCAACAAAGATGTGGGAAAAATTTATTAAGGAAGGAAGTCAGATGTTGAAAATAAAGGAGGATCAAAGGAAAATACTACAAGAATGCAAAGAGGAAGTCATGAAGCATTTAGGGATGGAGAAACTGCTAGAGACTAACATCCCCATGGTAGGTTTTAAAGACTTGGTCAAAAGGCTGGTAAGAGCTAACACAAAAAGACAACAACAAGTCGGCCTCCTCTGATAGGAAAAGGAGAGCATAGAGCAACAACACCACCTAGAAATCAATGTGAAAAAAAAACTACATGAGTAGACAAATACCATCTTGACCAAAGAATACACTAAGTTTAAAGAATTCAGGCAGAACTTGGAAGACAACATCAAGCATGAAACAACTCTTAATTCAATGGTGGTTAATTGGACGTCATACTTTACAACTACATATAGCAAGCTCATGGCACAAAAATACGTGGTTGAAAGTGTAGAAAGAATCATAAACACCACAATTGACATAAAGATAAAGGATGCCCTTACAAACTAATTGGCGAAGGAGAAAGTATTGGAAACACAACTGGCACAACAAGAGAAATAATGGAAAAGGGAAGGACATAAAGAACATGCAGAGACTGATAATGCAGTCCACCGATTAGACCAAGTTAGAAACAAGATTCAACAAGCAGAACAACAAGTCGACCTGGACTCGACCATAGTGTAGGGGACAAAGATATAAAAAAACTTGAATTGCCTATGACAAATGAAGACACTAATTCTGGAAGCACAACAATCAATCAATGCATGGCATGAATTTATTCAACACCTACAACAAGTGACACATAGCATACTTCAGACAACATTTGAAGCTAACCCAAAGAATAGAACATAAGAATTATTCAAGTCAACCAGCGCCCCCAAATAATTCCAACAAGATAGTCATATATAGCTACATAACTTCTTCAAGCACTAGAAAAATTTCCCTCTCTCTCTCACATTTTGTAAAACAATTATTGTAAAAGAAAAGTTGTCATGAACCCCTCTTGCTCTAGACGAGTAAGGAATTGAGGTGGGGGGAGTTGTTGTAAGGGATAGTCGACTATGTCGAATAGACCCAAGTATTGAATAAGAATTAGTCGATCGAATTTCAGAGTCGAAAGTATAAGTCGGTCGAAGTCCCCGTTAGCCGACCAACCCAAGAAGTTAAGTAGTTACAACTTCCTAGTAACTGAATGTGTAAGTATAAATAGACAATCATGTACCAAAGAAAATGTCTATGTTGTGTTGTATTGATGCATCTATATATAATAAAGTGTTGTTATTTGGGCTTCCACTACTTTGTGTATGTCTTTGTCTATATGTATGTGTATGTGATTCTATAATTTCTTATGTGATGAACTACTGGTAACAATCCCCTACTTTTCCCTAGATTACAACACTTACCCATGAATATAAATTAAATCATAAGTAAAATTAATAACATGTGGCTATCTTCCAGATGTCCATGAGATATAGGTTACCTTGGCACTACAACCATTCAAATATTGCATAGGCCATAAACTTGTAGGTTAGCTTACTAATGGATCACAACCACATAGATATATAATAATTTCTTGTGAAAACCCATCTTATGTATGAAAATTCAATCAAGCATCAAATATTCATTTACATCATGCATTGTATCCATATGCATACATAGCATCAACTCTAGGACCGGTAACCATGTATGGAAATATAACATTTTAATTACATGTTCAAATGGAATAACATAACTATCATCCTCGTAAACATATAATAGTAAATTAATATAGTGCTAACACATAAATAGGTATAGATGTCCACATGTTGAATGTCTTTCTCAGTTTGGCTAGTCTAAACAAATACTTAAAAAAGGAAATAAGTAAATAAGTAAAAATAATGTTCCAGGCCAAAATGTGGGACATTACATATGCCAACCCTTGAGAAACTTTGTCTTGAAGTTATGGTCATTCACAACATGATAAGGAACAATCATGATGCAATTTATTTGTGTCTTCCTTGATATCATATCTTGGGATATACTAGTTCCACTAGACCTTCACTTGATCAAAACATGTTGAGGCCATCTATATAACATTTTTACTTGCTTGGATCAGAATGACCTCATGTTGGTAACATGAAAATCACTCTTTTTATTTCATGGGGTGTGTCTAATACATACCAATATGAAATTAAATTGGTCATTACATTATACACATTATGTAGGACTAATGGGAATGCAAGTCAATATATGATTTTTTTTTATCTTCTCAAGGTTTTTCAATGGTCTAATGAAACCATAAAATAGTGTGACACCCTTGCCAAATTTGATTGCACTTCAATATATTATAACTCATAGGAAGAATTTGTCCCCTATGTTAACATCTCTTTTGGTTATGCAGACATCAACATAGCTTTTTCTCCTATTGATAGCTTCAACGAGCCCAATTTTGACCTAAATCACATGCATTATGATACATTACATGCATTATCATTACAAATGTTAAGAACCAAATATCAATATAGCATAGAAAACCTCAGAAAAAGTACTCAACACCTTGAAAAATAGATAATTTCAGATAATAAGCCTCTTCGAGGGGGAAACCTCCTTTTACCCCACTTAAATGTTCAAGTACAAGATGATTCAAAATGAAAATGTCTCCTTAGTATATATAGGAGACTAGGAGGTATAATTACAACTAATGGCCTA
>ML781926.1:171963-206750 GCA_009831015.1 Picea engelmannii | reverse complement strand
TACTTAATTTATATGTTGATGTTGATGTGTATATTGTTAGGTCATGTTAGATATGTTTGTTAAATGTGCTTGATAGATGTGTATGTTATAACAATGTTCATTAGATGTGCATTTTTCCTATGGATAATGATGATGTACTTAATTAATTTATATGTTGATGTTGATGTGTACATTGTTAGGTCATGTTAGATATGTTTGTTAAATGTGCTTGATAGATGTGTATGTTAAATGATGCTTGTTAGATATGTTTGATGATGATGTTATACAATGCTTGTGTTTTGTTAGATGTGATCACAATGATGACGCCCTTTTAGATTATTAGATTTGTGTGCAAATAGCTAATTAATGATGTTTATATGTGCTAGAGGTATATATAATTAGATGATGTTAGCGAATTTAAATGTGTATTTTAGATGATGTTTATGTTTGTTAGATGGTTATCATCATGATGTTTATTTTTATTAAATGATCTTTCAAAATCTTCAAAATCTAACAATTATATTTCAAAGTCTTCACATTAATGTCATTGTAAGCTTAGTTATTAATTTTTAAACTGGTATCACATTAATATATTGTTCTTTAAAAACATGTTAGAAATTTAATTTTTAAATTATAAACCACATTTTTATAATCTTACTTTTAAATCTACAAAATACGTGAACATAAACTCAGTTTTTGAATCATCATGTTAACATATCATAAAAAAGGTTGTACTATTAAACATGCATATCAACCATATTATTACTTCTAATATCAACATAGCTTATTAGGATAAAAAAGAAACTTATATGTAAATTAAAATATTACCATTCAATATCTAAACATGATGTAGGAGCATCCAACCTCCAAAATCTTGTACATTTGGTAGAGACCTAGGGGGACTTTCATTTACTAGGGATTGGGTCCCCTAAGGGTTGATTTATTGTATTTTGCTATGTTTTGTTGGTTTCTAGAAGAGAGACATAGGATTTGAGAGTGAGGGCTTGTAAATGTTCTCGAATGTATGAGAACAAGAGAGGGATTGGGAAATGAGAGTGATCTTAAGAGGATGAGAGAAATACTAATATTTGGTTTGTTGAGAGTTAGATCTCATAGGGATTTGTGAATCCTAATGATATGAGTTGAGTGAGAGGTTTGTGGATCTGAGAGGATCCCTAGAGATTGAATGTTGAGAGGATTGTGGATTTGAACCAAAATTGGTTTTAGAATCCTCGTGTATAATATTGTAAGTTGTAGAGGAATTAGGGGTGTGTCCAATGAATTTAGAATAGGTCAGGAAGAAGAGTGGCCAATTTAGTGGAAAGTAGCTAATTGAGTGGAGAATTAGGCTTAAGAGAGAGAAGGACATGTTGAGTATAATTCAGGTTTGAGAAGGTATTGAAGCCTTATATAAATCTATATATAATGTATACCTACTTGAGTAATGGGAATGAATACTCATTATCAAGTATCATTGAGAAAATTTCTATTTATTATGTGTGAGGAACCTCTGTCATCTTGAACATTACGTCTTTATGAAACTAGATATTGGAAACCCTGTAGATCTGTGTAAACAATTGATGTTGCAGAGCTTAGAGTTATTTTGCAGGGTAATCGAAGCTCATGTGAGAAAGAAATGAAGATTGAGAAAGATCGTGAATGGGATTCAAGAGATCATCGATCATTATAAAGGATCGATGATCTAATCGTTTTCGCAACAGTGTAATTTGAAGGAAGCGACATGAACCATCAGATCATTCCATCAGTGAATGATAACTGTTAGATCAGAGTTAATAAGGTTTAAGCCCAAGATTGAGTGGGAGTCGTCCAGTTAGTGGTAGATCAAATTTCAGTCGTCGATTTGATCGGGAAAAAGATTTGCACGACAAAGACATTGGAATTTCTATTAGGAGACATGATCGATGGAGGAGACTCATAGCGTGCAATAAATTTGCACAAAGATTAATTCAAAGGGAGTGTCATGCTATCGATATGGATCGTCCAATTTTTTGGTAACGTGTCAGCTCAGGATTAACATGCGTAAATAGAAAAGTGTTAATGTGCCACTTTGTTGGTTCACGCGGACCGTCGATCTTAATCGTTGATTCTTCCCAGGGATAAAAGATACAGACTAAGTGTTTTTTTTGTTGATACAAGGTCATAACCCTCGATCGTATGAATGATTGGCACTGAGAGAGCTAACGCTAAAGGTTAAGCGCTTGGTTACGATAGTTGGTCATATAGTGAAGGTGCCAAGAGGAAGTGCTACAGGAAAGAACGCTCAAGAGGATAAGCGCTTGATCATAGCCATTGATCACATGGTTGAAGGATAAGAGCTCGAGTTTAGAGATGTTATATATACAACAAGCACATTTTTAGGTTGGGTTATGGTTCTAGCCATTCTTGAAGAGGAATTAGGTAAGTACCTAAGCACTTAACCTGTTACATGCTTTTAGATAGATCCTTGGACACCCCATTGTGGGTTTAATGAGAAACAGATCCACTTTAAGTTTCCATACTACGGGAAAGACCTGGTAGGTTGCTATCAAGTGGTATCAGAGCATGTAGTTCTCTTTAAAATTGGAAAAGGTAATCAGAGAAAATTAAATTGCTCGTATGAATGATTGCCGATATTGGTGCAGTGAAATCAACAAGAAATTGACAGAGCATGATTGAGCTCTTGGGGAAAGAGAAAGAACACTGATGTTCTTTAAGGCTACAATGACAAGTCTCCTAATTTGATAGGAGATCAAAGGAGAAGTCTCAGGATATTTCAGAGAGATGGTATGCCCTTAAAAGATAAATTTCTTTTGAATTATTTATGAGCAAGTGTGCTTTTGAGTACAATTGATGCAAATATATTGTATAGAGGAGCTTAGATTCAGTAAAATCTAACAGGACAAAGAAAATGAATTGATTCAGAGGAATGAATCAAAATGGGTCAATATCATGAGGAGATCTTGAAGATATCAATTTAATACGTTTGAATTAACTTTGGTTGTGTTTGTAGGTTAGCGCGGACAAGGAAAGGATTTGATAATAGCTGTGACAACTAGGAGAGCTATGACATAGAACAATTGAGTTCTTGAATGAGGAAGAGCATGTGTGAGATATTGAAGGAGAAGTGTGGAAAAAACATTAAATTATTCCAGCTGAGGTTGTATGAAGAGGAAAAGTGAATGTTCTTAAGAGAAGAAGGTGGAAACTACAGAGACAAGTATCCTACTTTGAAAGGATATCAAAGGAGAAGTTGCAGGATATTTCACAGAGATGGTATGCCCTTAAAAGAGAAATTTATTTTGAATTATTTATGAGCAAGTGTGCTTTTGAGGACAATTGATGTAGAGATATTGTATAGAGGATCTTAGATTCAGTGAAATATGACAGGACAAAGTAGATGAATTGATTCAGAGGAATGAATCAAAAGGGGTCAATATCACAAGGAGATCTCGAAGATATCGATTTAATATGTTTGAATTAACTTTTGTTGTGTTTGAAGGTTAGAGAAGACACAGAAAGGATTTGATAGTAGCTATGACAACTAGGAGAGCTATGACTTAGAACAATTGAGTTCTTGAATGAGGAAAATCATGTGTGAGTTCTTGAAGGAGAAGTGTGGAAAGAATGTTAAAGAATTCTAGCTGAGGTTGGATGAAGAAGAAAGGTGAATGTTCTCAAGAGAAGAAGTGGAAACTGCAGAATCCAAGAAGAGCAAGGAGTGCTCAAAGGAAGTTCTAAGATAGAGAGAACAAAAAGAATACTAGAAGACTAGTTTAAGGAGAAGCTTAGTAAGGTATTGGGTAACATGACATGGAGAGAGCTTGTTACAAAGGATTGAGTGCAGCCTACAAGTGGACAAGATAAAGTTCACAAGAGAAAGAGAATGGAGACAATGTATATTGATGGTGATTTCAAAGGTTCATAAGAAAGCCACAACAAAAGAAGAAAGGGTTCCAAGGAAAATGACATAAAGAATATGAATCAAGAGGAATATGACAAAGAGATGAGTGAGCTGAGGGAGATGATCATTATCATGGAGATGCTGCTACAAAGTAAAGTGAAAGAGAACCAGAGACAACGATGGAGGATGAAAAAAAGGGTCACGTGGCCAGTAATGCAGTTATATGAAGGGAATTTGAGGGAAATATTGGAGAAGCTAAAGTAGAGAATTAATTATTGGATGCAGAAGGAGAAACTCAGAGGAGTTGAGTTCAAACAAATGCCATTGAATAAGGAGGAATTTCACTATTGTGAACCAGAGCAAGGATAAATCCTTGGAGAAGATGATGTTGAAAGGAGACCTATTGAGAGTCTCACAGACTGTTTGGGGATTGAAGGTGAGAGACTTGCATGAATTCTCATGAACTCTTTGGAGAGTTCAAATAATCACGTGGACGTGCTGACAGAGGAAGAAAGGAAGGCTTGTAAGCCTTATGTTTTTGTAACTGACAATTTGTGTGTGATTGCAGGATTAGAAAATGATGAGTCATCTGAAGCTGTCATGAAGAAGGAAGAAAAATAAATGTATTTTTACATCCCTGAGAAAGGAACGGATCATAATTATGTTCTAAATATGGAGGATGAGGAAACATTGTCTCATAAGGACAATGAAGGGGAAGATCATACACAATTTTTCAAAGAAAATGTTGATAGAAAGTTAGGGGGACTTGTTGTTTCAGAAAGCAAGGAGAAGTTGGCTCATGGAGATAGCCAAAAGGAAGTTGGAGAGAAGCATTCTGATGCAATGCTTACAAATTGGAATGAAGAGGTTGAACTGTTGGAAAGATTGTTGAGGAAATCTGAGTTTGAAAAAGAGGAAATTACAACCATGAAGCAAACATGTTCACAAGTACCTAATAGTGATAGAAACATTCTTTTAGCATATGAGGAGGCAGAGGTAAAAATTAATTTTCAATTTAAATTAAAGGACGAAGAAATAGAAGAGAATGATGAACATGAAAAGGTGATTAGAGAAATAGATTTTGAGCTATTTCTTAAAGATGGAAGGAGACCTCAAATTTAACATTCCGATTTGATGAATTTTGAGGCAGAGATGAAATTTCTAGAGGAATGGTTGGATAAAGATACAAGTGATGAAGGCTACAAAGGATTTGTAGGTCTAGAAGAGAAAATTGATGTCTCAATTAACAATGGCACAAGTGGAAATCAGAGGAAGAATCCTGAAGATATAATGCAACAACCAATGGATAGTAGCAACAACAACAAAATTCAGAAACAAAACAACAAATTGCAGAGTATGTACCAACACAATGATAAGATGGACATTGAGATTGAAGAATTGAGGATTCTGATGGTAGAGATGTCTCAGAGAAGACATGAAGGAACAAATAAGATCTACATCCGTAGAGAAAATGGATAATTGCAGACACCAACACTACAATAGGACAACAACGCAAGCAAGCAACAATATAAAGTTTGGGATCCATGAGGATTTCAACAAATGGAACTCATGATCAGGAGATAATAAACATTTTTGTTCCTTGGGAGTCTGATGTAGGAGCATCCTACCTCCAAAATCTTGTACATTTTGTAGAGACCTAGGGGGTGTTTCATTTACTAGGGATTGTGTCCCCTAAGGGTTGATTTATTGTATTTTTTCTATGTTTTGTCGGTTTCTATAAGAGAGACACAGGATTTGAGAGTGAGGGGCTATAAATGTTCTCGAATGTATGAGAACAAGAGAGGGATTGGGAAATGAGAGAGATCTTAGGAGGATGAGAGAAATCCTAAGATTTGGTTTGTTGAGAGTTAGATCTCATAGGGATTTGTGAATCCTAAAGATAGGAGTTGAGTGAGAGGTTTATGGATATGAGAGGATCCTTAGAGATTGATTTTTGAGAGGATGGTGGACCTGAACCAGAATTGGTTTCAAAATACTTTTGTATAATATTGTAAGCCTTAGAGGCATTAGGGGTGTGGCCAACAAATGTAGAATAGGCTAGGAAGAAGAGTGGCCAACTGAGTGGAAAGTAGCTATCTGAGTCGAGAATTAGGCTTACAAGAGAGAAGGACACATTGAGTATAATTTAGGTCTGAGAAGGCATTTAATCTTTATATAAATCTATGTATAGTGTATACCTACTTGAGTAATGGGAAGGAATACTCTGTGTCGAGTATCATTGAGAAAATTTATGTTTATTATGTGTGAGGAGCCTCTGTCATCTTGAACATTATGTCTCTGTGAAACTAGACATTGGTAACTGTGTAGATATGTGTAAACAATTGATGTTACAGAGCTTAGAGTGTGTTTGCAGGTAATTGAATCTTAGGTGAGAGAGAAATGAATATTGAGCAAGATCGTGAATGGGATTCAAGAGATCATCAATCACTATAAAGGATTGATGATATAATCATCGTTGTAGCAATGAAATTTGAAGGAATATACATGAACCATTAGATCATTCCATCAGTGAATGATAGTCATTAGATCAAGGTTAATAAGGTTTAATCCCAAGATTGAGTGGGAGTCATCCAGTCAGTGGTAGATAAAATTTGAGTCCTCGATTTGATCTGGACAAGGATTTGCACGACAAAGACATTGAACCATCGATTTGGAGACATGATCAACGGAGGAGACTCATAGCGCATAGTAAAGTTTCACAAATATTAATTCAAAGGGAGTGTTTCACTATCGATATGGACCGTCCATTTTTTTGGTAACGTCTTAGCTCAGGATTAACATGCGTAAATAGAAAAGTGTTAATGTGCCACTTTGTTGGTTCGCGTGGGACGTCGATCTCAATCGTTGATTAAAACAAAACAATTGATTTTGCCCAGGGATAAAATCTATAGACTAAGCATTTTCTTTTATTGATACAAGGTCATAACCCTCAATCATATGAATGATTGAGACAAAGAGAGATAGCGCTAAAGGTTAAGTGCTTGGTTATGACAGTTGGTCATATAGTGAAGGCATAAGAAGGAAGCGCTACACGAAAGTGCGCTCAAGAGGATAAGCATTTGATCATAGCCATTGATCACATAGTTGAAGGATACGAGCTTGGGTTTAGAGCTGTTATATATACAACAAGCACATTTTTAGGTTGGGTTATGGTTCTAGCCATTCTTGAAGAGTAATTAGGTAAGCACCTAAGCGATTAACCTTTTACATGCTTTTAGATAGATCCTTGGACACCCCATTGTGGGTTTAATGAGGAACATATCCACTTTAAGTTGCCATACTGTGGGAAAGACCTGGTAGGTCGCTATCAAAACATGTTTCCAACTATAAAATTATATGTTGTTGCATATATATAAAATTAAAAAAATTAATTAAATAACTCATTCATGGTTTAAAATATTCATAACTCAAACGCTCAAGCAAGGAGATACAATGCAAATCTTAAAATTTCCCTAAGAGATTTAAGGATCAAAGTCATATCACTAAAATAAGTTCTTTATACAAGTGCTTGAGTGTGTCCAAGGGTAAGAGGATTGTTAATAAATGGATAAATACCACCTTCACGAAAGATCATAATTCTAACACCATTGTGATAACGAAACAATGTTTTGGAAAGCTCTTTTTTATATCTCAATGCTTCAATAACATGTTGGTAAAGGGTCAAACTTCTAACAACTTGAGGCCTTTTTGAAAAAAAATAAAATTTCTCAGATGTGGTAATATTGAATTCTTAAATACTTCAACCTACATGGAAAAGACTTTTCTATCATTTTAGTTAAATGTTAACATTTCCATTAATTGTTCCAATATGTTTGAGATTGATTTCAACATCACAAAACTTTATATGGAGAAAGTAGAATTTCATATCCCATTAAAAGTTCAATTGGTTTGACATTTTTCAAGATTTTAGAATTGGAAATACTTAGTTTTAAGTGTAAAACCCTTTGCGAATCTTACCAATTATATAAAATTCCAACTATAAAATGTTTGACGATATTTTTCTTACTAAAAACATGTTGTTACAACTTTATCATTAAAATAATTGTTAAAATTTTATATTAAACATGCAATGACATATACATATCTTCAAATAAAAATATAAAATTCTATTTCAATCAATCGTTCCATGCAATCACAAATAATTTGAAAGACATACACATTACGCATCAAACAGTCTGTTAACCAACTAAAATTCTTCAAATATATTTTTTTTTAAATAAAAAAGGGGTAAAACATAGTAGCATGATAAAATGTAAAACCAAGTAGCAAAATAGAACTTAAACATTGATGCATCTGTCCTTCCCGAAGGAAACCAGGACAGATGCCTTCAGTCCAAATATACATAAAACAGTAACAAAGTAAACTAGGAACCAAGAGCATAAAAACCTATGTGCCAGGTGGTCTGTCATCCTTGTCCTTCTGCCACATGAACCCAGCTGGGATGGCAAAAGTTTGCGCGTAGAGGGGGCATTTCCGCTTAGCTGGCGCGTTGGAGAAAGCATCAAGGAGCATGTCCATTCTTTGTCCCATGGTGCACACCCGGAGCTCCAAATCAAACAAGTGGCCACGAAGGTCAAACACAAGAGCCAGGTGCTCATTCCGGAGAAGAGACCCATGCAAGCTGCCACTCGGATCCACCGTGCTCGTCGCCGCTTCCACACCAAATTCGCACTCTCGCTGCTCCCTAGCCACCGTTGCGCCCATCACTCCAACTTCCTTCGCCTGAGAATCATGGCTGCCAGCATTGTCATCACCAGGCCATGGAATTTCTTCCACGATACAGCCGGGGATGTAGTCGTCTTGAACCGGAGTGGGGGTGCACTTCTCCTGAAGAGTCACCTCATATCTTTCCACGAGTGTCAAGTCCTCCATGGTCGGGTCTTCCACCACAACGCAGGGTGGAAAAACCTCCTCCAAGCCAGCATCCTACTCATTTCGGCTGCAACCGACGCGTGGTTCGGCTATGGTGGCGAGGAGCGCCCGCTTCTCTTCCTTTTCTCTTTTCCTTAGGATAGAGGTCGCCAGGGCCAAGGCCCGCTCCAGCTGCTCTCTCCGACGCCTTTGAGCTTTACGAGCATCCCAGGCCGCGCCACGAGGTGGTCTACCTCTTTTCCTAGCCATGGGGAGCGAGTTGAACGAGTAGCGTAGAAGACAGGTGAGCCAAGACACAATTGAATTGATTTGCAGGGCGCAGGCAGGCTTAACCTGCTTTGAATCAAACGTAAAAGGGTCCACCGAAAATGCTAAGAGTCTGAGCACGAAAAGAGCTGAGCTGCACCATAGCAATCCAGCATGAATTGGAGCCGAGGCAGGTGCAGCCCTGCTCTACCCTGTCGTGAAAGAATTCATATAATCAAAATCCGAAACCATTTGCCAACCCTTAACCTCTCCCGTCCCGAGTGCGCTGTAAATGAACGTGCGAGGGGGGCGTACCATCAACTTAAGTCTGCTGCAGAGGCCGTCTCCCATCGTTAATATTGGCTTGTGGGTGGCGGCCCTCGGCATTTAAGCCGAGGCCGAGTGCGCCTCCATCTGTCTCCACATGGCCGCGTGGCACCCCATCCAGGGCAAAATTCTTCAAATATTTTTTATAATTAAATTTTCATTTCCTCCATCATAAGATGAATACAAACAATATAATTATCGAAATAAAGATAACAAAAAGATACAACAACATTATAATTGATGAAATAAAACATGTACATATCACTCTCCGTTGTCATAACCATGATTATCTTCCTCTCTTGGCATGATAACATTGTTGTTCTAAAAAATATGTTTTGATCTAGGGTCATGTCTTAATACAAACCACCAATCCATTTCCAACACATCTGGGTAAAAAAAAACTTGGTTGCAGTGTTTTGGGAAAACATAAATCTCCTTAGCTTCATCCCACATCTTTCTAGAGTTGATACATATCATCCCACTATTGCAATATTCCTTTACATTATTCCTATCAAAGGTGTCCCACCACTTGCACCTAAAAACAACACATTGGAAAGAAGAGAAGTCCACTCGAATGATCTCTTGTATCTTTCCAACGTAACCTAACTTCCCCCGTATTAGGTTTTGATCGCAGTGACTAGCATGACTAGATTGATCGAACTTGAATTCCACTCCATAGTCTTGTTTCATGTGTCCATCATCGACATCCTCTGTGAGAAAATGATGTCCATATGCCCACATAGATGGGAACATATGCACCTACAAAAAAGTGAAAAAATCACAGTGTCACATGTCTAATAAACCAACCAATAAAATATAAAATATAGATGTTACAATTCAAAGGTGCATTATGAAGTTAAAAATGTACACAAAGAGATTATTATCGAGTTGTTGCACCAATCCCTATGTTTAGTGCATCCTCTTCAACATGTGGGTAACAAATGTATGCACTGTATTTCTCTCTGACTTGGTCAACAACACAATTGTTGGGGCATATCATTGGAATATTTTCTTTTAAATGATCAGGATAAGGCATGCTTCTACCATTCAACCATCTGAATTATTTCTTGTCACTGTCCCATTTCCTGCTATTCTGTTAGTACAATGCAACCCACGGTTCTGTTGCCTCTGAATTGTAAAGAATGAATTTATTGATGGAATCAATTTCTGAATTTTTTGATGTATATATTCATGAAATCAAATTGACATATAGTACATATGAGATCAAAATATACATTATGAAGTTCAGTGTGAATAGTTACTACGTAGAAATTTGATAAACGATAAGTCATTTACTCTTTATCAAGCACCTTTTTCCATTTGTTTGGAGAAGCTCCCCTTCTCTTTTTCCTTCATCCCTTTCATCGTCCCAAATCACCGCACCTAGTGTGTTTTTGATCTTGATGTACTCACTGGCATAATAGAAAGACTCATATGATATGTATCCCTCTGCCATAGACCCCTCGGGTTTTTCCCTTTGTCGAACAAATCCTTTCAATTTCTTCATGTACCTCTCTAAGAAGAACATCCAATGACAGGAGACCACTTTGAATAATTCAACCTCATATACGAGGTGAATTAGAAGATGAAACTACAAGTCCATGAAACTCGTCGATAGTTCCTTCTCAAACATACAAGCAATCTCAACTATCTCTTGACGCCAACGTGGAATGCTAGCCATATGAATCTCCTTTGATGTGATCCGACGTACAAATGCATATAATTTAGATATGACACGTAGTAGATCTTGGGGGAATTCATGGTTCACACACCCATGCACGAGCAGAGGATAATGACACTACAAAGTAAACACATACAAAATTAATTGTGTTTTATCACATGGCAGAAAAATTAAAACAAATAACAAAAGCATATTTTTGACATACATACTCTTAGAAGGTTCAAATGGTCAGGTGATTTCAACCTTGGAAAATGGTCTTCCACAGTGAAGTTGCACCACAATGAAGACCCATATAAAGAAGACACCCTCACACCCAACGTAACTTCATTTTCCAAAGAAAGATCATCTTTCTTCAAAATCCATGGGACATCACCTTCTTTGAAAGACCAAGAGAGACCGACCTCTCCTCTACTTTCTTTCCTTGTCCAATGTTTTTTTTTTAGTTTTTGAAGAAATAATATCTCTCCTAGCAGCCAATGTGTCACTTTATTTTGATGATATGTTCCTCCACAAAGAAGATGAAACATTTTTAAATATATGCATGGGATCTAGTAAGTGGGAAATCTTAATATTCTCCCAATATGGGAGCTCATAAAAGACAAATTTCCTTTTCATCCCAATGGGAAATTTCTCAACATAGGTGTCAAAGAATTCTGGATCATTGAACATAGGTTCCCCATTTGAATCGAACATTTATGTAATATCCTTCTTCTTCTCTCTCTCATATGCTCTAAGCCATTCTGTTGGTGTCATTATTGTAGGCCTTTGGGTTCTCTCTGGTTTACCATTGAACATGGATGTTACTCTTCTGTAAGGGTGTTGTTCTAGGAGGAATAACTTGGAGAAATAATACACTATATTTTGTAGGTGGTTTGCCCACCTAGCCTTCAGAGAAGGTGCACAACATTTACATCCATGATACCCTTTTGTTACAAGATGCGCGAAATTATTATTGTATACAAAGCATGTTAGAATTAAAGATAATAACAATCACAACAAATTAAATATGCCAAAAAACATTGTTACATATATAAACAAATCAATAAACATGTAATTTACCATATCAAACTCCTAAGCCTGGATAACCATGTGTGGTGTGTTGACAATAAAAATCGTAATGAGGAATTTCGCTCGCAAAGTATTGTTAAAGCCTATTATTTAAACTATGTTAATAATATATAATACTAGTAGGTGGGACCCCCTTGTAAACTGGAGTCTCGGAGATAGTCATATCACACTTTTTATGCTGCTATTTTGATATTGCTTACAAGGTCTTATATGGTTGATAATGCAGTCTTGGCTTCGTTTTTTGGCATAATGACGGGTGGATGTGCATTTTATGGATGTTTTGTTATTCAAAGCTTAATTTTACGTTATTATTGGCATCTGTATTACAATTGTTACATTTGATTATGTCACCATGATTATTACCTAGCTATACCTACACAAGACATATGTTAGTAACAACATAAAACAAAATAAATGGGAAAGAGACTTATAAAAAATCCAAAAGAGAGGGCCTATACTATGCTATGTTAGAAGTTATATGAAAAAATAAATGAAACATGTTAGTGTTAATCCTAACTACAAATAGTTAGTAGCCATGTGATTGAATTTGAGTTATATAGGGTTCATTTGATATATGGTATGGTATGGTTTTGGCAATGGTTAATATGAATTTTGGGTGGCACATTTGGCAAGCAATATGCTCGCAAGTTTCAATGGTTGGAATTAATGGCATGGTTAATGTATTGGTGGTTGCTGGCTGTCGTGTACTTCGAAATTGAATGTAGAGGAAGATGGAAGCGACGTGCAGTAAATGCATGTCACTCCATACTTCTCCCATCGGGTCGTCACCATAGTATGGTTATTGTTGCATTTTGTTTTGTTGGTGGTTAAGCTCTGAGATCTAGGCCTGGAAGGAACTGCTCGACCAACTCACCCTTTTTAAAGATATTCGTTACATGTATGGTTCTTTTCACCCATCCATGAAATTCGCTCTGTGTATGAACGAACGATGGCTTATAGATGCTTTGGTTTGTGTTTTCTTGAGATTATCAACTGTGTAAATGCGTGGGTCTTCTCTTTGTAATGATTGTGTGGTTATTTGTTTTGTAAGTAAAAGGATTGGTTGGGTGAATTATGCATTAGTTGGTTGTTCTGTGTGGTGAAAACCGTGATAGCTCTCTGTTGTTTTAAGTGGTTATGGGTATTTTGTTGGAGGGTTTCACTCTGTTTAGCCTTGCTGGTTGCTTCCTCACAGTTATGGGTAACCATATCCGGTTGTATTCAGACTGCTATGGGGTTGTTGTGTATGTTTTCAGACTACCTCTTGGTCATTGATTATTTTCCAGAGTCATGGTCGTGGGTTATTCACCTGGTCATGGGATTATTTTTCTGGTAGTAGCATCAACGTATATCAAAAGTTGGTTATAGGATGGCCATTATGCCAAGATGTATGCTTTATGGTTTTTGGTTATGCCTCGGGTCTGTATTCCCACTGGAATTATTATATACTGGTTCGGCTCATGAGAATTGCACGAGCATTATTCCTCTGTGTGTTCTGGGTACTCGTTACTATCCAATGGGCATTCGTTGCTCCTCTGCATTGTTTTCCTACCCTACCCATCATTGAATTGTTGCATCATTACACAGACCGAGAGTTATAAGCAACTCTGTGCTTGTATCGAAGGGCCTTTGCCTATTGGTTGATATGTTGGAGAATCTCCAATCTCTCAGTGTTATTGTTGACCGAGTGAACTCTTAATTGCTTCTTTGTGTTCATTGTTATAGAGCCCATTTTTTCTAAAATTCCCAACTGTCTTATTCGAATCGAGAATATTTTATTGGTGGAGTAGTCATGACAATTCCTTTGAGTATTATCTCGTCTCTATTTGATTGAGTTTCTGGGAAGTTGTGATCGAGGATGAGGAATGATACACAATCAAGGGATTGCCTCTTTTTCGTTATGACAGTTGCGTAGAAAACCTAGCTCATTTTATTTGAATAATTTGGCTGATCAGTGATAATGTGCAATCAATGGCTGTCTCTTCTCATTATGCTTTCGATTGTTGTATTCCTACAGCGTGGTGTCAATTGCTAGTTGGTGGTTGTTGTGTGTTTCATTAGTCCCTATCGGGATCATGGCAAATTGTGGAAATCGATGAATGTGATTTCATTGTTTCACTGTGTATGTATTATGGAGGCATCGTGCATATTTTATTTAAATTGCATCATCAGTGATGGAGCTCGGGTTTTGTGTTATGGTTTATTGCAATGATTTATTGGTTGGTATAATGAAAAGGCATGAAATCGGGCAAGTTTTTAGGGTTTGTTCAGTCTGGAAAAGGGAAATGTGTATATGTTTGATTTGAGCGATTGAAAATTATGGACAATTGGATATTTGATGATTAGAGATGAAGCAATGTGGTTGTGTGTTTCTTGTGATCTTGTTTTAAATGAAAGGAAAAGAAATGAAGAGACCAAGTATTCTCTTAATAGAACTATTGGAAGGCATAGTGATTCTGAGTATGATTATAGACTGTGTTAATTGAGAAGTTTTAAGGAAATGAATGTGGAGCAATGAACAATTTTGACACACAATAATTGTTTAATTGGTATTGGTATCTTTTGTATCGAATACATAGTTTTTTTTATGGATTACTTAATTGGTTTTATGAACAATATTCATTATTTTCCCTACCATTCTTTCACTTTTCACACATTACAAGTCCCCTCGCCTTCCCATGTTCACTATACACTCCATGTTCTTAAAATTAAATTATAGTTAAGATAAATTCTATATTATGACAGTTAAAGGATCGTACAAGGATGAATTACAGTGATATATCCTTTTGATTTACGATACAATTGATTGTTTGATGATTTGTTGAGTAGTAACCATGATCTATCCCACCTCATTTTAACACTTTTCGCTCAATACAATCCCTCACATATCCTAGAACCCTTATTCACCCCCTGCTCGTTGACAAGTATTAAACGATTTGTATGTATTGGATTGCATGAGTCTAATGTGTTGCTGAGCCAAACTTTGTTTCATATTTAAAAGAAATGTGATGTATGGTTGTTGAAGAAACTAGTTGCTAATAAATAATGCATACATGAATGAGATTTTTCAGAAGAGGTATCCATGGCTAGGGTAACAGAGGAAGAGGAAATTGGAACATGGGCCCTAGAATGCCAAGGTTCTCTATACAGACTCGCAAGAGTTGAGCCAACTATTTCAAGATGGATTTTTTAATTGGATTGGGAAAGGAGTGGTCCAACCTACACTAGAAAGGCCTCCCTTCCAAGTCCCACATGTCCCTGGTATCCCAGTTCCCCCTCATGTCTCACTACAACATGAAGTCCCTAAAAATGATGAATGGCAAGAGATTGCCCACCCAACAGTCTCCCAACATCATGGATGGCCTAACTTGTCTCTACCTTCTCCTCCACATGTTAATCAAATTGTCCAAGTTGCCCCTGTCCACTCACCAGTACAGTCTTCCCATGCAAGAAAAATGTTAAAAATTGAGCCCCACCATGCTCCTAACAAAGGAAAATCCATTGCTGCCCCCTCCTCTCCCTCAAATGACTTTGCCAAATCTGTGTCCTCCCGCATGCATTTGAGAGATGACTTCTCTCATGTTATCAGTGGGATTAGGCCTAAAGGCTCCACACATCCTAAGGAAAATTCAGAGAGATCAAAGGGTGACAACAACAACAAGGGAAGGATTGCCTCCCAGAGTGGAAAATATGGGTTTTAAGTATTTTTATTTATTGATTGTTGAGAACAGTCGACTTCTGAAATTTTGGACAACACACTATTTTTTGGATATATGGATAATACATTTTTGGAAATAATTTCAATTATCGTTGCTATAAATTTTCAAATTATGAGAGTGATGATGGGAGCCACAAGGAGGGATGTGTTTGAATGATTAACTAATTGTGTTATGCTTGTTAAAGAACTAAAGGGAGTCACAAGGGGTCCCACCTACTAGTTATTATTTATTAAGAACCCTTATTATGATTTATTATTCTTCCCCCTTAACTAAAAAGTTGGTTGAGTTTTAGTTAACTTAACTAAAAAAGTAGTTCAACTACTTCAACTAATTCTAATTGCTTAAAGGCAAAATGAAAAGGAGTGACAAGATGAGAATAGAAGGAGAAGCACACTAAGGTCTGCTCTTAAGTTTTGGTTGAGATAATTCAGTTTTCATTCATTCTTTAATTCATTGGAACCCTAATTCTCTTTTATGATAGCAGAGTCCTATTGTAGACAACAAGATTTAGGGATGAATTACATCATTCAGACACTTGTTTTTCAGAGGTGTTGATCTATCTCTGATAGTCTGTGTAGACTTGTTTGTTTTTGAATTAAATTTCATGACTGATAAAGGATATTGTGCAGAGTCGAGTGGGAAACAATTTGTGGCAAGTTGATCCAACTTTTAAAGTTTAGTTTTTACTTTCTGTCAAAAGTCCTTTTGTATGGTTTTCATCGGGGACATCTATGTTTGACTTTGGTCCAAACTTCCTTAGGGAATTTTGTAAAGAGAACGATTCTTTTGATAAATTTGAATGGAATAAATGATTTCTCTATGTCTCATCTGTTTTGATTATTGACTTGGTGTTTTTACTTTTGTCTCTATATTTCTTTCATTTATAAAAAGATAAGCCTAAGCACTTGTAATCAATACTTGTGGATTAGGAAACAAATTTTGATGGCTATAAACATAGGGTGATATTCTTGTCTATCTTTCTTTAGCTAAGTAAGATCTGAAAATGCTTGAGTAAGATCATCTCATATCTTTTCCTCAACATGGTGTAAACACATATGCCATACAATGTAAAACTCCTCTTTGTTGCGATGGGTCTTGATACATTGTATACATGTATCCCTTCCCATAATTCCTTTAATTCATCTACCAATGGTTGTAGGTAGAAATCCATATTCTTGACTTTTCATCTACCGGGGACTATAAGAGCCAACATAAGATGTTCATTCTTCACAGACAACCATGGGGGGATATTGTTATTGATCATTACTACAGGCCAAATTGAATAGTTGATGTTTTGGAGGGAATATGGGTTGACACCATCCATGGATATGCTGAGTTGTAGACTTCATAATTCATCATTGATTTTTTGGGCCATGTAATCTCTATATGATTCATGGATATTGAATCTGTTGGGATTCACATAGCTCCTGACTCACTTCTGTGTGAGGCATGCCATCCTTGCAACATTGCTAATTCTTCGAAACTAAAGAGCCTTTGAATCCTTGGGATTATAGGCATGTGATTCAATATCTTATGAGGAGTACCATGTGATTTACCCTTTTTATTTGATTTATGGTACCTCGCATGCCCAAATTTCAGACATATCTCTTTTTCTTCATATTCTCCTCTATATAGAATACAATCATTTAGACATGCATAATATGATATGTACTCAACACTCAACATTTTCAACATCTTCTTTGCCTCTTCAAAACTACCATGCAAGACATTATCACTCAGAAGAACCTTATCTTTGAATAACCTGCAGTTAGTGGGAAATAGAAATGTACAATGTCATTTAACGTTCATAAAATCGACAGTTTTTAATGTTGATTGTGTGACACAATTTCTCAAAATATAAGGGACTTGATCATCAATTACCTCAATATTGTCGAGAAACATGTGTTTGACATGCCAAAATTTGCTTTCAATTTATACAATAACATTTTTGTCTCGAGCTGGGTAGACTTTGTAATGAACCAAATGCTTAAAATATCATAACAGAACAAAAGAACACACCATGTACAAAATTTGAGTGTGGAGCACAATGATAAGATATATAACTTACAGAATAACTCCTTAAAGAATAGGGGAACCCCCCCAAATAAACAAATACCTTCATACATCACAATTTACATCCTCCAATAATGAATACATGACCTCTATATATACCTATTCACACTTGCACGTGAGGCCCCTTTACCATTAGGCCAAACTTATTACATGTATATTTACAAATTACATGTACATTTAGGCCCATATATGCCCACCCTTGGGGTCATATCATATATATTTAGCCCCATACATGCTCCCCTTGGTTTATAACATAGTACCCTCCAAAAATCTTTTTCCTAAAAAAATTACAATGAAAGGCTTCACATGTGATGAAACCAAGTAATATGATTTTCTTATGTTCCTGGTTTCTTCCTTCCATTAATGATGATCCATCCATCCAAAATCAATTCTTTTTGGTTGTAATCCTTGGTGTTTTTTTGTCATGTGATTTTCTTTCCCTTGATTCCATGTATCATTATTGAATCTTCTCCAATTTGTAGTAGATGTTGGTCTAAGATAATATCTTCTGGAATAATGGTTTTATGATGCCATATTCAATGAATATTGATGAGTATTCCATATTCTTCCTTGATAATGATGATATTTATATTCTTGTCTTCCTTGAAATATTTCTGATAATGAGGGTGTTGATATGGTTTGACATTTGATGATTTTTCTTCATTCTGCACACCCATTTCATCTATCTTATTTTCAAAGAAAATTGTATCCCCGATCATCTTTGCTTGGTCTTTGATTACTCTAGCATTGGATATAATACCATCATATTTGGCATGTACAACGTTTAGATGGAATTCAAATTCTTCAAGTATCTTATGGTGACCTTCTTGAATCTTGTCTTCTTTCTCCTTTTGAAGATGCAATGTCACCCCTTTTATCAAATTTTGACATCCTTCTTCAATTCTGGATTGCATTTCTAATTTTACTTCATTAGTATTTAGGGATTCTTCAACCTTCTTTCAAATTTCCTCTTCAAGTATTTTGGTAGATTCTTCATCCAAGATCCTTTCTTTTTCTTTATTTTGACAATGATTCTTTTCTTCTTTCAATCTATTAACCTCATCTAGTAGTTTTTTTATTATGGTTTTGTAATCTGCATATCTCTTCTTCTTTATTTTTTAATTCTTCCCTTGAATCATCATTTTCCCATTTTGCTTTGCTACTCTTTTATTTCTTTAAGTTCTTAATCTCCTTAATGAGTGATTCATTAAGGGATTGCAACTTAGAGAACTCATTTATTTTCTTTGTAATACATTTTCTTGGATCTTCATTATCCTTTTGTAGTTTGGAGACATTTGATTTTGATTCCTTTAATTCAACTTTAATTTTATGCATCTCCTCCATTTTTTTTTATCCTTGATCCTTTTATTTGAGAATAATTATTCAAATACTTCCCATGTGGTGCTTCTTCTAGTACCTTCGCCAAAGATATACCACCACTTACCAACTTCACCATTCAAACAAATGCCCGCCCCAAAAGGAGTCTTGCAATTTTTCTTTATCATTCTCAACCATTCCCCAAGACTGATTTCATCATTGTCTTCATCTCAATTAAATTTAGTTATTGTCATTGATTGTTAATTGAGGTCTAACCCAAACCTCAACTTACAACCTCAATATATTAAACATAAAGATATAAATTAGTTGTAATTCTTGTTCCAATATGTTATTCTATGTTTTATGTTTCCAATGGCTTTTGAATAAGCTCAATTAGAAATTCCAATCAAAAGTTGTGATAGTTTTAAGTGAACATACCTTTGAAACCCTGATTTGGATTATGTCCTCCTAACTGACCTTCCTTCTAATGTATCTTTTCAATTTCATCCCTTTTGAGTCTGAAATTGTGACTTGTATTACTCTACAATGTCGTATTTTCAATGCCATAGGTCTGGCAAAAATTGGATGTTCCAAGTGGAAGTTATGGTATTAATTGATATTGTACAACATGTCTTGTGCACAATAATTGATATTAATATCCTCCAGGTTTTTCCTTCTGAATTTTCTTTGAAAAAAAGTTAAAGCGACAATTCCAAAATGACTGTATTGAGGAAGAAAAACCCTAGGATCGATGATATGATACCAAATGTAATGAGCCAAATGATTAAAATAAATTAACACAACAAAAGTACACACCATGTAAAGAATGTAAGCATGGATCACAATGCCAAGATATATAAGTTACATAATAACTCCTTAAAGAATAGGGGAACCCCCTCCAAATAACCAAATACCTTCATACATCACAATTCACATCCTCCAATAATGAATACATGACCTCTATATATACCTATTCACACTTGCACATGAGGCCCCGTTACCATTAGGTCGACCTTATTACATATATATTTACACATTACATGTACATTTAGGCCCATATATTCCCACCCTTGGGGTCATATCATATACATTTATCCCCATATATGCTCCCCTTGGGTCATACCAGACTTTGACTGACTAGGTCCAAAGAGAGGGGTGGTGGAAGCAGATTTCAGACTTTCGAAAAAGGTATCAATGATATGAGAATTATACCCTAGCTCATAGTTTTGGAATGTATCTAACGACATTGTCTCCATGACAGTCATATCCCATAAATAATTATCCATACCAACCTCTATTTGTTTGACTCCATTGCCAACTTTTGAAGAACTACTATTGTTGTAGTCATTCCTAATTGGTGAATCTAGACGTAGTGGGAATTGAATAGGTGGTTGATTGAACCATTTTTGGTATGCTTCCTCTTTGAGTTGTGCTCTTATTGCATCCTTCTCTCAATTTGACATTATAGTGGGGTGCAACAAAAGATGATAGGTAGGTCTCTCATCATCAGAATCCTAATTTCAAAAATATCGAACATTAGTACATCGATGATATTAGTAAGCACAATGCAATTGGTTTTTTGAAATTACCAAACAATTATTACCATCGTTGACCCAAGATTGTGGCTGGAAGATGGCATGTTACAATTGACAGGGTAAAGCGACTGCCCATTTTCATCTACCAACTACTTGCGGTATGTTTCTCCTGATAAGAGCTTCCAACGTTTTTGAACTACTGGAATATTTTATGCATCTGAACTCGATTCTAAATTAGGATCCAACAAATTTGGATACATTTTTATTTAGATTGACATGGATAAAAAAAACAAATTCAATTAGATAATTGAAATATAAATAAAATCTGAACTTACTGGAGATGGAAAGGGAGAACTCCATGATGGAATTTGAGCAAGATGGAATCGGTTGGAATTTGAATAATTGATCATTTGATATTATAAGATTTTATCCCTGCATTTGAGCAAAATCAAAAATAAATTTCTAAGAATAAGACGACTTTAAGCGAAAAATGTATACCATGAAGTACTGCTAGTCATGTGGATGCATCCTAAAAGATAATTGAAGATGAATATACTATTTTATGTGAAAATGAAAATTCAGACAACTTTTAAATCATAATGGTGTGCTTCTTTAAACATAACGTACTAGTGCGTCTATAACAATATAAAGCAACAGGGCGTTTAATTACTAACCGCATCGGTTCTCAAGATTTCAAATAAATAAAAAAGAATTATATGATAACAGTGCTTCAAAAAATTTAGTGCACTGGTGCTTTGTCTAACCAAATGCACCGATGATTTTTCTAACCAAACGCACCGGTGTGTTATATTAATAAACACAACAATGTTTCGAAAAACTTAAAAAAAAGCGTGACTTTGTTTTTTTACAATTGAAAAATGAGTAGGAATTTATTTTTTGAAAAGCCAATTTCATAAAGTCCTTTAAATAGTAAGAAGTTATTCACTTTTTCATTATTTTGCCAAAATTTACAGGCGAGAGATTTGGAAGAGTGACATGCCAGGGAGCACTGTGGAGCAACAAAATGCTTGGAACAACAAAACTATTTAGAAGATTAGAATTTGAAGGGTATGGTGATTCACTCAAAACCCTTTTGGAGCAACAAAATTATTTAGAAGATCATAATTTGAAGGGTTTTGTGATTCACTCAAAACCCTGCATAGTAAAAATTTTAAATTTTATTGTTGATTTTAATAATAAAATTTGTTACAATTTCTATCCCTATTTAGATTTAATTAAAATTCAGAAAAAAATAAAAATCCATACTTACCTTAAGCCCTTACTTCTTCTTGCTTATGTGGCTACAAAATTTCACCTTAGGGTTTAACTCCCTCTATCACTTCACAATTATGGCTTTTCATTTTAGGCATTTCAGATTAATGGGTTTGTGTTTCTATATATAAGGTGTTTGGTATATGATGCAAGGGAACCACTTATTGCATCAGATCCAAACCCTCTCGCCACTGTCATGATTTTTTTTAAAACAATTTTTGGTTATCAATGTGCCAATTTGACTATAATGCAACGGTGTGCTCACTGATAAAGTACACCGGAAATATTGTAACATAATTTAAAAAAAAAATTCATTCATCAGTGTGTGATTTTTTTCGGTTATTTTTTTTTTCATTTTTTAATCTAGTAGCGGTTTTTTTTATCGATACAAATCACACCATTGTAATTTAAAATATTTTTTAAAATTTTATTTTTTCATGTTGGTGTGTTTCCTATATCTAACGGTCGGTGCTTTCATATTATTAAAGCGCACCGGAAGCCAGATTATTTTTTTAGATGAAAATTATATGATTTATTTATAAAATGTATTTAATATCTTTTGTATTGAATGGTATAGGTTGTATATTGATAAAAAAAATTGTGTGAGAATAGTTTAAGTAACAAAAAATTTGAGTGGCACAATGATAACACATCCAAAAAAGCAAAAAAGACAAGTTCTTTGTAAATTCTATACAAAATTAATATGTTTGAACTAGATGTAAGTTTACCTAATATGTATTGGTTAGTGTGTGTCATGCAGAGACACAAAATGAGAAAGCTCAATAAGATTCTTTGTGATCTAAGTGAAAAAGAGCGTAAAAGCTTGAAGGATGAATCAGGCAAATGAAAAAATACTATTCAATATGATTTCTTTTTTGAATTTTCATTAATAATATGCTTAAGAATATTAGATAACATGTTTCAAACAATCTATTAATTCACATATGTTTAATGTTCTACAGGGACCAACAACGAATGAATGAAATTTCGACCTAAGAAAAAAAAAGTATAGAAGATGTAAATGATGATGAATTGGTCCTTAGCTTATCTGGAGTGGTGTTGGAGGTTAATGAAGGGTGGGGCGGGGGGGGGACTTTTACAAAACTATGAGGGATATAGTGGAATGGACATATATACTTACTTTCCACTTACAATACACAAATCAATCCAATGATTCCAAGAACCGGGTTATATCTAAACTGCAGGAAGTGTTTCAAGATCAATGGTCAATGAGACCTATTAGACTTGCAAAGCATACAACAACAAAAAATAATCATTCAAAAAATAATATCCCTAAAAATGATTTTCTAGAATATGTATATATTACGACAAAGAATTCCTTGATTAATATCAATTTTGTTATATTTAGTTTTCATATATCAATATAAAAACAGTTTATTGTCATGTTACCTTTTTCGGGAAGATTATGAAAATTCCAAAGGATCAACGAGCTGATATCCGAAATATGCTAGTAGGAATGTCCAAAAAAGTGTACAAGGATATGGTCAAAGAAATGGACATAATTTCATCGCAGGAGGAGCCATCTCAACAACAACGTGCTTCAAATGTATGCAATCATTTATTTTTTCTATTAGGTACATATAAATAAATAATTTAGCATTAAATATTAATTTTCAAGTATTTTCTTACAGAAAAGAAAACAAAATGGAACCCATTCAGCGCATAAAACAGGATGACAAGGAAGAAAATGGTTGATAACAAAGTTTGTGAGTAATTGTTATTTCCTTATAACAACTTAAGATTTCATTTTTGTATATTTTAAGTTGTTTTACAACAACCATCCTTGAATGTCTTCAAACAAGTGCTAACATACAAAGAAGAGCCATCAGAAGAATTGATTTACATTGGGTTAAGTATGGGTTGTGAGTATAATTTGGCATATCAAAAATTAATTGTGGAATTTTTAAGTATTTATGTTTTTTTACTCATCTCATTTTGTAATTAATTGAACAAAAAAATGATTTATATTAAATCTATGCTTTATTATGGGGTATAAAACTTGTAGGAAACAAAGTATGGAAATGTGCCAACAAAAGAGTGGTTGACAAAAGACATGAGATTTGTTTTTTAAGAATTTGTATCATTCAAGAGTCAATTCTTTGTATGGTATGTCTCTTTTCAATTCACATTCATGTATATTATGTATTTCAATTATCATTATTCTCACCAATGTAGATACACTCATTACACTTTATTTTTATTTTTGTAGATGGAACTTGAAGAAGAGGAAAACAATCGAGGCAATTGACAAAACATTCGACCAAATAAGCCAAGTCATGGAAGTAGCTCGAGCACTGACAACAGTTCTAGCAAAGAATGATGATCAATAGATTTGAATATCAATGCAAGCTGTTGTATTTTTTGAAATAATTGTCTGTGAAAATCAAACATTTTGTTTAATGTAATGGACATAGTGTCCCAATTGAAAGACAAGGGGCTGTAAATGTGTTGAACCTACACAAAATAGATCTAGCTGCGAATTGACATACATAGTTGCAGAGAAAATAGAAGAAAAGAGAAGAAGGAGAGAAAGAATGGAAGAATTCTCATTAACCGTATGAATGAATTATAATTTACACATGCTATACTGTGTATAAATCAACCAATGCACACTAGAGGAGAAGCCAATGCGCCATAGTGGTGGTCTAGAGTGATCTAGACACACACCAACAATTACGGGAGTAAACTGCCACCTAGTCTAGTCTCTCGGGCAGTTACGTGAGTGAACTGCCACCTAGCTAAGTTAACTAGTCTATTCGTCTTTAGTTAACTGAATGAAACAGAGTGAAGTGAGGAGGATATCAGGGAATCATGGGTAATGCGCTAGTCTGGTGATGATCCCAAGGACAATGTGTATTAGCTGGTGATGATCCTAATGCTGCATGGTGATAATCCCAATGTAGCATTTAGACTCCACTCAACTAATCAAATTGAAGTGAAAACTGAAGAGATTATTCTCCCTAGAGGAGTATTCTTCCTAAAATATAGGAGACTAGATAATGACTAATAAACATAGGAAAAACCTTAGGAAAAATAAATCATAGGTGTGTGTGAATTAACTCCAATAGGGGTTACCAATAAGTGTCCCATTTTGTATGACAAAGAGTCTCTTATTCATATATAATAAAATACGTTTTATTTTATTCTATTGCGTTGTCCAATGTCGCTGTGAAATGTTACATCACTGATTAGATATATGGACGATTAAATATTATAATGAAGAGATGCGAAATCTGATGATTTAACAAATTAATCCAAACATCATATCTAAATGCACTACTCAAAAATTAATTTATATGAATACTATTATAAGATATATGACAATTTTTTGATGAACAATGGAATTAAAAAATAACAATAATTTCACTGTCACAGGTCGATGTTACTAAAAAGATAAAATGAACACCAGTGCGTTTAATTCTAAAAAGCATTGGTGTGGTAATAAAATGCACACTGGTGCTGTAATACAATGAACCAACACCGATCATAATACTATTTTAACAACAAAAATTATAATAATAAAAATTGGCCTTACGATGCGTTTAATTAAAATGGTGCACTGGTGCTTCTATATCAGACTTTCACATCGGTGCATTCTAAATTTCATGCATTGGTCAGGTTTGTCCTATAACACATTGGTGCATGGTATCATGGATTCAGTTGGTGCACTATTATTATTAAAGCACCGATGCATTATTATTTAGAAGAGCACTGGTGCCTCAATATTTTTTTGATTACCCCGGTGCTTTCAATGAAATGTAAGCACTAGTGCTTTAAGCTTGAGAATGCACTGGTGCATACACACCATGAAGCGCACCTCCTAGAAAAAAATCCGCTAAACCTTCAATCGCCCATATAGTTTTAGTTATAATGAAGTTTCGTTATAATCTCCGCAAAACCATCCGCTACCGAAAACATATGTTTTAGCAGAGTTTTTTTTTACAATTTTTGTCAATTTTGTAACACTAAAAACCTTCGCTATAACCCCTGCTACAAGGTATTTTACTTATAGTGTGTGGGAAATGATCCGTAAAAGGGGAAAATAGGGTCCTGTATTTTGATATCTTTGCAAAGCCGAGGATGAAACAATCTCGCACCTATTCCTTCATTGCCCTATCTCTGTCACCATTTGGGAAGAGATTAGTGGGTAGGTTGGTATTCCTCTTCTGTGGATAAAGAATTCTTTGAAAGAGTGCTTATTGGAGTTTTTTACATCCCATTTCCTACCAAAATGGAGGGTGTTACAAGCTCTAGTGTGTTGGGGCATTTGGATTACTAGGAACAATTTACTGTTTGATGGTGGAGGAAAACCCGCCTTTCAGGTAGTCTAACAAGTTATGGGATTGATGGAATTTTTCAAAGTCCCAGTGGTTTCAGCTTGGGCCAGAGACATCAAGCCTCAAAAAATTGATCAATTGGTGCCTTGGGAGTTCTTCAACAATGCTTCTTAGGATCGAGGTCTAAATTGTGTTGTTGGATTCATATTGTTTTTTAATGATTTTCATTTTTTTTAAAGTAAGCCTTGATTGGGTGTTGGATCCAATAACTTTGGTGAGTTTAATGCACTATATGGATTGATGAAACTTTCCATCGACCACAAAATTCCTACTCTGCAAATAATTGACAAATCTAAACTAGTTATTGACTGGATATTAGGACACGCGTAGATCATAAACAATGCTCTCTTTCACATTGGTCACAATGTGAAAAGAATCTCAAGATCGTTTGAGAAGATTACTTTCAGGCATATCTATAGAGAGATTAACTCTAGAGATGATATCCTCTCTAAGGAAGATCTAGCTAGCGATGCAAATTGTTTGGTGTCAGAAGAATACGATTTTGGTTCTTTGGTCTATAGGGAGACAATCTCCTTTTTTTGAATGCATTTGCAGTGATTTTTGTTGGTTTTGGTCGTTCTTGGGATGAGGGGCTTCGACAGTCTTTAAGGATCATAATTATTTCCGACATGTTGAAAGTTGTGTTAGATCGAGATGGGTAATGTCTTCATCTTGACTTCATTGATGTTGCACAATGCACCTACATATTGTAACTTATCTTTATTATAATAGAATATATGTTTTTTTTCGAGGAAAATAAATCTCTTGGACAAATCACTTTCACAGTAAATTGTTGGTGTATTTTATAAGATGTGGCACAGTACAAGTACATTTTGGATAAGTATTTGTGAAATTCTCTTAATAAATCCACTATGGTATTCATAAAAATCTAAGATATTCATAAATACTTTCTAAACATTTCACTTGGATAATTGTTTTGCAATCATTGGTTCACAACTTATTTAAGGCAACTGTGATGATCTACTTGCATGTTTAAATGACTCATTTTTCATAGAAGGAACATTGATCATTGTTGATAATATTCATAATTCAAGCTACTAGAATACTCACACCTTTGCAATAAACGTAGTTTTCTTGACCATAGGGATTCCCCTCTAGACTAGGATCACCCATCTCCTTATTTTGAAGAGTGGAGCGAGGCCACAAAAGTGACAGTGGGTGGCTTGCTTGATAGTGCCTCTAGGATCTCTCGTTGAGGTTAGGAATTTTCCTCCTAGGTGAGAGTTTGAGCAGAAAATAACATGTTCATTAAATGATTCAATGAATGATTGCATGATTTGATTAATTTTTGAAATAGTATTTTTTTATTAAATTATGAAAACAATTCTAAATTTTTATATTAAAAATAAAAAGAGATTAAAAAAACCATGAACTAAAGTGACCTTAACGATACTAGCTATTAATATTAATATTAGGTAAATATACCACTTGCAAATCTTACACTTAAAAATGATTCATAACTAAAGAACTTGAAGTTTCAAAATAATATAATTTATTTTCAAGATAACGGTTGCAAATTGTTTTAACCTTTCATATCCAACATCATAAAATGAAGAAACATGATTTTGGTATTGTGTTAAGTTTTCGGAATTAGTGAAATTTGGTGATTACTAATAATCCATAAATACACTCATTGAACATCTTTGTGAAATCACCACTAGTTATATTCTTATTATTTATATTTGTTTCCAAGGAAAACCTCACAAGGAAACTCTCATGCACTTCCCTGCATTCCCAGATGGTACCTTGTGAAAACCCACAAGTGTTGATTATGGCACCTGACCTAGTAGGGATAATGAGTGAGGCACACAATAGAGGCAACTAATTTGGAGAATCAACCTCGAGACCTCCTGCATAAATCTCAAAGCATTCAACCACTAGAGCTAATTCACTAGCCTATTTTCATTTTCTACCTATACTAAAAATTGAATTCTAGTTAGTTTTAGCATTTAAGTTATTTTCACCACAAATTGATTTCTAAAGTTCGTGAAATTAGTCTCTAAAGTTTCAAGTAAGGAACAAAATTACATAGTAGAATCCATAATAAAAATACTAAAAATAGTATAGTAAAATCCACAATAATATGACATATCCACAACTTAAATGTTGAAATAAAACATTTACATATCACTTTTCGTTGGCATCAACATGTCTGTCTTCATCACTTGGCATGATAACATTGTTGTTGTAAAAAATATGTTTTGATCTTGGATCATGTCTTAGTATGAAACACCAATCCTTATCCACGACATCTAGGTAAAAAACACTTGATTGCAATGTTTTGGGAAAACACAAGTCTCCTTCTTTTCATCCCACATATTTTTGGATTCAATACATATTAGCCCACTATCACAATATTCCTTTGCATTACTTTGGTCAAAGGTATCCCACCACTTGCACCTAAAAATAACACATTGAAAATACTAGAAGGCTAGTTGCATGATCTCCCATATCTTTTTGGTGTAACCTAACTTTTATCATAGTGGCTAGCACTAGATTGTTCAAATTTGACCTTCACTTCACATCAAGTGTGGCATGTCCATCATCAACATCCTTAGTGTGAAAATGATGTCCATATGCCCACATATATGGAAACAAAATCACTTGTAAAAGATGTGCGCAAAGGACAATGTCAAATGTCTAATAACATGACCAATAAAAGTATAATACATGTTAAGGTGTTGCATCCAGTCCCTATTTTTAGTGCATTGTCTTCACTAAACAAGAAATGATCAAACACACACATTTCTATTTGATATAGTTAGCCACCCAACTATTTAGATATATCATTGACATGATTTCTTTTTAATGATCATGATAATGCATGCTTCTACCATTCAACTATTTAAATTATTCTTGTCACTGTCTTATTTCCTTCTCTTGTGACCCATGATCATATTTCCTCTGCATTGTAATTTATTTATTTATTGATGGAATCAATTTCTAAATTTTTTGATGTATTCATGAAATCAAAATGAATAGTATGAGATCAAATAAATAAATAATAATTCTATAGAAATAACCAAAAGAGAAGTAGTTTACTCTTTATCATGCACCTTTTTACATTAGCTTGGAGTAGCTCACCTTCCCTTTTGTGGTCATCCAAAACTACTACGAGTGTTGTGACTTCAACTTGCTCAATGTACTCACTAGTGTAACGAAATGACTCATGTAATATGTACCCCTCTACCATACACCATTCCAATTTTTCCCTTTGTCGAACAAAAACTTTTAACTTTTTTATGTACCTCTCCAAGAAGAACATCCAATGACATGAGACCACCCTAGCTAATTCAACCTCATCAACTAGGTGAATTGGAAGATGGACTTGCAAGCTCACAAAACTCATGGAAAATTCCTTCTCAAACAAAAAACCAATCTCAACTATCTCTCGACACCACCATGGAATTCTGGCCATGTGAATCTCCTTTGATGCAATCCAACGTAAAAATGTATATAATTTTGATATGGCACATTGAATTCCTAGGGGAAGCCATGGTTGACACAACCACACATGAACAAAATATAATGGCACTGTAAAATAAACACATACAAAATTAACTAGCATAATACTATGAGTGCATACCATATAACCTACACTTTAGTAAAAGAAGCATGTAATTCAAAAACATACCCTTAGAAGTTTCAGATGGAGATGGTGAATTTCCACTTATGGTGAAGCGACGTATTAAAGTCAAATCATGTAGAGAAAGTTCCTTCACACCCAATATAACATCATTTTCTATAGAAAGATTTATATTTCTTCGAAATCCATGGAACATCACCTTCTTTAAAATACTAACAGTGACTAACTTCTTCTCTACTACTTACTTGTTTGGGCCAATGCTAATTTTTAGTATTCGAAAAGTAATAAGATCTCTCCTAACACCCAACGTGTCACTTTTTTTTATGATATGCACCTCCATAAAGAAGATGAAATGTTTTTTAATATATGCATGGGATCTAGTGAGCAAACAATATTAAGATGCTCCCGATATGGAAGCTCATAAGATATATATTTCCTTTTCATCCCAGTGAAATTTTTATCAACATAGGCATTGAAAAATCTATGATCATTGAACATAGGTTCTCCACTTGAATAAAAAAAATCTACAATTTCCTTCTCCTTCTCTATTTTAGATACCTTGAAATTGTCTGTCAGTGTGATTATTTTATGTCTTTGGGTTATCTCTAGTTTACCATTGAAAGCAGAGGTTTTTTTCTATAACAATTGTCTTTTAGGAGGAATACTCTGGAGCAACCATACACTTGATTTCCTAAGTTGTCAAACCACCTAGACTTTATAAATGGTCCATGCCATTTACATCCATGATACCCTTTTGTTATAAGACTTGCGATGTTATTGAATACGAAACATGTTAGCACCAAAGAAGACAGTTGCACAAAATTAAGTATGCCAAATAATATAATAGATATCAACAAATCAATCGATGTGCTTACTAGGGAAAAATCATAGTCTTGGATAATAATGTGTGGTGTACACACATTCCATACAATGTAAAAGACCTCTCCATCAAGATGGGTATTCATACATCATACATCATATACTTATATACATTCCCATAATTGCTTCAATTCATTGATCAATGGTTGGAGCTAGACATTCGTTCTCTTCACTTCTTCTACCAAGAACTACAAGAGGCAACATAAGATGTTGATTCTTCACAAACAACCATGGCAGGGTATTGTTATTTATCACTACCACTAGCACATAGAATAGTTGATGTTTTTGAGGGAATATAGGGTAACTCCATCGATGACTATGCTTAATTAGAGGCTTCATACTTGATACTTTAATTAATTGGGTCATGTATTCACTATATGCTTCATGGATATTAAATCTCTTGGGATCCACATAACTCCTAGCTCACTTAGGTGTCAGGAATTCCACCCTTGCAACATGACTAGTTCTTCAAAGAAAATATTCTTTGAATCCTTTGAATTATAGGTATGTGCCTCAATGTCTTATGTTTTTACCCTTTTTAAAAAAATTTGGTACCTATTATGTCCATTGTAGACATATCAATTTGTCCATGTATTTACCTCTGTAAACAATACAATCATTCAGATGAACCTCATATGTTAGGTATGAAATACCCAATGTTTTTAATGGTTGATTTTCCTCTTAGAAGCTACCAACGAGGACATTATCACTTGGAAGTACCTTATCTTTTAATAACATGCAATCAGTGAGTAATACAAGTGTATACTATCATTAAGCATACATACAATCCCTTTTCAATGTTTATTATGTGACACGATTAATTGAAATATAGGGAACTTAATGGTTAGTTACCTTATTAGTGTGGAGAAACACACATCTGACATACCATACCATTGGTTGAGAGGAGAGAACATGTGTAAAAGGATAAACAACCCAAGATTTTTAGCATGTATCTTAGAGTTGGAAATCATATAAGTATTACCACAAAAGGATAATTTGGTTCCAACATTGGGCACAAGCAAGGAAGATGACTAAGTGCCATATAAAGTGTGATTGCAACAATTGTTTGGTATTTATTATGGATTTCATCTAGAAAGAAGAAGTCGTTACTACCCTCTAACAATTAGATGAATCTTGGTGTGTACTTGGAGATTGTTTCTCTTTGTGTACAAATTTTTGGACTTCCTAGTATAGATGTTTTAGATAGTATTGGTATCATACTTTTTCTTACTATAACTCTCTATTCACTCAACAAAAGGAGATAGGTTGGTCAATTTTGAAAAAAACACATTGGATATGGCTTCCAACTTTTAAAAAAGGAGCATATGGAGGTATTCCTATGTTTATTTTCTATATCACCTATCATATCCTTCACAATAATGGGGGGTATTAAGCTGCCATCTTGTCATAGTCATTCATTAACATAATGGGACAATGCGACATGAAGGATTAACCTTCAACCCTTTACATTTTGAACAACCACATATTTTTGGGGATTCATAAAAGAGATCTAGTTCATGGTGACATACCATTGACCTAGGATGGTTGCTAGAAGTTGGCACGTTATAATTATTAGGGTAAAATGTCTCTCCATTTTAATCTACCATGTACTTGTAGTATCTTACTTAGTATAAGAGCTTGCAACATTTTTGTGTAGGTTGAACTGGTAGCATATCATGTGCATCCAAACTCAATCCTAAATAACGATCTTGCATAAATTAATGCACAATTACTCAAATGCACGTAAAAATATAACATATATTCAATTCAATAATCAAAATATAAATAAAATACAAACTTAGTACAAAAGGAAAGGGGGAACATGGTGGACATGGAAGGATATGGAATGAGGAAACTGAAGAAGAAACCATTTGATATTACCACTTTTTCCCCAACATTTGAGCCAAAACCTCAACCATTACATGTCTACTCTTAAAAGAAAGTGTAGGAACCTTGTAACATTCTAACTTCAAACGTAATTTAGAAGGTATTTTTAAGTAATTTGTATGACTAGTTATATTAGTATCGATGCGGTTGTTGACAGAAGATAGAGTGGAGTGCTTAATATTATTATGCACTAACAAACACAAAAATATGTTGAAACCTCTACAAAGTACAATGTGCAGAGGTTCACACTTCCATTTTAGTTTAAATATATTACGTTGGTGCATCTATTGTATTATAACACATTGGTGTGCTTGATACTGAAAAATGCATGATGTGTCGATTTTTTTAGAAGACAGTGTATTTTTCATCAATGTGTTGAAAAAGGAAACAAAAAAGGAGCACGATTTTCATTTGTAAAAGTGATTTGAACAAAATTTTTGCTCCATTATTATGCCAAATATTAGATGGAGACTTGTGCAAGAGACGTTGACCAAATAAGATATCAAAGTGGATGAAATTTTTGAAGACCATAATTCTCAAGGGGTTGTTATGGGTTGCATACAAATATGTAGAGGAGAAATATCAAATAAGTAATGTCATTCTTTTCATCTCAATAAATTTTATTTGATTGATTCACAAATTCCTTGAAATATTTGATTTATTCCTATTCATATTTACACTGCATTTGAACAAAATAGCAGGATTTAAGTCTCACCTTTAGTGTTGTAAACCCTAGCTTCCTTTTTGTTTCCCTCTATTTTTTTTTGTTGCAAACCCTATCAATAAGTGTTTAGTTTCTTTACCCTTTCAAATGATATTTGTTTTTTGGGGGCTTCGAGTATTTGTTGATTAGGGTGTTTGTTGTCCTAAATGGTGCTTTGGACTTAAAGGATATATCAATGTGTTTGGTTTCCTCGTTGCCTTAGATTCCAAACCCTATCCTTGTGATTTTTTTTAAATGTTTTTGAGTTGAGAAGGGTGCATTATACAATATAAATGCACCGATGCATTTAGTACAATATAGTGCACCACTTGTCACAAAACTTGCAAGACTCTCGGGTGAGGATTTTGTATAGTTGTGCATCGAGCTACACAATATTCCTTATAGATGTAAACACACCAATGTGCATTACTATATCACGCGCATAGGTGCACAATACTGTAGAAAAGAGCACAACTCAACCCAAAAATGTTTTAGAACCTTGTTGCAGTTTTAGGTTCAAATTATTTGCCTACTTTGTAAAACACATTTCATAATTTGTATATTTCATTATGAAAATATTTTGTTGATATAATATGATGATATAAGATCAAGCAAAAAAACTTATTGCAACAGGCACAAGGGAATCACATCGCAAGAAGAGAAAAATACAAGTCACTTGCAGTTTTTATATATAAGTAATATTTTTTGAATTATATGTGGGTTTAAATGATGTGTATTAGTTAACATGTGTCATGCAAAGAAAAAAAATGAAATTTGTTTAGAGAATATTGTTCAAAATTTGAGTGCAAAAGAATGTAATTTTTTTTTTTATGAAAATGATTCAAACAAGGGAACTAGGAACAAAAGGTGATCAACATGAAGTTTTTCTTTGACTTTTTACTAATAATGTACTTCTTCGTAATAATATCCAATAACTTTCAAACATTTGATTTCACATATGTTGAATGTTGTGTAGGGAACCCCAATAAGTCAATAGAAGGCCCTCTCAAGAAGAAATGAATTACAAATTATCCAGGAGGATCTCCACACAAGGAATCATTACTTTGCACACCATGGAGAAGATCATTAAAATACTAATTGATGGTAGGTGGCAAAGAATAATTAATACTCATGAATGATTTATTTAAAATGTAAAAGTGATTAATACTTTAAGTGAGTGATAAACTCATGTATTATTCATGCAAATTGGAAAAATGATTAATGTTTGAAGTGAGTTTGAGAATATCATGTATTATTCATTTAATTGTAAAAATGGGAAATTAGTTTTGTGAGAGAATCAAATGGGAAATTAGTTTTGTGAGAGAATCAAATGGGAAATTAG
>ML781926.1:149037-169649 GCA_009831015.1 Picea engelmannii | reverse complement strand
GATGTGCATCATTTACATTATTACAATGAACATTGTGTAATCAACTGATATATTTGTTTAAATGATACAATATAATAATGCAATGGTTATATCCAATTGAATTAATCAAAATATAAAAAACAATATTATTATAAAATTTATTTCAGTTTTCGCTGAGTAACTGAATTTTTATTAAAAAAAAACAAGAAGCTACATTTGCATACCTGCAAAAACATTAAATTACATGTGAGGGATTTTGGCGCTAAAACATGTCGATGTTGGAGCTACTTTACACACACCTAGGATTTATTTTTCCTAAGGTTTTTCCTATGTTTATTAGTCTTTATCCAATCTCCTAAAGTTTAGGGAGAATATTCCTCTAGAAGAATATTCTCTTCAGTTTTCACTTCAGTTTGACTAGTTGAGTGGAGTCTAGATGCTACATTGGTTTTGTCACCATTCAACATTGGGATCATCACCAAATAATGCGCATTATCCTTAGTATCATCACCATAATAGCACATTACCCATGATTCCTTGATCTCCTCCTCACTTCACTATGTTTCAGTCAGTTAACTGAAGACTAGTAGACTAGTTAACTCAGCTAGGTGACGGTTCACTCCCGTAACTACCCGAGAGACTAGACTAGGTGGAAGTTCACTCCCGTAATTGTTGGTGTGTGTCTAGATCACTCTATACCACCACTATGACGCATTGGCTTCACCTCCAATGCGCATTGGTTGAGTTATACAAAGTATATCATGTGTAAATTATTCATTATTCATTACGGTTAATGAGAATTCTTCCATTCTTTCTCTCTTGCTTCTTCTTTCTCAATTTCTCTCTGCAAATGTGTGTGGTATTTTATAGCTAGATATATTATATGAAGGTTCAAAAAATTTACATGGTATCAGATTCGATGGACTGCTAAGAAAAAGATACACCAAATTATTTTTGCAGGTACCAAAGATTGAAGACAACGAAAAAAATGGAATTCCCAAAAGAATTTATTCTTACACCTTACAATTAATTTGCATGGAAGGAGATAATAATCATGCATCTCTGAACCAGAGGATTGCATAGGTTAACCTTGAATATAGAGACAAAATTGACATCATCCATAGAAAAATCCAAGTATCAAAATTGAATGGATGAAGCATTCAAAATAATTTGCAGTCTCATCTCTCCCGATCTCCTTTTTCACATATCTTCCTGTAAAACCCCCAATGAAGCTTGGACCAGCTTGGAATGGATCTTTGGAAAATAATATGATATGAGGAGACACATGATAGAGGTGGAATTTCTCACATTGGATCCAAAAAGCTTCGACAATCTTCAAGATTTCTTTACAAAATACAAGGATTTACTGTCACAACTCAAAGCTTACGGGGTTGATAAATCTAAGGAGGAGAAACAAATGTCTCTCTCCATTCTCTCCAAACTTGGTCCTGAATTCTTCGTGTTCATATCCACATTCCATTCAGTCAAATTCGCCTCTGGAGCCACCTGAAAGATGCCTTCTCTTGAGGAATTTATCGAATCCCTGACACAAGAGCAAACCAAGCTCATCAACATGGGAAAGATCAAAGGTCCAAAAGTGCATGAACTTACTGTGCAAGATGGCAGCCATAAATATCATAAATCCAAATATAAAGAAAAAATGAAAGCTCATGCAAATCTGAAGAAGAAAGGGTACTAAAAAACCTTCACCGATGCCTCCGGATCCAAAGGTGGAAAGGGAAGAAAAGGGGAAAAATGCACATACTGCCATAAAGGATTCCATCCAGAATCCACATGCATGCAGAAAAAAAATAGATCTAATGACTCAAATACTTTAGCAAAATAGCCTTGGAGATCGCATCCCTGATGGTGCTAAGAAGAAGAAGCCAAAATATGAGAATCCCAAGAAAGGTAATTCTATCCATGCCTTGATTGCCATCAACTCCTCTCCCGATTCTTGGATCGTAGGTTCAGGAGAATCACATCACATGGCTTCCACAAAAGTAGTCTATTCTTCATTGGATTCATGCAAAGGTCCTCCTATTCTGATGGGGGACAACTCTCCAGTTGCGGTCACCGACAAAGTAAGGATTTAACTCACCAATGAATGCTTCGAGAATGTGTTGCACATTCCCAAACTTTCTGTCAATATTCTCTCCATGTATCAGATGACGAATTATGGCATCGAAAATAAATTCATATTCACACCTAATGCAGTGGACATCTATGACATGCAAACCAATTATAGGGTTGCCATCGGTGAGGTAAATCATCAATCTATATTGTATACATTTTCTGAATTTATTGAACCATATTTTGCTTTACTGCTTACCCATGCTGATGAAAGTAGTAGGATATGGCACGAAAGGTTCTGGAATTTGAATTTCAGATATATGCAACAACTTATCAAGTAAAGATCAATTGATGGTCTACCAGACATCCATTTCTCCAAAGGAATTTGCGAGGGATGTGTTCTTGGAAAACAACCTGAAGATAAATTCAACAAAAGAAAGATTCATAGAGCTTCCTCTCCTTTAGAACTGATCCATAGTGACCTCATGGGCCCTTTTCCACATCCATCAATCAATAAAGCGAGTTATGTTCTCATTTTTGTTGATGATTTCTCACATTTCACATGGATTTACTTTCTAAGGCAAAAATCAGAGGTCTTTCAACACCTCAAAGATTTCAAAGCCCTGGTTGAGACACAGTTGGGAAAGAAAATCAAAGTCCTCTGAAATGATAATGGGGGAGAGTATGTCAATCATGAGATCCAAAATATTTGTCATGAGGCAGGGATTCATTTGTAGCACATAGTTCCCTATACTCCGCAACAAAACAAAGTTCACTACCACAGAGACTATGGGTCAAAGCAATTAATTGTGCAAACTACATCCAAAACAGATCTCCCCATAGATCTGTCAAGGATAAGACCCCCTACGAGGCTTGGAGCGGACTCAAACCAGAAGTGACCCACTTTAATATTTTTGGTTCATGTGCATGGTCCCAGATTCCCTCTGAAAGAGGAAGGCACTTGATCCACAAAGCACATAGTGTATCTTTGTTGGATACCCCAACGGTGTGAAGGGATACAGACTTATTGATGTTTCCTCAGACCATCTCATCATTGAGCGAAGTGTCCAATTCGAGCAAATTTTCTCACATGTACCTCAAAAGACGCATGCAGACACCTTCATTCTTCCACATGTCTGAGATGATGAGCATGCACATGCCGATTCTTCTTCAGACGAGAGTTATGATTCAGATGATCCATATACAAAGTTAGTACAGGGAGATGCATAGTCAGTGCATCCTGATGCAAACGCAGAGCTAGAGGAGAGGCCCAATTGGGCCCAGACTACTCTTCAGGATGCAGGGGATCTTGTTGGTGATCCAGCTGATACTAGGAGGACTCGATCTGATTTCGAGGAGCCTCCTATTGCACTCACTACCACTGAACCATTTCCCTCCAAGAATATTTTATTGGTTAAGTCTTCAGATCCACAGTCTTATGGCGAGGCTGCTAGAAATCCCTTTTGGAAATCCACCATGCAGGAGGAGTAAAACTCCCTCCTCTAGAACCAAACTTGGGATCTAGTTCCCCTTCCTTCTAGAAGGAAAATTATTAGGTGCAGATGGGTCTATAGGACCAAGAGCACAACGGATGGACAGATTAGCATATATAAATCCAAGATTGTTGCCAAAGGCTTTCAGTAGGTGCATGGCATTGACTATGATGAGACCTTCACTCCAGTAGCGAAGATGGATTCCATACATTTGGCACTTGTCATTGTGGAAACCAATGGATGGGAATTCTATCAGATGGACGTGAAGAATGCATTTCTTCATGATGATCTCTCTGAGGAGATCTATATGGAGCAACCCCAGGGATTTATGCAGGATTCATCTTTGGTGTATTGACTGAAGAAGTCTCTTTATGGCCTCAAGCAGGCTCCGAGGGCATGGTATGCCAAGATGGACTCCTACCTACTGTCACAGAACTTTGTACATTGTAAATCAGACCCGAATGTCTATATGCTCAGGACAACTAATTCACTTCTACTCTTAGTTATGTACTTTGATGATTTGTTGATCACTGATTGGTCGAATTCAACGATTGCTATAGTCAAGAGGATTCTACATGACAAGTTTTTTATGATGGACATGGGTCCGCTACACTTGTTCCTTGGACTCAATATAAGTTAGGATGCATCATGCATCAAACTGTCTTAGGCCAAGTATGCTCGAGATATCCTTGAGAGATTTCACATGACAGACTGCAAGTCTACTCCGACTCCTTTCCTATCAGGAGTCAAACTTGAGGATGGTGGGTGTTGCAACCTAGGTCTGCATCCCCTACTTTTCCTCTCTTGTAAGCCCAGGTCATTATCAATTTTTATTTTTTTGGTTGGTTGAGTCATTTTCCCATTACAGAGTGTCTTGGTCCTTATTCATTTTTGAGTCTTTGTGCATTTATGTTTCTGTCTTTCTTGAAGGATAAAATATATGTCGTATTTTCTTCGAATTACTTGTCATCATGTTTTCCATTGATTGAGCTCACAACAGTCCAACCAAGCATTTTTGTATGCATGGGAAAGGCCCGTAGAAAAACGCAGTGATCCAGAGCGATCGATTTCAGACTCATACTGCCGAAACGAACAGGGAAATTTTCAACAGTAAAGATCCACACAACAAATCATTCGACGACTCTTGTTCATTCGGGGTTGCAGAACCGCGTGAAGTTTGACATCAGGTCATCACATCGCATCCACTCATCCCACTCACTGCTCTCACTCCTGTCACCACCCAACACTTGTCCTCAGATAAACCCCACACTAATCTCCATCGGCGGTGGCCCACCTCTCCAGATAAACGACCCTTATTGCAACTCAGACCCCCCAAACCATTCTACCTTTAACGGTGGGGGACGGGTCCGAGCAAGTGGTTTCCCCACCGTGGGACCTACCTAACATGGTGGCTCCTCAAAAACTCAGACCCCCCCTCTCTAATCCGCTTACTGCCTACCCCAACCTCTAAGTTCCTACCAGATTGTCTTTTAATACTGCCTCACTCGCCTTTCGCCACCTGTTCTTCCACTCACTTCCCAACCTATCTACTCCTCTCTCTATTCTCCACCTGTTCTTCCACTCACTTACCAACCTATCTACTCCTCTCTCTATTTTCCACCTATTCTTCCACTCACTTCTCAACCTATCTACTCCTCCTCTCTCTACGTGCCACCTGTATCCTTCACTACACATCGCCAACTCCATACTCCTGATGACTCCATCGTATTCACACCTCCTCTCACTTTTTGACATCTGTCTTCACATCTCACCTACCCTCGTATCCACTCTTCCCTTCTTCCTATTGGATGCTCGCCTCCACGTCTTCCTGTTCACCACTAGTTCATCACAGTGAAAGCAAGGAGAAGGTTCAAGTACATTCAATATGGACTGCGCTTAGCTTCTAAAAGCTCATACACAGACAGGGAGTTAAGTCTCAGTCACAGATCAACACAGATTAGTTCCAAAAACACTTCAGCAAACTGCTCATACAGTTGGTTATCTCCATTGGCCTCCAACATCTCACATACATGCCATCGTTCAACACAGAGCTCTGCTCTGTCACTCCGAGGCCTATTTTCAGCCAATTCAGTTCCTCCAGTGCAGGCATCAGTTCTGTCTCAGAGACAATAGTAGTTTTTATTTGATTAAGTCCATCATTTTCCTATATTAGATGCAAGAGTGGTCTTATGTGTGTGATAAGAACCACTTTTTTTTATTAAGTCCAGTGTCTTATTGAAGTTAATAATTTGATTTATGAACAATTAGCTAAATTTAGGTCTCAGACCCCTAAGGACGAGAAGCTCTCCAACTCTTTAAATAGTTAGCTTTTGGATATTGTAATGGTCGGATTTTTGGGAAGGAATAGCAATACAATAGACTGGTTGGACAAATTTATGCATGGATTAAATCTCTCTACCTGGTGAACATACTCTTGATGATAGTGTTTTATTCAACTCCTCATGTGTTTTTATTCTTATCTTGAATGCAATTTCTGATTTGTGTGACATACATTTCATTTCCTTTCAGCTATTGTATGACTTATTTTTACTGATATGTAACCTATCAAACAACTAATGATTTGGTGAAGATTTGTTTTTTCTTGCAACTTGTGGGAGTTACTATGTTTTGATACGTGTTTGATGTCTTGGAATGAAATTTTAAGTATTGAACTTCTTGCAGCAAATTATTCATTGAGTAGTTTGTTGTCTCCTTCTATTTTCTATTATTTCACTAGTCTGTCATTAGTGTGACATCAGTGAAGGAGGGTCCTCATCCATACCATTCTTCCAACTCAACCTTGCCTTTGTCTTGATAGAATAACCCTCTGACCAACCAACAAAAAGTTGAAGAAACAATCATTCTAAACTGATAGGTGGCCTAGCTTTTCCCTTTAGCATTTAGGTGCAGACCTTAGGACCAACATCTTCTGGCACCATTGTCGGGTACGGAGTAACGAAATATCTTTCCCTGGGAGAACGAAAATTATCAGATCTGATCTTTGACGATGAACACATACCGGACACATTCAGACTACATATCATTCACTTGGTGACTCCATGGTTAAAGAATCTAATGGCGACTTCATGGTTTTAAGAAGCCATAGTTTCATATGGAAGCCATTTTGGCTTGGAGGTTTTCTCCTTTAAATTTCTCTGTTGTTCCTGGTTTTCCAAATATTGTTCCTACTACAGATGAGTGGGGTGATTTGTTGCCAAGATTTAGAGAACATAGAGATGACAACCCTGCTGAGAAATTGCTTGAGTTTCATGAACTCATGCATCAGTGGGGAATACATCATGAGGATGTACTAATGAAGATGTTCATGTACTCATTAGAGGGAGATGATCGTGAGTGGTATCGATCCTTTCCCCCTGCTATCATCTCTTCCCTGGAAAAGTTCCATGTTGCATTCAATAAGCATTGTAAGAGGTTTTTTTCGGTTGATTTACTTTTTGCGAAATGCTATGAAGAATTGTAATCTCATATTCGACAGTCACTTATTAGTTCTTCTAGTAGTGAAAGTAAAGGGGACTTTTCCATTGAGGAAGTGGAGGAAGATTCAGTTACATATGAGTGTTCTTCTGATCCTTTGTTCAAAAGGATGATGTTGGGAATTACACTAATGATGTAATTGATGATAACAAGGCTTTGGATACATCTTGCATTATTCTAGGTGACTCAGATAGTCGTTGTTATGATACATCCGTTGTTCTATGTTCTCATAAATATTTGATTAACTGTGAGGAAAGTGATGTTGAAGGTCATGAGCATGTTTTTCCCCTTCCTTCTGAAATTGTTGAGCAACAGGAAATCTATAAGTCTGAAGATGACATTCTGGAGCTAGAACAAAGACAAACAAACAATGCAGGAGACATACCCATTCATTTCAAACAACAAGATAAGCTATATCAAGGGTGTTTTGTTGCCCTTTATGGTTGTGAATCACATGAATTTCATGAGTTGTTTCAACGAGGACAAGAGCAGCTCAGTCTTGTTTATAATGCAGATCTCACACAACAACAAATTTTTACTCTCAACCAGTTGGAGGCTTTTCATGAGTTTCAACATCCAATATCGAGATGGATGGATTCATATGTTTCCAAAATCCCAAAGGTTGAAAGTTTTACCATGATCATCATTTGCAACTGTAAGTACCATATGCCTACCAAATTTTTGTCGCGTTTGATATATCCTCTTTGGATTATTCTAAACAGTGACCTACACATAGTTACAATTCTTAGTCAAATGTTTTCTTGGTTTCATTGGAAATGGAATTACACATGATTGTGTTGGTTTTCAGCTAAATAGAGTAGGTAGTAGGAGAATAAGCTCATAGTTCGAGCATTTAATTTTTAGTTTGCAGATTGTTTCTCATTATGTTGGTTTTCAATATCTTGTTTGAATAAGAGACTCCATATCCCAACAAAGGCACTGGGGTTTAGTTGCATTTTCAAGTTTCAATAAAGAATCCATAGCCCAATAAGGCACTGGGGTGCAGTTTCAGTTTTCAATTCAATAAAATGCATGATTGAGGAACAGTAACAGGTATGCAAGGTTGACAGACAAAAATGAGGGTAAGTGATAAAAGGTAAGAGAAATTATCTAATCTCAAGGCACCGAGATACAATTCTTAGCACCTCACATGGACGAGCTAAGAGGAGCCAATGTTGCAAACGATGTCTGCATCCCCTACTTTTCCTCTCTTGTAACCCTAGGCCATCATCAATTTTTATTTTTCTGGTTGGTTGAGTCATTTTCCCATTACAAAGTGTCTTGGTCCTTATTCATATTTGAGTCTTTGTGTGTTTTTGTTTCTAAATTTCTTGAAGGATAAAATATATGTCATATTTTCTTCAAATTACTTGTCATCATGTTTTCCATTGATTGAGCTCACAACAGGTTGACCAAGAATTTTTGTATGCACAGGAAAGGCCCGTAGACAAACGCAACGATCTAGAGCGATTGATTTTAGACTCAGATTGTCGAAACAAACAGGGAAATTTTCAACAGTAAAGATCCACCCAACAAATCATTCGACAACTATCGTTCATTCGGGTTTACAAAACCACGCAGAGTTTGACATCAGGTCATCACATCACCTCCAATCATCCCACTCACTGCTCGTGCTCCTCTCACCACCCAACACTTGTCCTCCGATAACCCCCATGCTAATCTCCATCGGTGGTGGCCCACCTCTCCAGATCAACGACTCTTATTGCAACTCGAACCCCCCAACCATTCTACCTTTAACGGTGGGGGTGGTCCATGCAAGTTTTTTCCCCATCGCAGGCCCTACCTAATGTGGCGGCTCCTCAAGAACTCAGACCTCCCCTCTCTAATCTACTTACCACCTACCCCCCCTCTGAGTTCCTCCCAGATTGTATTTTAATACTGCCCCGCTCACCTTTCACCACCTATTATTCCACTCACTTTCCACCCTATATACTCCTCTATCTATTCACCACATTTTCTTCCACTCACTTCCCAACCTATCTACTCCTCTCTCTATTTTCCACCTATTCTTCCACTCACTTGCCAACCTATCTACTCCTCTCTCTATTCACCACGTGTTCTTCCACTCACTTCCCAACCTATCTACTCCTCCTCTCTCTACGCGCCACCTGTATGCTTCACTACATGTCGCCAACTCCATACTCCCAATGCCTCCATCGTATTCACACCTCCTCTCACTTTTTGACATCTATCTTCACATCTCACCTACCCTCGTATCCACTCTTCCCGTCTTCCTATTGGATGATCACCTCCATGTCTTCCTGTTCACCACTAGTTCATCACAATGAAAGCAAGGAGAAGGTTCAAGTATAGTCGAGAAGGACTACGCTTAGCTTCTGAAAGCTCATACATAGACAAAGAGTTAAGTCTCAGTCACAAATCAACACAGATTAGTTCCAGAAACACTTCAGCAAACTGCTGATACAGTTGGTTATCTCCATTGGCCTCCAAAATCTCGAAGACATGCCATCATTCAACACAGATCTCTTCTCTGTCACTCTAAGGCCTATTTTCAGCCAATTCAGTTCCTCCAGCGCAGGAATCAGTTCTATCTCAGAGACAATAGTAGTTTTTATTTGATTAAATCCATCATTTTCCTAGATTAGATGCAAGAGTGGTCTTCTGTGTGTGATAAGAACCACTCTTGTTGATTAAGTCCACTGTCTTATTGAAGTTAATAATTTGATTAATGAACAATTAGCTAAATTTAGGTCTCAGTCCCCTAAGGACGAGAAGCTCTCCAACTCTTTAAATAGTTAGCTTTTGGATATTGTAATGATCAGATTTTTGGGAAGGAATAGCAATACAATAGACTGGTTGGACCCATTTATGCATGGATTAAAGCTCTCTGCCTGGTGAACATACTCTTGATGGCAACGTTTCATTCAACTCCTCATGTGTTTTTATTCTTATCTTGAATGCAGTTTCTGATTTGTGTGACGTGCATTTCATTTCCTTTTAGCTATTGTATGACTTATTTTTACTGATATGCAACCTATCAAACAACTAATGCTTTAGTGAAGATTTTTTTTTTTCTTGCAACCTATGGGAGTTACTATGTTTTGATACATGTTTGATGTCTTGGAATGATATTTTAAGTATTGAACTTCGTGCAACAGATTATTCATTGAGTAGTTTGTTGTCTCCTTCTGTTTTCTATTATTTAACTAGTCTGTCATTAGTGTGACATCAGTGAAGGAGGGCCCTCATCCATACCGTTCTAGAAACCCGACCTTACCTTTGTCTTGATATAATAACCCTCTGACCAACCAACAAAGAGTTGACGAAAGAATCATTATAAACTGATAGGTGGTCTAGCTTTTCCCTTTAGCAGTCAGGTGCATACCTTAAGACCAACATCTTCTGGCATCATTGTCGGGTAGGAAGTAATGAAATATATTTCCTTAGGAGAACGAAAATGATCAGATCTGATATTTGATGGTGAACAAATACCAGACACATTCAGACTACATATCATTCACTTGGCGACTCCATGGTTAAAGAATCCAGTGGCAACTCCACAGTTTTAAGAAGTCATAGTTTCATATGGAAGACATCTTGGCTCAGAGGTTTTCTCCTTTAAATTTCTCTGTTGTTCCTGGTTTTCCAAATGTCATTCCTACTATAGATGAGTGGGGTGATTTGTTGCCCAGATTTAGAGAACATAGAGATGACAACCCTGCTGAGCAATTGCTTGAGTTTCATGAACTCATGCATCAGTGGGGAATACATCATGAGGATGTACTAATGAAGATGTTCATGTACTCATTAGAGGGAGATGCTCGTGAGTGGTATCAATCCTTGGCCCCTACTAGCATCTCTTCCCTGGAAAAATTCCATGCTACATTCAGCAAGCATTGTAAAAGGTTTTTTCCGGTTGATTTACTTTTTTTGAATTGCTATGAAGAATTTGAATCTCATATTCGAAAGTCACTTATTAGTTCTTCTAGTAGTGAAAGTAAAGGGGATTTTTCCGTTGAGGAAGTGGAGGAAGATTCAGTTACATATGAGTGTTCTTCTGATCCTTTTGTTCAAAAGGATGATGTTGGGAATTACATTAATGATGAAATTGATGATAACAAGGCTTTGGATACATCTTGCATTATTCTAGGTAACTCAAATAGTTGTTGTTATGATACATCTGTTGTTCTATGTTCTCATAAATATTTGATTAACTGTGAGGAAAGTAATGTTGAAGGTCACGAGCATGTTTTTCCCCTTCCTTCTGAACTTGTTGAGAAACAAGAAATCTATAAGTCTGAAGATGACATTCTGGAGCTAGAACAAGGACAAACCAACAATGCAAGAGACATACCCATTCATTTCAAACAACAAGATGAGTTGTATCAAGGGTGTTTTGTTGCCCTTTATGGTTGTGAATCACATGAATTTCATGAGTTGTTTCAACGAGGATAAGAGCATCTCAGTATTGTTTATAATGCAGATCTCACACAACAACAATTTTTTACTCTCAACCAGTTGGAGGCTTTTGATGAGTTTCAAGATCCAATAATGAGATGGATGGATTCTTATTTTTCCAAAATCCCAAAGGTTGAAAGTTTTACCATGATCATCATTTGCAACTGTAAGTACCAGATGCCTGCCAAATTTTTGTCGCGTTTGATATATCCTCTTTGGATTATTCTAAACAGTGACCTACACATAGTTATGATTCTTTGTCAAATGTTTTCTTGGTTTCATTGGAAGTGGAATTACACATGATTGTGTTGGTTTTCAGCTGAATAGAGTAGGTAGTAGGAGAATAAGCTCATAGTTCGAGCATTTAATTTTTAGTTCGCAAATTATTTCTCAGTATGTTGGTTTCAGTAGCTTGTTTGAATAAGAGACTCCATAGCCCAACAAAGGCACTGGGGTTTAGTTGCATTTTCAAGTTTCAGTAAAGAATCCATAGCCCAATAAGGCACTGGGGTGTAGTTTTAGTTTTCAATTCAATAAAATGCACGATTGAGGAACAGTAACAGGTACGCAAGGCTGACAGATGGAAACAAGGGTAAGCGATAAAAAGTAAGAGCAGTTATCTAATCTCAAGGCACCGATCTATAGTTCTTAGCACCTCATAGGGACGAGCTATCCCCAGTTGGAGCCAATGTTGCAACCTAGGTCTACATCCCATTCTTTTCCTCTCTTGTAACCCCAGGCCATCATCAATTTTTATTTTTCTGGTTGGTTGAGTCATTTTCCCATTATATAGAGTCTTGGTCCTTATTCATTTTTGAATCTTTGTGCGTTTTTGTTTCTGTCTTTCTTGAAGGATAAAATATATGTCAAATTTTTTTTGAATTAGTTGTCATCATGTTTTCCATTGATTGAGCTCATAGTAGGTTGACCAATAATTTTTTTATGCACAGGAAAATCCCGTAGACAAACACATTGATCTAGAGCGATCGATTTCAGACTCAGATTGTCGAAACGAACAAGGAAATTTTCAATGGTAAAGATCCACCCAACAAATCATTTGACAAATATCGTTCATTCGGGGTTACATAACCGTGCAGAGTTTGACATCAGGTCATCACATCACCTCCAATCATCCCACTCACTGCTCTCGCTCCTCTCACCACCTGAAACTTGTTCTCTGATAAACCCCACGCTAATGTCCATCGGTGCTAGCCCACCTCTCTAGATCAACGACCCTTATCGCAACTCTGACCCCCCCAACCATTCTACCTTTAATGGTGGGGGGGGGAGGGGTCTGTGAAAGTGTTTTTCCCACTGCGGCCCCTACCTAATGTGGCGGCTCCTCAAGAACTTGGACCCCCCCTCTCTAATCTGATTACCACCCAACCCCCCTCTAAGTTCCTACCAGATTTTCTTTTAATACTGCCCCGCTTGCCTTTCACCACCTGTTCTTCCACTCGCTTCCCAACCTATCTACTCCTCCTCTCTCTATTCGCCACCTGTTCTTCCACTCACTTCCCAACCTATCTACTCCTCTCTCTATTTTCCACCTGTTCTTCCAATCACTTCCCAACCTATCTACTCCTCCTCTCTCTACGTGCCACCTATATCCTTCACTACGTGTTGCCAACTCCATACTCTCGATGCCTCCATCGTATTCACACCTCCTCTCACTTTTTGACATCTGTTTTGAAATCTCACCTATCCTCGTATCCACTATTCCCATCTTCCTATTAGATGCCCACCTCCACCTCTTCCTGATCACCACCAGTTCATCACAGTGAAAGCAAGGAGAAGGTTCAAGTACATTTGAGACGTACTGCGCTTAGCTTCTGAAAGCTCATACACAGACAGAGAGTTAAGTCTCATTCATAGATCAACACAGATTAGTTCCAGAAACACTTCAGCAAATTGCTCATACATTTGGTTATCTCCATTGGCCTCCAACATCTCACAGACATAACATCGTTCAACACAAAGCTCTGCTCTGTCACTCTGAGGCCTATTTTCAGCCAATTCAGTTCCTCCAGCGCAGACATCAGTTCTATCTCAGAGACAATAGTAGTATTTATTTGATTAAGTCTAGCATTTTCCTAGATTAGATGCAAGAGTGGTCTTCTATGTGTGATAAGAACCACTCTTGTTGATTAAGTCCAGTGTCTTATTGAAGTTAATAATTTGATTTACGAAAAATTAGCTAAATTTAGGTCTCGGTCCCATAAGAAAGAGAAACTCTCCAACTCTTTAAATAGTTAGCTTTTGGATATTGTAATGGTCATTTTTTGGGTAAGGAATAGAAATACAACAGACTGGTTGGACCCATTTATGCATGGATTGAAGCTCTCTACCTGGTGAACATACTCTTGATGACAATGTTTCATTCAACTCCTCATGTGTTTTTATTCTTATCTTGAATGCAGTTTCTGATTTGTGAGACATACACTTCATTTCCTTTCAGCTATTGTATGAATTATTTTTACTAATATGCAACCTATCAAACAACTAGTGCTTTGGTGAATATTTGTTTTTTCTTGCAACCTGTGGGAGTTATTATGTTTTGATACGTGTTTGATGTCCTGGAATGATATTTTAAGTATTGAACTTCTTGCAACAGATTATTCATTGAGTAGTTTTTTGTCTCCTTCTGTTTTCTATTATTTCACTGGTCTGTCATTAGTGTGACATCAGTGAAGGAGGGTCCTCATCCATACTGTTCTACCAACCCAACCTTGCCTTTGTCTTGATAGAATAACCCTCTGACCAACCAAGGAAAATTTGAAGAAACAATCATTCTAAACTGATAGGTGGCCTAGCTTTTCCCTTTAATAGTCAAGTGCAGACCTTAGGACCAACATCTTCTGGCACCGTTGTCGAGTACGGAGTAACGAAATATCTTTCCCTGGGAGAACGAAAATGATCAGATCTGATATTTGATGGTGAAAAAATACCAGACACATTCAGATTGCATATCATTCACTTGGCGACTCCATGGTTAAAGAATCCAATGACGACTCCACAGTTTTAAGAAGTCATAGTTTCATATGGAAGCCATCTTGGCTCGAAGGTTTGCTCCTTTAAATTTCTCTGTTGTTCCTGGTTTTCCAAATGTTGTTCCTACTATAGATGAGTGGGGTGATTTTTTGCCCAAATTTAGAGAACATAGAGATGACAACCCTGCTGAGAAATTGCTTGAGTTTCATGAAATCATGCATCAGTGGGGAATACATCATGAGGATGTACTAATGAATATGTTCATGTACTCATTAGAGGGAGATGATCGTGAGTGGTATCGATCCTTAACCCCTGCTAGCATCTCTTCTCTGGAAAAGTTCCATGTTGCATTCAGTAAGCATTGTAAAAGGTTTTTTCCGACTGATTTACTTTTTGTGAATTGCTATGAAGAATTTGAATCTCGTATTCGATAGTCACTTATTAGTTCTTCTAGTAGTGAAATTAAAGGGGACTTTTCCATTGAGGAAGATTCATTTACATATGAGTGTTCTTCTAATACTTTTGTTCAAAAGGATGATGTTTGGAATTACATTAATGATGAAATTGATGATAACAAGGCTTTGGATACATCTTGCATTATTCTAGGCGACTCAGATAGTCATTGTTATGATACATTTGTTGTTCTATGTTCTCATAAAGACTTGATTAACTGTGAGGAAAGTGATGTTGAAGGTCACGTGCATGTTTTTCCCCTTCCTTCTGAAATTGTTGAGCAACAAGAAATATATAAGTCCGAAGATGACATTTTGGAGCTAGAACAAGGACAAACTAGCAATACAGGGGACATACCCATTCATTTCAAACAACAAGATGAGTTGTATCAAGGGTGTTTTGTTTCCCTTTATGGTTGTGAATCACATGAATTTCATGAGTTGTTTCAATGAGGACAAGAGCAAACCAATCTTGTTTATAATGCAGATCTCACACAACAACAAATTTTTACTCTTAACTAGTTGGAAGCTTTTCATGAGTTTCAAGATCCAATAATGAGATGGATGGATTCTTATTTTTCCAAAATCCCAAAGGTTGAAAGTTTTACCATGATCATCATTTGCAACTGTAAGTACCAGATGCCTGCCAAATGTTTGTTGCGTTTGATAAATCCTCTTTGGATTATTCTAAACAGTGACCTACACATAGTTATGATTCTTAGTTAAATGTTTTCATGGTTTCATTGGAAGTAGAATTACACATGATTGCGTTGGTTTTCAGCTGAATAGAGTAGGTAGTAGGAGAATAAACTCGTAGTTCGAGCATTTAATTTTTAGTTCGCAGATTGTTTCTCAGTATGTTTGTTTTCAGTAGCTTATTTGTATAAGAGACTCCATAGCCCAACAAAGGCATTGGGGTTTAGTTGCATTTTCAAGTTTCAGTAAAGAATCCATAGCCTAATAAGGCACTGGGGTGCAGTTTCAGTTTTCAATTCAATAAAATGCACGATTGAGGAACAATAACAGGTACGCAAGGCTGATAGATAGAAACGAGGGTAATTGATAAAAGGTAAGAGCAGTTATCTAATCTCAAGGCACCGATCTACAGTTCTTAGCACCTCACAGGGACGAGCTATCCCCAGTTGGAGCCAATGTTGCAACCTAGGACTGCATCCCCTGCTTTTCGTCTCTTGTAACCCCAGGCCATCCTAAATTTTTACTTTTCTGGTTGGTTGAGTCGTTTTCCCATTACAGAGTGTCTTAATCCTTATTCATTTTTGAGTCTTTGTGTGTTTTTGTTTCTGTCTTTCTTGAAGGATAAAATATATGTCGGATTTGATTCGAATTACTTGTCATCATGTTTTCCATTGATTGAGCTCACAACAGGACGACCAAGAATTTTTTTATGCATGGGAAAGGCCCGTAGACAAACACAATGATCTAGAGCGATGGATTTCAGATTTATATTGTTGAAATGAACAGGGAAATTTTCAATGGTAAGGATCCACCCAAGTAATCATTCAATGACCATCGTTCATTCAGGGTTACAGAACCACGTGGAGTTTGACATCAGGTCATCACATCACCTCCAATCATCCCACTCACTTCTCTCGCTCCTCTCACCACCCGAAACTTGTCCTCTAATAACCCCCACACTAATCTCCATCGGTGGTGGCCCACCTCTCTAGATCAATGACCCTTATCGCAACTCGGACCCCCATGACCATTCTACCTTTAGCAGTGGGGGGGGGGGGTCTGTGTAAGTGTTTTCCCCACCATGGGCCCCACCTAATGTGGCATCTCCTCAAGAACTCGGAACCCCCCTCTCTAATCCGCTTACTGGCTACCCCCCCTCCGAGTTCCTACCAGATTGTCTTTTAATACCGCCTTGCTCACCTTTCGCCACTTGTTCTTCAACTCACTTCCCAACCTATCTACTCCTCCTCTATCTATTTGCCACCCATTCTTCCACTCACTTCCAAACCTATATACTCCTCTCTCTATTCACCACATGTTCTTCCACTCACTTCCCAACCTATCTACTCCTCTCTCTATTCGCCACCTATTCTTCCACTCACTTCCCAACCTATCTACTCCTCCTCTCTCTATGCACAACATGTATCCTTCACTGCACGTCGCCAACTCCATACTGCCAATGCCTCCATCATATTCTCACCTCCTCTCACTTTTTGACATCTGTGTTCACATCTCACCTACCCTCGTATCCACTCTTCCCGTCTTCCTATTGGATGCATGCCTCCATGTCTTCCTGTTCACCAGCAGTTCATCACAGTGAAAGAAAGGAGAAGGTTCAAGTACATTCAAGACGGACTGCGCTTAGCTTCTGAAAGCTCATACACAGACAAAGAGTTAAGTCTCAGTCACAGATCAACATAGATTAGTTCCAAAAACACTTCAACAAAATTCTCATACAGTTGGTGATCTCCATTGTCCTCCAACATCTCACAGACATGCCATCGTTCAACACAGAGCTCTGCTCTGTCACTCCGAGGCCTATTTTCAGCCAATTAATTTCCTCCAGTGCAGGCATCAGTTCTATCTCAGAGACAATAGTAGTTTTTATTTGATTAAGTCTAGCATTTTCCTAGATTAGATGCAAGAGTGGTATTTTGTGCATGATAAGAACCACTCTTGTTGATTAAGTCCAGTGTCTTATTGAAGTTAATAATTTGATTTACGAACAATTAGCTAAATTTAGGTCTCAGTCCCCTAAGGACGAGAACCTCTCCAACTCTTTAAATAGTTAGCTTTTGGATATTGTAATGGTCAGATTTTTGGGAAGGAATAACAATACAATAGACTGGTTGGACCCATTTATGTATGTATTAAAGATCTCTACCTGCTGAACATACTCTTGATGACAATGTTTTATTCAACTCCTCATGTGTTTTTATTCTTTTCTTGAATGTAGTTTCTGATTTGTGTGACGTACATTTCATTTCCTTTCAGCGATTGTATGACTTATTTTTACTGATATGCAACCTATCAAACAACTGATTCTTTGGTGAAGATTTGTTTTTTCTTGCAACGTATGGGAGTTACTATGTTTTGATATGTGTTTGATGTCCTGGAATGATATTTTAAGTATTGAACTTCTTGCAACAAATTATTATTTGAGTAGTTTTTTGTCTCCTTCTGTTTTCTATTATTTCACTCGTTTTTCATTAGTGTGACATCAGTGAAGGAGGGTCCTCATCCATACCGTTCTGCGAACCCAACCTTTTCTTTGTCTTGATAGAATAACCCTCTGACCAACCAATAAAAAGTTGAAGAAACAATCATTCTAAACTAATAGGTGGCCTAGATTTTCCCTTTAGCAGTCAGGTGCAGACCTTAGGACCAACATCTTCTGGCATCGTTGTCGGGTATGGAGTAATGAAATATCTTTCCTTGGGAGAATGAAAATGATCAGATATGATATTTGATGGTGAACAAATACCAGACAAATTTAGACTGCATATCATTCACTTGGTGACTCTATGGTTAAAGAATCCAGTGGCGAATCCACAGTTTTAAGAAGTCATAGTTTCATATGGAAGCCATGGCTCAGAGGTTTTCTCCTTTAAATTTCTCTATTATTCCTGGTTTTCCAAATGTTGTTCCTATTATAGATGAGTGGGGATATTTGTTGCCCAGACTTAGAGAACATAGAGATGACAACCCTGCTGAGCAATTGCTTGAGTTTCATGAACTCATGCATCAGTGGGGAATACATCATGAGGATGTACTAATGAAGATGTTCATGTACTCATTATAGGGAGATGATCGTGAGTGGTATCGATCCTTGCCCCCTGTTAGCATATCTTCCCTGGAAAAGTTCCATTTTGCATTCAATAAGCGTTGTAAAAGGTTTTTTTAAGTTGATTTACTTTTTGTGAACTGCTATGAAGAATTTGAATATTGTATTTGACAGTCTCTTATTAGTTCTTCTAGTAGTGAAAGTAAATGGGACTTTTCTGTTGAGGAAGTGGAGGAAGATTCGGTTACATATGAGTGTTCTTCTGATCCTTTTGTTCAAAAGGATGATGTTGGGAATTACATTAATGATGCAATTGATGATAACAAGGCTTTGAATACATCTTGCATTATTCTAGGTGACTCAGATATTCGTTGTTATGATACATCTGTTGTTCTATGTTCTCATAAAGATTTGATTAACTGTGAGGAAAGTGATGTAGAAGGTCATGAGCATGTTTTTCCCCTTCCTTCTGAACTTGTTGAGCAACAGGAAATCTATAAGTCCGAAGATGACATTCTAGAGCTAGAACAAGGACAAACCAACAATGCAGGAGACATACCCATTCATTTCAAACAACAAGATGAGATGTATCAAGGGTGTTTTGTTGCCCTTTATGATTGTGAATCACATGAATTTCATGAGTTGTTTCAATGAGGACAAGAGCAACACAGTCTTGTTTATAATGGAGATCTCACACAACAACAAATTTTTACTCTCAACCAGTTGGAGGCCTTTCATGAGTTTCAAGATCCAATAATGAGATGGATGGATTCGTATTTTTCCAAAATCCCAACGGTTGAAAGTTTTACCATGATCATCATTTGCAACTGTAAGTACCAGATGCCTGCCAACTTTTTGTCGCATTTGATATATCCTCTTTGGATTATTCTAAACAATGACCTACACATAGTTACAATTCTTAGTCAAATGTTTTCTTGCTTTCATTGGAAGTGGAATTACACATGATTGTGTTGGTTTTCAGTTGAATAGAGTAGGTTGTAGGAGAATAAGCTCGTAGTTCGAGCATTTAATTTTTAGTTCACAGATTGTTTCTTAGTATGTTGGTTTTCAGTAGCTTGTTTGAATAAGAGACTCCATAGCCCAACAAAGGCACTGGGGTTTAGTTGCATTTTCAAGTTTCAGTAAAGAATCCATAGCCCAATAAGGCACTGGGGTGCAGTTTCAGTTTTCAATTCAATAAAATGCATGATTGACGAACAATAACAGGTACGCAAGGCTAACAGACAGAAATGAGGGTAGGTGATAAAAGGTAAGAGAAATTATCTAATCTCAAGGCACCGATCTACAGTTCTTAGCACCTCACAGGGAATATCTATCTCCAGTTGGAGCCAATGTTGCAACCTAGGTCTGCATCCCCTACTTTTCCTCTCTTCTAACCCCAAACCATCATCAATTTTTATTTTTCTGATTGGTTGAGTCGTTTTCCCATTACAGAGTGTCTTGGTCCTTATTCATTTTTGAGTCTTTGTCTGTTTTTGTTTCTATATTTCTTGAAGAATAAAATATATGTTGGATTTGCTTCTAATTACTTGTCATCATGTTTTCCATTGATTGAGCTCACAACATGTCGACCAAGAATTTTTGTATGCACGGGAAAGGCCTGCAGACAAACACAATGATCTAGAGCGATCGATTTCAGACTTTGATTGTCGAAACGAACAAGGATATTTTCAACGGTAAAGATCCACCCAACAAATAATTCGACGACTATTGTTCATTCGAGGTTACAGAACCACCCAGAGTTTGACATCAAGTCATCACATCACCTCCAATCATCCCACGCACTGCTCTCGCTCCTCTCACCACTCGACACTTGTCCTCCGATAACCCCCACGCTAATCTCCATCGGCGGTGGCCCACCTCTCCAGATCAACGACCCTTATCACAACGTGGACCCCTCGACCATTC
>ML781926.1:118185-134386 GCA_009831015.1 Picea engelmannii | reverse complement strand
ATGGCCTAAAGCCGACATAAATAAAATAACATTACTAATCTAAATCACAACTAATGGCCTAAATCCGACATAAATAAAATAACATTACTAATCTAATATGCCCCAATTAAGTGGTAATGAGCCAATATTAGGGCTTAACAAATAACTCTTTACTCTTTGTGATCCTCAATTATAGTGTAGTCCAGGTGGTATAAATTTCCTTAAGATCATCCCTTGCCACTTACCCAAAGTGGAAAATTATCTTCCTTGACAACTAAGAGTATAGCTAACTTTCTAGCTTTGTGAAACCATTTGGTTTCCTATCCCTCCTTACTCAAGGCTCCAAGAATGACAATGCACAATAGGTTTCTTCCCAAAATTCCAAAATCAATAGTTTTTCCAATATCTCAAGAAAATATCGAACTTATAACTTCCTTGACACTTCCTCCTTCTCCCTATTTATAATTTTCCCATGCACATCTCCCCTGAGCCTCCTCGAACACTATTCCCTTTCCATGGAATGATTTCTCATTATGATAGTTATGTCATACAAAAATAAGTGTCCCATCATGTAGGCACAAAGGGATGGCGAGTTAAGGCTCCCACTACACACATTCCACCCTACTCCTCTTTCATCAACGTGTGAGATCATGTGTGGTACGATAGGGAAATTGAAGTCTGCATGTGGTTTTATCATTATGTTTGTTCTTTCTAGGATTAATTCCATTGTTTCCATCTCAATACTCAACTCTCAAAGCACTGAAGTATTGGAAGCAAGCAAGAGTGTTATATATGAATTTGGCAGGTCTTTCTTAATCCAAAGGTGACAATATAAGGAGCTATGGTTAGGGGTAATCTAACCTATATTTTCTTATCTTCATAGAAAAAATGTTCAATTTCCAGTACAAGAATAAATGTTATGTCCTATGCAAGATAAAGGAATTTCAATGGGGGGTTAAGTGATGTGAGCATGAGGTTTTTGAAGCTCAATGTTGTGTGATGAATTCCACCATTAAATAGAATTTATAGAAAGAAGAATGCAACAATAAAATTAAAGTAGAGAATAGCGTGAGGGATCAATGTGTAGTGGATATTGCAAACCAATTATTTGAGATTAAATAATTGGAGAAAGAGATCATTGCCTTCATGCAGATTTATCATACTCGATTCTCTACAATCTCTAGTTGGTAGAATCTTGGCTCACCTTCACCTCCCCCAAAATGTGGTTTCATCTCCTCCCCCTTTAACTTCTACATCGATTGGGGTCTCCTCTCTTTGCAACTTATCACTGGGCAATGACAAGGATTTGGACATCCCATGCTCTCCTAAACCAGAGCTAGTGGATAATACAAGTGAAGTAAGCCTTGTAGATCAAACTGATGTGGAAATTCACTTTGAGGATGAAACTCCGGAGACACATGCAAGCCTAAAAATTTATGCTTTTCAAGGTCATGCTTTGTAATTTATTTCATTTATTTTTCATATTTTTCTAAGTATTTTTATTGTTGTTTCAATTTGTAAGTAATTAAACCTATGAGGCCTATAAAGGATGGAATGGGTAGGCAACGATCAAGAATTTTGGGTGAAATACTATATATTTTTGTTAGCAGGTTGTGGCCAAACTCTTATTTTTTTGTATTACAATATTGTTTGGTTCAATGACATATTTTTCTAATAGAAAATATATCTATTATTGTGAACAAAATCATAATAGTATATGCACACAATGTATGGTCATGTAGCTAGCCTACTCATACCTTGTGCGTGTATTAATAAAAATTAGTAGTGAATGCTTTTTAATGCTCAATTCTTTAATGTCCACAATCACACATGATTAGTAGAACTATTATATTATTTAAAACTTTCATTTAGCAAAAGAAACATGATTCAATCAACATGCTACATGGATAACCACATCACATTGATTGAAATTAACCAAACATGCACTTTAGGCATGGTAATAAATCTAAAAAAAGAAGTTAAGTGTGACATAATCAATTCATATCAAGATAATATCCAACTCATAATCACCCACGAACACCTACTTCCATCTTCCATCTCCCATCTTCTACTTTACTGCAATATGCTAGAGGATCAATTGTATCGACCATGCTAGACATAACCCTTAGGTGAAAGCATCAAATATATCAACCCAGCTTCTAAGGTAGAATCGCTAACACTTTCCTCCCATGGCTTTAGGTTTTGGAGGATACATGGTGGGTAACACATACACCCTTCCTAATAAAACCAGGGGTCAACACTCTAACATCGAGCCCCAATCATATTGTGCACTTGTATCTCTTAGAACCACATCATTGAATAACCACCATGGGTAGGTCTTGCCTCTTGTCAAAATCGGTCAATTGTCGAAGTCGAAAGTATAATTCGGTCGAAGTCCTCGTTAGCCGACCGACCCGGGAAGTTAAGTAGTTACAAATACCTGGTAATTGAATGTGTAAGTATAAATAGACAATCATGTACCAAATAAAGTGTCTTTGTTGTGTTGTATTGACACACACACACACACACATAATAATAATAATAATAATAATAATAATAATAATAATAATAATAAAGTGTTGTTCTTTGGGATTCCACTACTTCGTGTATGTCTTTGTCTATATGTATGAGTATGTGATTCTATATGTGCTTATGTGATGAACTACTGGTAACAATCCCCTACTTTTCCCTAGATTACAACATTGGTTCTGTTGTCGGTAGTTTTGAACCTGGGCATATAGAATATCACATAGATGATAATTTTACAAGACATACGCGAATGGTGGGAGCGAAAAATTGAGAATTATATCAAGAACTACGCAAGAAGAAATAACCTATCGCTAGCATAAGCACGATCACATTTTTTCTCAGAGACTCATGAAATATTTCTAGAAGCTATCACTGAATCCTTATTCGAGTACATCACCAAGTCCGATAATTTTTAAATTGACTCCCAACAAAAAATTAACCCTTAATCTTACAAACATAGGTCAAACGAATCTGCACAAGTGGGTTGAAAGAATTGTTGAAGATTATATAACAGAACAAGCTATCGAGGATCGAACTTCCCTCGATACAAAAAAATATAAATTCTACATGGAGCTACATGAAGGATTCTTGTGCACCATCCCCAAACTGCTTCATAAATTCCTGCTTGACAAAGGAGTCGATGACATTGTTGAGTACCGACCTCGACTAGGTACACCACCACAAAATAGTAATTGGGAAGAGAGAGATGAAAAGTGGGTAGAATTCCTAGAAGCAAGGTGCAAAGATACAAAACAAGCCTGAGACTATTTTTTGATACAATAAAAATGGCCATCTTCACCGACTTAGAGTAATTCAAGCTGACAATGGGGGGTTGGTAACTTGGTTGAACCTATGAGATGTCATAAGAAAAGGAAAATATACCAGAATTTGTGTTACTTAAGCATAAATGTCTTCGAGAGGAAAGAAAATGCATAAGAAATCAACCGATATCCAAATATTGGAATGGGGCAAGAGGAAAAATAAAAGAGACGAGATTTGTAACCTATGGAACAGTTGGAAGTCGAATATAAAAATGGTTGGAGAATATCAACCTGATAGAGCACATGAGCAATCTGAGTCTGAAAGAAACAGACCAGATATGGCAATAACAACAGCCGCGATGATCCCTGACAGAAGTAATGAAGCACAATTGATAGAGGCTAGCATGGGAACCCATCAATATGAAGACCAACCCAAAAGCATGGATTACAAAGATTCAGGACCGATGATATGTACTCCTCCTGTTCAAGCAACTAGCCCTTGAATTAGAGAATTCCTCCATCATAGAATTTAGATCGATGAACAATCCACAAGGTTATGGTATAGAACCGATGAGTATGGGAACGTACGCAACATGCTCATTGTCGAGCCATAAAAAAACAAAGTTGATAAAATTCTCATTCACATCAAGGATCTCATCGACCGACCCCCCTGCAAAATATCATATCAAGGGAACAAAATAATCTAGTAGGTTATAGTTGTGAATCGACACATCCATTAGAATGACCTATCATCGAATATAAAGACCAAAGTCATGAGACTGAAGAAGTAACTCATAGAGAAAACAAGGAGAAATTACTCCTTGAATATCATCCGACAGAAGAACGACCGACAAACAAGTCGTCACAACAACAACCGGCTGATAATTCGACATCCCAGTCAAAACTTGTGGTGACTTAGACATCACAAAAAGCTATTGTTCCTAAAAATAAAACAACAACGGGACTTAATAATATTCCCATTTATGATGGAGACTAGAATCCAAGAAGACATTGGTTCGTATGAAAAAAAAATTGGGATGCAACAGACATCACAGATGGAGATAAGCAGATGGCACAATTTGGGTGTTGCTCTTTGATACCGTGCTCAAAACATGGTTTATGAATTTCACTGAAAATAAAAATCGATCAAAATTAGAAATAAAGAAGAAATTTTTATCATTTTTCAAAGTCCAAGATGTTACACACTTGGACGCACAAAAAATTAAAGAAATAAATTAAAGACCAGGTGAGTCTGTCCATGAATACGATAAAAGATTCAAAGATCTCCTTAGCCAAATCTCGTTGAAAATCAATCAAAATATTCTCGTACAATGGTATGTATCCAGATTACTACAACGGATCTGAACTCCATTACAACTCTACGAGATAACCTCATGTGAAGACACATTACAAAAAGCACAATGTGTTGAATCAGAAGATGATGAACCATCAACTTCCTCTTCGACAAAAAGGCTAGAAGAAAAATAGAACATCTACAACATACCATAAAAAATATAACGTTAAGAAGAAGTGAGTTGTGGTGCACCACATGCTACGAAGAAGGTCACACAAAATATACTTGTATCCTCAACGATCAAGTAGTAGGAGAAACAAATGCACGACGAGTGCAAGCTGAGATATACTGTAACATATGTGAAACTATGACCAACCATACTATGCAAGATTGTCCATGCAACTTGAAAAATACCAAATGGTGTCATATTTGCGAAGTGCATAGCCATAGAACATCGATGTGTCGACTAAATGCACATAATAGAACAAACATGCACACATTCTACCATACAAAAGAAATTGATCAGAATAACAACTACGAGAGAAGAAATGACTATTATGGTCAAGGTCGAGGTTGAGGCGGTCATGGTCGAGCTGGGTTCCAAGGTCAAGGTCAAGGTCGACCTTACTGTTATAATTGTTGGAAAGATGACCACATTATCCCTTATTTCCAAATAAAAGATCAGGTCAACTTAAAATTTTGTAACATATGTGGCGTTGATGATCATTCACTTGAATATTGCTCGATAGTACTTGATAATATCATGACCAAAAAAAATGTGAACCTCCTACACGTAGTCTCGAAACAAGAAGTGTTAAATTCAAAGAACTTACATGTCATTACTAGATCAGGTGTGGGATGGGATATTAACAATATCCACTCACAATATCGATAAACAGGGAAGTCCAATCTGTTTCCAAATCCATACAAAGAAGAACCGATTATGAGAGAAGCACTTAAATTCTTCAAAAATTCTAGTCAAGACTAGCCAAACAGAGGAAGACAAAATGAAGACATTGTACAAGAATTTTTACAACTTTTAAAGGAAAAGAATTTATTCAGTTGATTGTTGGATCTGCTTGATATACTAAGAGAATATAAAGAAGGACAAATACCATCTAGATATGTTAAACAACTTTCCTATAAGCATAAATATTATGATCCATGGGTTGACTTGGAAATCCATGGGGTATTTATTAACTAGGTATTCGTTGAATTTGGATCACAAGTACATATCCTACCTAGGGATACATGGATATGGTTGGGTCAACCTTCACTACCACCAACATTGAATTACCTAAATCTTGCGAACCAAAAATTAATAGAGCATATAGGTATACTCTGAAATGTCGAAACTCAAATTATGGGTATACCAACACCAGTTGACCTCGAGGTAATCAACTTAGTTGAAGGAATGCCAACATATGCAACACTTGTCGGTTGGCCATGGGGACAACAAATGAAAGCCAATATCTCCCTTGAAAAGGACATAATCAAGTCAAAAGGGAGCGGAAGAAAAATAATAATCCCCCTGGACCCTAATGAAGGGAAACCTTGGAGTGAACCATGGGACGAAGATCAAGAAGTGCAATGTTTGTACCAGATAATCAATGAACAAAGATATTATGTTGAACCAAATGCACAAGGAGAAATTTTAGCAGAATATCCCCTATCGGTCAAACACAATTCTGACTCAGCTCTATACAATTGGCAGATAGAAAATTATGAAGCACACTCAAAATATTGTTGGACCATTGAAGCCAACCCAATTAAATGTCCAAGAACATGTTTTTCAATCCAAACAATACCCATAGTATATGTTAAAATGCTATAACAAACTCCCATGCTAATCCTAGTTGACAATACAACGAAAAGGCCACTGTGCTATAATGAACAGAATGCACCTTCAACACACATCGAAGAAGTTTCTAAATATGTTGGAGAACAAGGTAGAACTCAAAGCCTAGTGGAAATATTCACAAGCCAAGTTGCAAGATGGTGGGAAACACATTCTCCGAGACTACAAACTTGGACAACTATATCGACTTACTTTATAGAACTTTTTGGAGAGAACAAACTAGCTAAAGCAGCTGACATTCCCCTCTTCAAAATTGGGTATGACACTATCGAACATATCCACCATTGTGAGAATGAATGGTGTAGAATAAGATATAGAGATAAAAGGGTATGGCCGCACATATTTCCAAATACGCTAGATGAAATACCAAACAAATGGTACAAAATCGAAGATTCATGTGGCTGTACACTCAATTGGTCTGACATCAAGGAAAATTTTGTCCCGGAATTCAAATTCACCCTGGAGGAGGAGCATTTAAGAGAAGCAGCACAACAAATTAAAAGATTCATAGAAAAAATAATGCCAACCATGCAAAAAGAAAAAGGGAAAACGATTATCGATATAGGATTGAGATCGACATGCCACCTTATTTTGACATAGAATAATGAAAATACAACATCACGAAGAATCGACATGGAAAACACAAGTTGTCATGGCCAAATATTTCGATGGAAAAGTGATCACCCAATTATGCAAAACTATGTAAAATCAATATTAAAAATAACCAAGGAAGAAAAGGATCATCCTGAACAACCTAAATCCCCCCAAAAGATTCACCAAAGTCAAAGAAGGGGAATGACACCTCGACGAAGAAAAACCACCAAAATGAATGAATGTTGAAATAAATACAAAATAGTTCGATATATCAAACGACGAACGAACCAAAATGACACGAGTAGGAAACTACTAGCCGAAAAAGAAGACAACCGACATAGTCGACTTATTGGAGGAAATACCAAGATGTCTTTGCCTGAGACTATAAATATTTAAAAGGAATTGTAGGAGAAATGGGAGAAATTAAAATAAAATCCATCCCTGTGGCAAAGCCGATTAAGAAACGACCCTATAAATTAGCACACAAATATAAGCCAATCGTCCAAAAAGAAATTGAAGGAATTTTAGCAGCAGGCATCATATATCCAATTGACAAAGCAGAATGGGAAAGTCCTATGGTGCTCTAGCCAAAGAAGAACGACCCCAAGAAGTTAATAATTTGTGTCAACTTCCAAGGACTCAACAAATTGACTCTAATGGATCTGTTACCCACCCCATTCGCCGATGAAATAATCAATGAAGTCGCAGGTCATGAATGTTATTCATTCACGGACGGGTTTTTAGGATATAATCAAGTACCTATAGCTAAAGAAGACCAACCAAGGACGACATTTGTATTTGAATTTGGCTCCTTCACCTATAAGGTAATGCCATTTGGGATAAAGAATGTCCCAGAAATATTCTCAAGAATAGTGGTAAAAACATTTAAAGAATACATCTACAAGGAAATGGCTATCTATTTCGATGACCGGACTATATACAACCTATTTAAAAACCATATACAATGGCTCAGATTAATGCTTGAATGATGCATGAAAATCCAATTGTCTCTCAAAATTAGGAAATGCATCTTTGCCACCCCAATTGGCATTCTCCTAGGACACATGGTATGCAAATATGGTGTAAAAGTTGACATGGAGAAAATCAAAATCATCCTCGACTTGAAACCATCGATAAATCAGAAACATATTAAAATGTTCCTTGGGCATATTGGGTATTACAAAAAATTGATACACCACTATTAATATATTACTTTTCCAATGGATGAGCTTCTTTGGAAAGAAATTGAGTTCAGATGGAGCCAAGATTGCCAAGAGTCCTTCAAATTTTTAAAGAAAAAATTGGTCGAAGCTTCTATATTAAAATTCCCCGACTGGTCGAGAATATTTCACGTACATGTCGATGCTTCAAATGTCATTGTAGGGTTGGTTCTCGGACAACCATAGGATGAACAATCAACCACATTAATTCTTACACCAGTTGGAATCTAAATAAAGCATAAAGTAATTACTTGACTATAGAAAGGGAAGCCATGTCGATGATATTTGCATTGCAAAAATTCTAAAATTATTTACTTGCGAACCCATTCACATTTTTTACAGTTCATCAGGCACTAAAGTATCTATTCAATAAACATGTACATCAAAGAAATATCTACCGTTGGTTATTGTTATTCCAAGAATTTGAATTCGATATAATTGTCCAGCTAGGCAAAAAGAATGTAAGGCCTGACCATCTGTCTCGACTTGACACAAAGGAGGACCTGAACGACATAGAAGACGACCTTATAGACGCACATCTATTTCATTTTGAGGCAGCCCCAAAAGATCTGAAAGAAATAAAAAATTTATTGGAAGAGGGGAAGGCACCCGAAGACCTCCCAACAAATAAAAAGAAAGTGCTAGCTCTAAGGGAAACACCATTCACCATAATAAAAATATATCTATATAAAATGGGAGCCGACGATGTCTTGAGGATATGTGCTTTAGAACATGAATGAGAAGACATCATCAACAAATAACATGTGGGACCAGTCGGGGGCCACTTCCAGGCTAACACAATGGCTTTAAAGATACTCAAGGAGGGTCTGTGGTGGCCGACGCTACACAAATATTGTCGGGAACATGTTAAAAAATGTGATAGATGTCAAAGAATGGGTCAAACTTTTTTGAAAAATTAAATTCCATTACAATCAGTGAACTCTAATATACCATTTGAAATATGGGCCATCAATTTTTTCGGTCCATTTCCCTAAAGAGAAAGAAGAACATACACAAAATATATTATTACTGCAGTTGAATATGTGACCAAGTGGGCGAAATCAGAACCAGTCGAAACATGTACTAAATAAGTCAGAGCGGAATTTATCTATGAGAACATAATAACAAGATTTGGATGTCCATTAACAGTAATAAGTGACCAAGGGACACATTTTGTAAACAAGACGATCCAATTCCTTCTAAAGAAATTTCTCATTGATCACATAATAATAATTCAATACCATCCCCAAGCAAATGATGTTGTTGAATCATTTAATAAAATGCTACATAAAGGACTCACTAAAATCTGCGGCATTGAGAAGAATGATTGGGATGATGATATTCCTACAGTTCTATGGGCATATAGATATGCATACAAGAGATAGAATGGACAAACCCCCTTTAAATTAGTCTATGTAAAATAAGCGGTGATCCCACTTCACTACTGGGCCAACTCAGATAGAGTAGCAATTGTTGCCAAATTCGCCAAGGCAGAAACTTGAATGATCGACTTTACCAATTGAATAAGATATAAGAAGGAAGATTGATAACAACACACCACGAAGAAGTACAAAATAAACAACAGAAAGAGTGGCATGATCGACATTTAAATAAGAAGGAGATGAAAAATGGTGACTTGGTTCTATTATATGACAGTCGAATAAAAGGGAAACCCAGGAAATTAGAAACAACATGGCTTGGCCCATATATTATAGAAGATATTCGACCGAAAAAAGAGGTTCAATTATGAACTTTGTTGGGGCATCCATTTAAAAAATTAATTAATGGAGCATGTTTAAAGAAGTACAATACATAAGAATGATGAACCATGTTGGGGCATCCATTTAAAAAATTAATTAATAGAGCATGTTTAAAGAAGTACAATACATAAAAATGATGAACCATGTTGGAAAATTCCGCAGAAACTAATGCCAACAGGGACCGACCAGAACTGGAAATTTGTGTGTAACAGTGTGGTCGAAACAAAAAACTGTAGATTAATAACATTACTAAGAAAATAAATTATTCTTAAATTAATAAACTAAATTCAGTTATAAAGAAGTCAGGTATAAAATTCAGGTACAAAAATTTTCTATAGGAAAAATCAAGTATTAAAGAAGTTTCAAAGCATTGTAGAAAAGTATGGAAAAATAAGAATGGAGAGAGAAAGAATCATTGAAGCAGAAAGTAGATGAAGACAACATCAACACATGACCCCATATCCAGACTTGCGACAAATAATCATGAAGCGACAGTCAATTGATCGAGGAAGATCCCAATCAAGTGAGTGAAACCATCATACAAATAAGGGGAATTACAATCAAATAGATGAGTGGAGTAATTTTCAATACCATCGACCAAGAAGAAGTGACAATAGGAAACCTAATAATACAAAATAAACAATCAGTCTATTCATGTATTGACCAAATATATAAAGAGGAGACTTCATCGATCAGGCACGAGGAAAAAATGACCACGAAAATTTCAACTCCAGAAAGGACAATGCACTTAAACTGCGATAAGAAAGGACCAAAAATTACAATAGAAACATTAATGATCGACGTGACGTAGAAGACCATTGTGCAGCCACTGATATAACTATGGATCGACTTGACACATACGACAATCAATTGGAAACCGCCACAATTAATGCTCGACAAGACTCGCATGCATGGCAACTAGGAACTACCCTAGACGTCCCCTCATATGAGTCGACCAACCCATCAACAATTATGAATGAGGAACATGATTCTATGGAACAACTTGCCGCATTTAATTTGTATTCATCTCTTTCGGCTATAAATATAGAGGATGCCTATGATTTCACGTCATTGTTATTCTCTCCACCACAAGAGAGCATAGAGTCGACTGAGCACACGAACGAACTCACAATTTCCCCGGAAATTTTGAGTATGGTCGAATTCGATTAAGATATGTTGAGAATGAGAGGTTAGGTATCATATAGAGTGGAAGAACCAAGATCAAGAGAGAATTTCCTAAGAGTGACTACAACATCGCTACAAATACAAATGTAGAGCATCCAACAATCCCGGCTAGAGGAGATGGACTGGAGTAAAAAATGGTAAAACTTCACAGAATGGGGGATGGAGGATGGTCATTGGAAGATTGAAACATAATTCCCAGCAAATTCAGGAATCAAACATCTCTTAGGAGCACCAAAAGTCATTGACTTCGGTCACTGGAAGGAAGAAGCAACTAAATTCATAATCAGTTGATACCATGAAGGATATGTCTGGTTGGACAAACCAATAGCAATCACAGGGGGGCTTATATACAACATCACGGGCATTTCAAAGACAGGGGTTAGTGTACCAAAAACCACTAATGCAAATGAGTGGATGCAGTTTCTGATCAAGACAACAACAACCAAGAACTCAAAGGGCCTCCTAATCAACAAAATCTTAGACCTCCATGCCAAATGGACTGTGTTTCACACCAGCAGGTCAGACATCCGACATAAAAATGACTATGATCGAATCGATCGATCAAGTATTTCAAAAGTAAAATTTTTTCAACTGGGCAGAGTACTTGGCCCACATTATTCATACAAACTGCAAGGAATGCCAAGAATCGAGTAAGGTGATTGAATTCCCCTCTTTACTAATTTGGATCGCAATGGAACAATATAGCTTAGTTGGTGACCCAATCTTTACAATCATAAAAGTACCATCAATGGAAAAATATAGAACCTTTGCAGCAAAATATGTTGGTGCCTCTAGATCGATACCTTCACAAGAAATGTTTCACCTATGGATTGGAAACTTAAAAAATGCCTCACATAAATGGTGATTTGAATAAGCAGTGTGTCGGGCCTTGCCAATGCCTTTCCATATCCAATTGGAACTCAACTTCACAAAACATTGGTGTGGAGTGGATTCAGCCCCAGAACCCAAGGAATTACACTACCAACCTACTATGAAGGAAATTGTCAAGGAGTTATAAAGATAGATAGGAGAGGACCTGGAAATACCCCCTGAAATTATTCAGTTGAGTTTGTCGATGGTACTTCCTCTTATCGACGTAGAGAAGGAATTGGAAAGAGAAGCAAAGCTATACATTATCCCTTTTGTGGAAGACCTAGAAACACCAACAACGACTCTTCAAAGGACTTCCCTCACAAAAATAAAGCTAGCATAAAAAAGAGACAAAGGGAAAAAGGCGATTGAATTCAAAGAACTTCCATTCAACACAGAACAAATCTGGAGGGAAAATTTCCATTCTGAGGAAGGAATTGATTTTGACGACCCAGTAATCTAAGGAAATTTGGTTAGTATAACAAGTAAAATCGTTGAAAAAATAAAGCAATCAGAGAGGCAGACCCGATAGGAGGCAACTACCATGAAGAAAATTTTGGGTTCATCAGTCGGCCCAACAATGAAGGAGGCTATAGAAAAAATAAAAAAGAAAAAATAACAAGTTAAGAAAATCAAAGCTATGATCCAATAAATTGAAACAAGGGTGAAGAAGAAGCAAAAGATCCTTGATAGACAAGATACCATTGTCACCCTGTCATGGACCACGAAGGTGCGCACAGTATTAGAACTCATACAAAAGTCAACACTAATCAAGAAAAGAATGACTAGCTCAACAATTGACTTAACAAGATAATCTCCACCAGTCGAGCTAGTTCTAGTAATTCAGGAACGACCACAAAAAAGGAAGAAAAGACAACTTATTGTAGAATATTATTCAAAAGAAATAGAGTTAGATCCACTATCGACATCGATCGATGAAGAGATCAAAATCGACAATATAGAGAAGCATGATTCGATCGCAGAAGAAACAACACAGTCGGTTCATCTATTTGAAAATCTACAGTAGCAGGTTGAGCCCCAGGAAGTTAACACCCATGATGTTGATACTCATGAATCAAATCCAGTAGAGACAATGTCAGGCATATCCACAGAATAATAACAAGTGGAGAAACATGATAACTTGGATGAATAACAACAAAGGCAAGAACATATAGAGGAATCCCTTCCAGAGAATCCCCGACTAAGGATACAAAACAAGGATTGAAGCAGGATTAACAACCCCCCTTGCAAAAAGAAACACAAAAGACACAGCATGAGGAATCAACAAAAGGGAACAATGTTAGTCAAACTCACTCATCTTCACAACAGACAACATGGGGCCAAGATAAAGAGGGGGGGTCGACAAAAAATCAGAAAATAGTAAGAAAAATAAAGCGTCGAAAATCATCATCAAAATGACCCAACCATCAAGCTCGTCTGGATCCGATATTGAAACTACACTCGACCCGAAACAATATCCTACCAACACCTATTCGACTTACATCAAGCCATCTCAAAATAATCAACAAAGATGTGGGAAAAATTTATTAAGGAAGGAAGTCAGATGTTGAAAATAAAGGAGGATCAAAGGAAAATACTACAAGAATGCAAAGAGGAAGTCATGAAGCATTTAGGGATGGAGAAACTGCTAGAGACTAACATCCCCATGGTAGGTTTTAAAGACTTGGTCAAAAGGCTGGTAAGAGCTAACACAAAAAGACAACAACAAGTCGGCCTCCTCTGATAGGAAAAGGAGAGCATAGAGCAACAACACCACCTAGAAATCAATGTGAAAAAAAAACTACATGAGTAGACAAATACCATCTTGACCAAAGAATACACTAAGTTTAAAGAATTCAGGCAGAACTTGGAAGACAACATCAAGCATGAAACAACTCTTAATTCAATGGTGGTTAATTGGACGTCATACTTTACAACTACATATAGCAAGCTCATGGCACAAAAATACGTGGTTGAAAGTGTAGAAAGAATCATAAACACCACAATTGACATAAAGATAAAGGATGCCCTTACAAACTAATTGGCGAAGGAGAAAGTATTGGAAACACAACTGGCACAACAAGAGAAATAATGGAAAAGGGAAGGACATAAAGAACATGCAGAGACTGATAATGCAGTCCACCGATTAGACCAAGTTAGAAACAAGATTCAACAAGCAGAACAACAAGTCGACCTGGACTCGACCATAGTGTAGGGGACAAAGATATAAAAAAACTTGAATTGCCTATGACAAATGAAGACACTAATTCTGGAAGCACAACAATCAATCAATGCATGGCATGAATTTATTCAACACCTACAACAAGTGACACATAGCATACTTCAGACAACATTTGAAGCTAACCCAAAGAATAGAACATAAGAATTATTCAAGTCAACCAGCGCCCCCAAATAATTCCAACAAGATAGTCATATATAGCTACATAACTTCTTCAAGCACTAGAAAAATTTCCCTCTCTCTCTCACATTTTGTAAAACAATTATTGTAAAAGAAAAGTTGTCATGAACCCCTCTTGCTCTAGACGAGTAAGGAATTGAGGTGGGGGGAGTTGTTGTAAGGGATAGTCGACTATGTCGAATAGACCCAAGTATTGAATAAGAATTAGTCGATCGAATTTCAGAGTCGAAAGTATAAGTCGGTCGAAGTCCCCGTTAGCCGACCAACCCAAGAAGTTAAGTAGTTACAACTTCCTAGTAACTGAATGTGTAAGTATAAATAGACAATCATGTACCAAAGAAAATGTCTATGTTGTGTTGTATTGATGCATCTATATATAATAAAGTGTTGTTATTTGGGCTTCCACTACTTTGTGTATGTCTTTGTCTATATGTATGTGTATGTGATTCTATAATTTCTTATGTGATGAACTACTGGTAACAATCCCCTACTTTTCCCTAGATTACAACACTTACCCATGAATATAAATTAAATCATAAGTAAAATTAATAACATGTGGCTATCTTCCAGATGTCCATGAGATATAGGTTACCTTGGCACTACAACCATTCAAATATTGCATAGGCCATAAACTTGTAGGTTAGCTTACTAATGGATCACAACCACATAGATATATAATAATTTCTTGTGAAAACCCATCTTATGTATGAAAATTCAATCAAGCATCAAATATTCATTTACATCATGCATTGTATCCATATGCATACATAGCATCAACTCCAGGACCGGTAACCATGTATGGAAATATAACATTTTAATTACATGTTCAAATGGAATAACATAAATATCATCCTCGTAAACATATAATGGTAAATTAATATAGTGCTAACACATAAATAGGTATAGATGTCCACATGTTGAATGTCTTTCTCAGTTTGGCTAGTCTAAACAAATACTTAAAAAAGGAAATAATTAAATAAGTAAAAATAATGTTCCAGGCCAAAATGTGGGACATTACATATACCAACCCTTGAGAAACTTTGTCTTGAAGTTATGGTCATTCACAAGATGATAAGGAACAATCATGATGCAATTTATTTGTGTCTTCCTTGATATCATATCTTGGGATATACTAGTTCCACTAGACCTTCACTTGATCAAAACATGTTGAGGCCATCTATATAACATTTTTACTTGCTTGGATTAGAATGACCTCATGTTGGTAACATGGAAATCACTCTTTTTATTTCATGGGGTGTGTCTGATACATACCAATATGAAACTAAATTGGTCATTAAATTATACACATTATGTAGGCCTGATGGGAATGCAAGTCGATATATGATTTTTTTGATCTTCTCAAGGTTTTTCAATGGTCTAATCAAACCATAAAATAGTGTGACACCCTTGCAAAATTTGATTGCACTTCAATATATTATAACTCATAAGAAGAATTTGTCCCCTATGTTAACATCTCTTTTGTTTATGCAGACATCAACATAGCTTTTTCTCCTATTGATAGCTTCAACGAGCCCAATTTTGACCTAAATCACATGCATTATGATACATTACATGCATTATCATTACAAATGTTAAGAACCAAATATCAATATAGCATAGAAAAACCTCAGAAAAAGTACTCAACACCTTGAAAAATAGATAATTTTAGATAATAAGCCTCTTCGAGGGGGCAACCTCCTTTTACCCCACTTAAATGTTCAAGTACAAGATG
>ML781926.1:61024-106003 GCA_009831015.1 Picea engelmannii | reverse complement strand
GATGCATAATCTCTTCTTTTATTTGTCATTGTTTATGATGGGATGGGTAAAGGTGCATAGGCTTTCCTACCATGTATGGGGGGAGGGGTAATGGTGCATAGGATTTTCTATGCAGTCCTAAGATAGAGGTGTGAAGTCTCTTGTAGGATATGTGGGACATGACATGCCTCACATTTATGAACAAAGGGTGTGCAATAAGGACCTAGAGTCTTTAATATTCAGTAGCTTGAACCATTTAGATCATGTGCAAGATTAAGGTAACTATTGTGAAACCCCCCCCCAAAAAAAAAAAAAATAGTTTTATTAATTAACAAGGAAAATTACCCAACTTTGTTTACAACTTGAAAATATTATTATTACAATGAAATTATGAATAATTTTTTTACTAAAAAGATAAAAAAAAAAAAAATTCCTAGGTGACACATAGGGGGGGTGATAAATGACTCATTAAAAAAATAAAATAAAAGGAAAAAAGAGAGGTTACCACCCAAGTGGGTGAAGAATTGGGAAATAAGAAAATAGAAAAATAAGGAAATCTGCATGAAGTTGAGGTTTAAAACCTCATGGAGCCTATAATTACAAGGGGTGCCCATGGGTTTATGAGAGAAACATGAAAGGTAGGGAAATGTTTCCAAAATACTAATAGAATGTTGTTAAATTAAATGTGAATGGTAATTTGGATCAGGTGAAGGAAGCTGAGAAAGATTGCAATTATTAATCCCCACTAAAGGTGTTTTTCTTTCTTGGCAAGTCCAATAGGTGGAGACTCTATCATTGGTTCATATCTTGTTTTTTATGTCATTACTTTTTCTCTTGTTATGATCCCACACAACTTGGGGGGTCCTACGAAAACAATATTTTTCCCAGCATGGTAGGGTGGAAAACGACCTGGTTGTTTTGTGTTGATAATATAAGGAGTTAGGAGCTACAAACTAGATGATGAATTTAGTCGTTGAACCTTGGGTACAATCTTTGATATTTTCCTTGATGGATGAAATCTAATTGTTTGGTTTGAAAATGAATTTATAGTAGATGTATGAACTATGCCATACTAAGTGGATTTGTTGAATAAATTGGGCATAATAATCTATGTTGAAGATGGAAGTAATTTAGGTTTCTCGGGTGCTCAAAGAAGGACTAATTCCCCCCTTTATTGAATGTTAGTGGCACACTCATTGATTATACATGATGCTTATCAATCCAATGGAATGGTGGCAATAGAATCATGTGATGAATTAGGGTGCAAATGAGGGAGGAAGGGGGCAATACATTATAAATCGACTCTCTTGTCCAGAGATATGGTTACCACCTTGCATGAGAATTCAATTATATCCTCACAAATGGTGAAGATGAATAGTCTCAGTTTATAAAACACCATGTAGATAGTCTAAAAGCCGAAGGGGAAGCTTGGTAGATCTTTGGGAAAGAAAGAGAGGTCAGTTATTTTGGTGACTTTCTTGTATTGTATTTATGTTTTTTATGCATTTCGGGGTTGGGCCTCGATTTCATCAAGCATTGTTCAGTGGGGGCCTAATTACCTTTAAGTAGATTGTATACTTTTATAAGGGACTAGGAAGGGTTTATTTATCCTTCTCATTGGATTGTTCTTGGATTTCTCAAGGAACATTTACATTTATTCCTGAATTATGAAGTTAGAAGAGATAGATTCATCATGACAATGGGATTGAAGAACCCATTTCCATAAGCACTCAGTTAATTAGTGCCTTTGAAAACCAGATATAAGGGAATATTTCCATGGATATGAATAGAAACCAACCTAAAGGGAATCCTATCATAGGTATGATTGTCGTTACTAGAAGAGACATGCCTCAAGTTTGTTGAACCCAAATTGAGAAGAGTGAGTACCATAGGGAAACCCAATCCAAAAGGGAAGCCATGGAGGTAGCATAGTGTTACTAGAAATAGTTTTCAACCTATTCCAAGGATGATTTGTTAGTTTAGATAGTCATATGGATTTTTTTTGTTATATCGGACTAAACTTAATGGAGTTTGATATCTAGTCTATAAGTTATGTAATATTGTTTTATATTATCAATTAAGTGGTATCTAAATTATAAAAAAAGGACTAATTTTGTTATTGTTTAATGTGAAATTTGTTAATGTTGTTATTTAAAATAGAAAATGCAATATTTTGTTTGGAATTTATGGGAAACTAAGAAAAGATAATACCTCATTATTATCACTCTCTTACCTTTAATTCCATGCTCATAATTATAGTTTTTTTCCAAGGAAATATGTTGGCCCTTGACCAAGTTTTGAGGATTCTTGGTCATGTTTGACCTGATTTTGGGACTTCGATGGGCTGTCAAAGGTGGAGCGCAAGACGAAGCGGAGATCGCGGGATCTTGGCCCCTTTTAGGGCCCTTTTTTGTATTTGTGATTATGTAACGGGTATGGGAATGTCGACCCATGGGTTTACCCATGCTTAGACCTATTTTGTAATGTATAAATAGAAGGCTAGGCAATGTAAGAAAGGGGGGGGGGTTAGCAATTGCAAGTTGGCTAAGTGCTAGAGTTATATCTGTGTGATCAAGAGTTGTAAGTTCTTTGGTGCATACTATGTGAGACTTGCAGAGCTAAGTACAAGTCATTGTAAGAGACTGTGGAAGGTTGCGTGCTTAGATCTACTCGAGGAAGGAGGATCTATCGAGCTGCGTAGATCCTCTTTCCTCTGTGGAGTAGGGTTTTTGAGGTTTTGTGCATGTAACCGATTGAAGAAGCTAATAAAGAAGACAAAGAGTTGGTGGATGTAGCCCCGGGGTGGGGGTGAACCATGTACAGGTTGTGTTGCTTTGCTTTGTGCGATGTGTTGATGTGTTTATATGTTAATGTGATTAGTTCTTTAATATAGATGAATGATATGTCGATGCTTAGTGCTTAATATTATGGATGGATGTTAGATCTGACTAACATACATGTTCTTAGTGCTTGAATCTACTAGATATGATCTTTTTTGTCATGCTAAGTGTTGTTAGATGCTAGATCTGGTTGAATACTACATTGTATTGTAATTAGGGTTTAAGTTTGTTGTAACTAAGAACTGAATATTGATGAATGCTAATTGTTGAGTGCTCTAATAAGTGATTAGAATCATATATCTGTGTCCCAACTAAGGTTGCAGACACTGGAGTCCTGAAACCACCCCTGCATCTACCTCGAGTGAGATTTCATCTGCTTCGTAGGTGTTTTCAAAAGGGATGGTAGTTAGGGTTTTGTTGGTGCGATGTTGTAGCATTGAACCCTGGGTCTTCCCCTATGCCAACAAATGGTTTTGTTGTCGGGGCCTGAAACTGTGATTGTTGGGAATTGAGGAAAAAGAATCTTTGTGTGAAGATCCGACCTGAAATTGTGAAAGCTTTGTACATAGATCTGTCACTATAGTGCACAGTATTCTACTTGATCTATGAAGATCTGTGCCAAGAAGGGTTAGATCCGAAGAAAAGAGATAATATCTGCAAGCTCTGTGCTCTGATATAGGTAAGAATAGTAAAAAGTTTTGGATCTGGAAGCTTTGTGCTCTGTTGAAGATAAGATTAGTGGAAATTTTTGTTTCTATAGTATGGATCTAGGTATGTTTAATAAGATTTGTCCTAGCTTAAAAACTAGGGCACTGATAGATGAAAGAAGATTTGATATGAGTAGATCTAATAAGGATAGTGAAAGATATGTTATACCTATGCATAGAGAGAATGTTTGGACTAACAAATGGATGTAGGATCCTAGAAATAATTTTTTACAGGTTAGCTACCATGATCCTAGTGCGTGGTATAGGAAAGGATGGGGATCATTTAATAGAAAGAGAGGATTAAACCTTTGTTACAGTTGCAAAAAACTGGGATATCTTGCTAAGGAATGCCCTGGTAGAAGACCTAGTTACCTCTATTGCAAAGTTATGGACCATGAAGTTTTGGATTTCCCTTGAATGATTGCTAAGGTTGAAAGGATGAATATGAGACAAGAAGACCATGAGAAAGGTCAATCAATTGAGATTATGGAAGAACCCCAGAAAGAATCAGAAAAAGTATTGCTACAGATGAAAGAAACCCTTAATGACCACCGACATATCAGCTTATCAGATATCTTCAAAGAAAAAGAATGCATTGAAGTAAGAATAGGAGACTTCGAGATTGACTGTGTTTTGGATGAGGAAACACAGGTGAATATCATGACCAAAAGAACTTGGGAACTTCTAGGAAAGCCTATTATGATTCCTTCATTAGGAGGAATATGATTATTCAAAGGAAAGTTGATAACCCTATGTGGAAGACTTACATAGATATCTATGAATGCCAATGGAACTTCGACAGAGGACGAATTTGAAGTTATTAAATTTATTGACAACAACGCTCCATTTTCTATGTTACTAGGAAAACCTTGGATTGAAGGAGATCGGGCTAGAAGAAAAGAAGAAATCCTAGAGCAAAAGAAATAAGAGTTAAAATATTTCATGACTAGGAGGATCGCACACTTGATTGAAGAACAAGAGAACTGAGCAAAACTATTTAAGACCAGAGACTTGGATGCTGAACTAGGAAGAACACTAGAAGACTCACAGAATAATGAAGTACCTATTCTAGATACAAATGAAGTATTACCCCTAATTTCTAGGAAAGGATCTCACTAGTGTGAAGTTACTCTGCCAAAAGAAGACAAGAATCATAATGGAAAGAGGAATTTTGAGACGAAGCTCACCGGAAAGAAGGCTAGAAACTAAGTAAGGAAAGAGATAAAATCAAAAAGTTACAGGAGATTCCAGAGGGAACTTCACAAAAGGAAAATTTGCAAAATTGGAACTTCGTCGGGATATCAGAACTACGTCACATGGCACTTCACCATGGTGAAGCAATATAGTCCTTAGAGATAGTATCGTTAGATTGACAACCTGAATGGGTAGAAAGGCATTTATGATCAGAAAGCTCACCACCAGACCATTGAGACCGTGCCATAATGGACAACACCGAGTTAATGAAGGCTTCTCACCCATTGCAAGAGATCTGTTTTCAAGTTATCTATTTATCCCATTGCACCATGCAACGAGAACACTTTTTATAACCGTGAATCTAAGTCCATAGACTAGTTGATTTCACACAGTGATCATCGCGTTATTTCCATCTACTCTGAACCTGAGATATTGAACCACGAGCGTGCATGTCAGATGAGCTTAGCGTTGCAGAGAAAATTGTCAAGGAAGTTCTCATTGACCTAATGAATGAAAGAGTAATGTCTGAAAGAGCGGTGTTTGCAAGTATTCAAGAATCAATAACAAGAGGAATACAAGCCTCTTCGTCGACTACTCGTAGAGACGGATCATCCTGACCATCAACAAAGAAGAGAACCAAACACAGAGATGACCTAGACAATGCAAAGATGATCCCGTCCATATTTCCTGATTATGTACCGCCTCTGGCCGGCGCGGTGAGTCGAGATAGCATGCCAAGAGATTTTGAGTACTCCATGATTACTGTGTACCTCCCGAAGGGGATACCCACAGTTCGAGCACAACAGGACAAGATCACAGCGTTGAAGTTCAGTGACTTCAACCTCGGAGATCGCAAGAACTACAATATGCTTGCCCCATATAAATACCTGACCAGGATGAAGGGAAATAACTCAAATATAATCCCCTAGTCATGGATGATGAACCTCACGCAATACACTGTTAAATTTCATGAATATCCCACACTTCGGAAGGCAGCAAGAAGTGAACACTTGTGTCAAGCTATTACATTCATGTTACCATGGTGGTTACTTATGGCTAGACCATCGAATTACAGTCGATTTGACGTTGATCCATAGGATCATGGGATTAAGTATGCAAGGACCCGACCCACAGGAGTTCTATCTAGGAAAATCCATAGATCGTATGCTAGCATAGAAGATCAAGGATACATACAGTGATGTTGAAAAGGGAACACGAGGCTACAAGGTAGCCTCCATCTAGAATGGTGCAGTGCACCTAGACTACCGACTAATAGTCGGAAAGTTATTAAGGAAGAACAGACCTACGCAGGTCACAGGATTTGTTGTTGACCTCGCAGGGAAATGCATGGAAGGCCTGCAAATGAACTGGGCAAAGTACCTAGTTAATCAGCTGGAGCTAAACTGCCGCAAAGCACAGGATCAAGGCTACGAGTTTCACTTTAGCTTGCTCTTGATCCTCATCACCTTTGTTGCATGGGGGATGTCGAAAGGTGCAACCTTCCCAGATATTGAACCATTCGAGTCACTCGCCACGAAATTCACTACCCTTTGGTACTCGAGTGATATGAAAAAACAGTGGCAGTCGAACGTTGTTTTTCACACCTATTACCTGCAGAGGAAGTGATCCATCGAATCTGAACCATGCATGACCCCGAACACCCTACAGATGTTCCAACCCCTAATGAATTTTTGTGCAGATCATAACTTCATCTACATAATAGTGTGAGCCAATGAACATAAGGAGAAGCTTCAGTCATACTACAAGCTCACGGAAGAAGACTTGGAGGAGATTGCTAAGGACTGGTCCACAAACCTCCTTATTCCCATAGACCCTGTAGAGATGCCTGACCATGAAAGCCTAGAGACCACACATAAATAACAAGATACACCTGGGCCAAGCAGAACGAAGAAGACCAAAGAGGTCCAAGAATTAAGCAATGCCTCAGGAAAGACTGCTTCAATATCACCTGACCAAGGGGGTGATGATGAAGTAGAAGAACTAAATGATAAAGGAGTTGAACAGAAGCTAGGCGAAGTAAAATCGCCCAAAGACAAGGTTGATTCCATGAATAAGAGGAAGGTTTCTCCCCCGAAACCTTCTTCCCAGAAGAAATTGAAAGCCACCGTAACCAAGATGACGACTGTGCTTACTGCCAATGATTTTGACTTCATCATCATAGCTCTCAATGACGCTTCACTGGAAATCATGGAGAAACAAGAAGCCAAGCAGGAGGAAATGTACAATAGAATTGAGGTTGAACTCCGAGGGGTACAACAAGCCCTTCAGTCTAGCCGCACAGTCTCCACTGCGCCCCTGCCATTAGGAGAACCAGAGTTGGGAGTGTTGAGATTTTTACCTTGGGAGGTGGTCCCCATGTGCTTTTGACCTCCTTAGCACATGAGGGAAGGACATGACACTTTGTACCTTGTACTTTTGTCTATTTTCACTTTGACTTTGGTTAAAGTGAAATTTGGTCACTTTTGGCCTAAAGTGACTATTAATTCACAAAGGGGTGAATTTGGAGACATAAAGTAGACATAGGAAACTGAACCCAAAGTGGGTTTATGATTTAGATATGAATGGGGAGATCTCAACCATTGATTAGATGGGAGATGAGATGATCTCCACCATTCATTATCTAGGTTTCATTTTGCTTGTCTAAGAGGGGCACAAAGGTCAAAGGAGGGGCACATTCTTCACTTAATGTTTTTTCTTGTTGAGATAGGAGCACTTGGGAGATGGAGATGAGGCCTTTTGCAGGAGGTTGCTTGAGGGAAGTCGCTAGCTTCAATTGTTGGAGGCTTGGAGCTGCTTGCTTCATTTATTTCTTGGAGCTATTCTACTTCAGAGAGGGGTGCATTAGCTTTGGAGGCTGATTCATTTCTAGTAGGATATCTAACCATCATATTGCAGTGAGGTTAGTTTTAGAGTGAGGACATCTATTGGAGCGTCATTCCTATGGAGGGGTTTTCAGATCTGACATCACATTTGGCAGTTGGAGAAGATTCAGTGGTTCTGGCAGTTTTCATGTGGGGTACACAATTCCAAGGTGCATATGTTGATGTAGAGCTTGTATTTCAACTCAGCTAGAGTTGTTATTGTATCAGGTTCTTTCATATATTTTGTTTACTGTAACCCTTCTTCTACTTTTTCTCATATATACATTCAGATTCCAAACTAGTTTTCCTCAAGGGGGTTTTGTCCAGGGTCATGTTGACCAAAAACACCTGTGTCTACAAATGCATGTATTAGTTCTTAGATATGTTCATTTTTAGAGTAAATGATGTTTAGGTGTGTTTTGTTTATTTTGAGATGCATGTACTAATTTGTGGTGACAAAAACGACATGCTAGAGCACCCAAAATTGAGAGCATAACCGTAACAAATCAGCAAAGTGTATTTGAACTGTTGGCTATTATAAAAAAATAGAAAACTAATTGATTTACTGTTGAAACTTAGAGCCTTCCTTTGGTCTAAGACAGACCAAGAAGGCAAGCTGATAGGACCTGGAATTTTCACATGGTATCAGAGCTTCCATGGCTGATTTTTTGGACACTTGGGACAGAATTTTGAGTGGTTGTCATATACTTCTTTCTGGCAGATTTTGAGGATAGCCATTGACTCATTCAGTGGTTGTTAGAGGTCATAATTTTTCAGAGGGTTGTTGGGCAGTTTGGACACTTGGAGATCAATCTCTTTTCACACCTACGCAGTAGGAGTGAGGCTGATTTTTGTGACCTCTTTTCACACTCATTTTGTTGGGAGTGAGGTTAGATTACATTGTCTCTTTTCACACCTGTGGTGACAGGAGTGAGACATTGTTTTCCTTGGCAGTGTGAGCATCAGTTGGGAATTGCGGATTGGCAGAGATGTTAGCATCTCAGATTCAAGTTGAGGACAGGCTAGCTGGGGCTAATAATTGGTCACCTTTGAAGGTGACTATGATCTTCATCTTGGAGGACCTCGAGCTATGGGATATAGTCAAGGCAATTGTTCCCCCCATTCCTATAACTGCTCCTGTCTTGGTAGCAGAGTTCAGGAAAAGGAACAACAAGGCGAAGAGGACTATTTGTGATGCAGTCTAGGATCACATTATACCCCATTTGATGGGGAAGGCTTGTGAATATGAGGTGTGGTCATATTTATGCAAGTTGTATGAGAGATCCAATGAGAACTGGAAGATGGTTCTTCATGACCAACTCAGGGGCATTTGCATGCTCAAGGATGAGTCGGTAACTTCATTTCTTGGAAGATACACTCAAATCAGAGACGATCTTAGAGTCGTCGATGAGATTGTTGACCCTAAATCTTTGGTGAGGCAAGCTATGAATAGATTCACCAAACTGTGGGGTCCATTTGTATGTGGCATAGTTTCCAAAGAGGTCATGCCTACATGGGAGAGGATGTGGGATGAATTTGTCCAGGAGGAGATCAGATTAGCATCAAATGCTTCTGGACGGAGGCAGCAACAACAACAATAGATTGGTTAGGGTGAGGAGGAACTTTCTCTTTGGACAAAGGGAAAGAAGAAGGTTGGTTGAGGTGGTCGGCAAGGTCCCAAGTTTCAGGTCCAGCCACAAAGGAGTGGAGGAGGAGAGAGCAGCAGTGGTCAGGGTATAGATATGAGCAAAGTGAAGTGCTTTGTTTGTAAGAAGTTCAGGCACTATGCTGGACAGTGTCCGAACGGGAAGAAGAAGAAGGGTGGTATAGAAGCTACAGCAGAGGAGGCAGACTTTCAGACACAGTTTTAGAGAGAGTGTGTTTTTCACACATGTTGTAGTTCAGTTGAGACATCACCATGTATCTCGTTTATTGATAGTGGGGCATCGAGCCATATGACTGGAGTTCGAGAGAATTTTTCTGATCTTAGAGACCCTGAGGTTAGGATAGATATTTCTCTTGGAGATGACAGAGTAGTCACAGTTGTTGGGATTGGCACAGTTGCTTTTCAGAGAGAGAGATTTCCACCTATATTGTTTACTGATATTCTTTTCATCCCTGGGATGAAGAAGAACTTGATTTCAGTTTCCACCCTCCAAGATAGAGGTCTTGAGGTGACATTCAGAGGCACCGAGGTACTAATTCATCCTCAAGGGTCTTCACTAGACTCAGGACAGGTGATTGGATTGAGAGATGGGGATCTTTACAGATTACTTTTTCAGCCACTTCTTGCATTGGTGGCTAGTAGCGATAGCAACAGACAGTTGTGTGAGTTATGGCATTGTAGGATGGCCCACCTACATCATGGGGCTCTTGGAGGACTGGGAGAGGTTGTGACCGGAGTGCCACAGATCAACATAGAGCATCAAAATGTTTGCAGAGGGTGTGTGCTTGGAAATTTTTCCAAGGCATCGTTCCCCAGCAATGACACCAGGTCAACTAGGATACTGGATTTAGTACACATAGATGTGTGTGGGCCCATGACTCGGAATTCCTTGAGTGGTTGTGAGTATTATCTCACATTCATTGATGACTACTCAATGAAGACTTTGATCTATTTCCTGAAGGCCAAGAGTGAGGTCTTCATATAGTTCCAACAGTTCAGAGCTCTTGTGGAGAACCAGTTGGGAAATAGGATCAAAGTCTTGCGGTCAGATAATGGGGGAGAGTATTTATCAAGACAGTTTGTATACTTTTGTGCATGGCATGGCATCAGAAGACAGATGATCGTACCTTACAACCCCTAGCAGAACGGGATTGTCGAGAGGAAGAACTAGGCCATTACCAGTGCAGCGAGATCCATGCTGCATGATCAGAGTTTTCCTTTGTATTTGTGGGCAGAGGCATGTGCTACTATAGTTTATCTGCAAAACAGGAGCCCCCATAGGATTTTGGGGAAGATGACTCCTGAGGAGGCCTTCACTGATAGGAGGCCCAATGTCAAGCACATCAGGATATTTGGGTGCTCGACTTTCTCTCATGTCCCCTCAGAGAGGAGGACAAAGCTAGACCCCACAGCCCAGCAGGGGATTCTAGTTGGATACTCAGAGGTGTTGAAAGCCTAATGCATCTACATTCTACCACTTAGGAAAGTGGTGGTGAGAAAATATGTTAGATTTGAGGAGGATAGGGATTTTGCAAGATCTCTTGAGTTGAGAGTTGGAGTTGAGGATGATGCAGAGTTTCTAGTTGCAGTCTCAGAGGGAGCACAACCTCAGTCCTCAGGTACACCAGTATCAGGGGTGACAGGGTCACCATGCACAACTTCAGGGTCACAGTCAAAGCATGTTCAGTTAGATGGGGCACAAACTTCAGAGGGAGTACAGACTTCAGGATCGCAGAGTGTTGAGGCGAGTCCTGAGGCCATTACTCTTGGGTAGAGAGACCTTGTTTCTCCAATGACCACTTTAGGGAAAAGGAGACCTAGATGGTTTCAAGAGACCTTGAAGGAGGCCAGGGAGAATGTAGGGGAGCCCAAGAGCCATATCAGAGAGAGCAGGCCACCAGTCAGATTGGGAGCATATTTGGCATTAGTGATGAGTATCAGGGATACTGAGCCACAGACTTTTGCGCAGGCAGTGGACCAATAGGTCTAGAGAGAGGCCATGGTCGAGGACTATGACTCCATTGTGTGCAATGATGTCTGGGATGTGGTTTCGAGGCTAGTGGGGAAGTCATTTGTGACTTCCAGGTGGTTGTACAAGACCAAGATTGTTGTAGATGGCAGCATGGAGAAACACAAGGCCCATTTTGTGGCACAAGGCTTCTCACAGATTGAGGGAGTCAACTATGATGAGACTTTCGCACCAATTGCGAGATACACTTCTATCAGGACTATCATTTCCATAACAGCATGGATGGGTTGGCGCATTCATCGGATGGATGTGAAAACCACATTTCTGAATGGCTTTATTGAGGAGGAGGTGTACATAGAGCAGCCACAGGGTTTTGAGGTGAGTGACAGGGAGACTCATGTGTGTCTTCTGAAGGTACTATATGGTGTGAAGCAAGCTCCCCAAGCTTGGTATTCATGGATTGATACTTGTTTGCTTCAAATGGGCTTCAAGAAGAGCGATGTTGATCTGAACCTCTATTTCATCATTAGGGGTGAGGACACGCCTATTCTCATTTTGTATGTGGATGATCTATTCATTACTGGAGTCGAGGATCTCATAGCTGAGTGTAAGCTGGGACTTGCATCAGAGTTTGAGATGAGTGATATCGGATTGATGCACTACTTTCTGGGTATGGAGGTATGGCAGGAGAAGGGTCACATATTTCTCGGGCAAGGGAAGTATGCAACAAATATTTTGAGCAGGTTTCAAATGGAGGACTGCAGACCCATGTCTACACCTATGATCACCAACTGGAAGAAGCTTAGTGCTTCAGATAGCCAATTGGTGGATGCCACAGTATATAGGCAGTTGATCGGTTCACTTATGTATCTAGTTAACACCAGACCAGATATATGTTTTTCCATGAACACACTTAGCCATTACATGGTTGAGCCGAGGTGTGTTCACATGGTTGGGGCAAAACACATCTTGAGATATGTTGTTGGGACAGTGGACTATGGCCTAGAATATGTCAGGGGAGATGGAGTCAGTTTAGTTGGCTACACAGATTCAGACTGGGCAGGATGTGCTACTAATAGGAAAAGCACCTTAGGGTGTTGCTTCAACTTGGGGTCAGGACTTGTTTCCTAGTTCAGCTAGAAGCAGAAGCCAGTTGCTTTAAGTTCGGCTGAGGCAGAGTACATGGCGGCCAGTCAGGCTAGTTACGAGGCCATTTGGCTTCATAAGATGCCGGTTGGTTTATTTGGTCAGGAGATGTCACCGACTGTCATTCACTGTGATAATCAGAGTTGTATCAAACTCTCTGAGAATCCAGTGTTTCATGACCGGTCGAAGCATATTGAGATTAGGTACCACTTCATTCATGACTAGGTTCAGAGAGGGGTATTTCAGTTGCAGCATATATCTACAAATGATCAGGTAGCAGATATTCTCACCAAGGCCTTGCCACGGGGCAAGCATGTCTTCTTCAGAGACAAGATGGGCTTGGTGAGGAGCACCTTCCTCGGTAAAAGGGAGTGTTGAGATTTGTACCTTGGGAGGTGTTCCCCATTTTCTTTTGACCTCCTTAGCACATGAGGGAAGGACATGACACTTTGTACCTTGTACTTTTGTCTATTTTCAGTTTGACTTTGGTTAAAGTGAAATTTGGTCACTTTTGGCCTAAAGTGACTATTAATTCACAAAGGGGTGAATTTGGAGACATAAAGTAAACATAGGAAACTAAACCCAAAGTGGGTTTATTATTTAGATATGAATGGGGAGATCTCAACCATTTATTAGATGGGAGATGAGATGATCTCCACCATTCATTATCTAGGCTTCCTTTTGCTTGTCTAAGAGGGGCGCAAAGGTCAAAGGAGGGGCACATTCTTCACTTAGTGTTTTTTCTTGTTGAGAGAGGAGCACTTGGGAGATGGAGATGATGTCTTTTGCATGAGGTTTCTTGAGGGAATTCACTAGCTTCCATTATTGGAGGCTTGGAGCTACTTGCTTCATTTATTTCTTGGAGCTATTCTACTTCAGAGAGGGGCACATTAGCTTTGGAGGCTGATTCATTCCTGGTAGGATATCTAGCCATCAGATTGAAGTGGGGTCAGTTTCAGAGTGAGGACATCTACTGGAGCTTCATTCCTGTGGAGGGGTTTTCATATCTGACATCACAGTTGGTAGTTGGAGAAGATTCAGTGGTTCTGGCAGTTTGCATGAGGGGCGCACCATTCTGGGGTGCATATGTTGATGTAGAGCTTGTATTTCAACTCAGTTGGAGTTTCTATTGTATCAGGTTCTTCCATATATTTTGTTTAATGTAACCCTTCTTCTGCTTTTCCTCATATATACATTCAGATTCCAAACTGGTTTCCCCCGGGGGGGTTTTGTCCAGGGTCGTGTTGACCAAAAATACTTGTTTCTACAAATGCATGTATTAGTTATTAGATCTGTTCATTTTCAGCACTAAATGATGTTTAGGTGTGTTATGCTTATTTTGAGATGCATGTACTAATTTGTGGTGACAAAAATGACATGCTAGAGCACCCAAAATTGAGAGCATAACCGTAACAAATCAACAAAGTGTATTTAAACTGTTGGTTGTTATAAAACAACAGAAAACTAATTAATTTACAGTTGAAACTTAGAGACTTTCTTTGGTCAAAGAAAGACCAAGAAGGTAAGCTGATAGGACCAGGAATTTTCACAGGGAGATGAGCCAACCCAACTCCATCGACTAGATGATGCGGTCAAAGCTTGCCTTCGTCACACTCAAGAAGAAATAGAACAAGCCACCCAAGCCTTGAAGCAAGTGCAAGGCATACCCGTAGAACAACACAAAGCTACAAAACAGGATAAGGTTGCTCTCCAGGAAAAGTTTGAATAAGAGAAATCTTAGATGCAACAAGAAAAAGAACAGTTGCTCGCAGAGCAACTCGAAGTGAAAGAAGTAGTCAATAGAACACTTTGCTCTGTGACAGGCTTAGAGCTACAGGAAAAAGACTAAATCATGCATCAAGTAGAGAATTTCGTAGAAGTTATCCAGCAACTACAACAATGAATCATAGACTTAGAGCTCCGCACAGTGCCCATCACCCTGCAGGATGTGAGGGATAAAAGAGAAGCAACTTCTTGAAGAACAGTTGAGCGAATAAAGGCCCTTGCCATGGAATATAAGAAAATCACTGATCATAGTGCCCAGACCTATGAGAAACTAACTAAGAATCCATAACTGAAGGCATTAGAGTCATAACTCCAAGACGCGAAGTATCAAGCAGAAATGATACAGGTGCAGTTGAAGCCCCTGTCAACTATGGAAAGAATGAAGCGATCGCAGGAGCAACGCACTGCCCAGAAGCAAGTTCACACTATCCAGAGAAAATTCACGGAAGTGACTCAGAGGTTCCAACCTGTACAGAATAAGGCTTACCAATTTTTCACAGAGATCGAAGGCCGAGGAGCGGAACTGGAGCAAGTCGTCACTGCAGATGAAAATCACCTAGAGGGACCTATCAACGAAGCAGTCATACAAGAGCTCACTAAACAAGAGGTCGTGGCACAACAACAGGTCGAAGCATCCTAAGTCAAGCTTGAGGATTTTAAAGCAGAACTAGCCCGATCAGAGTGACTCGGGATGAGTCACAGGTGAGTGTTGTGGCCCTTTTGGCCCTTGACCAATTTTTGAGGATTCTTGGTCATGTTTGACTTGATTTTGGGACTTCGATAGGTTGTTAAAGGTGAAGCACAAGATGAAGCAGAGATCACGAGATCTCGGCCCCTTTTAGGGCCCTTTTTGGGATTTGGGATTATGTAATGGGTATAGGAATGTTGTCTCATGGGTTTACCCATGCTTAGGTCTGTTTTGTAATGTATAAATAGAAGGCTAGGCAATGTAAGAAAAGGTGGGGTTAGTAGTTGCAAGTTGTCTAAGTGCTAGAGTTAGATCTATGTGATCAAGAGTTGTAAGTGTTTTGGTGCATACTATGTGAGACTTGTAGAGCTAAGTGAAAGTCATTGTAAGACACTGTGGAAGGCTACGTGCTTAGATGTACTCGAGGAATGAGGATCTAGCGAGCTGCACAGATCCCCTGTCCTCTACGGAGTAGGGTTTTTCAGGCTCTATGCATGTAATCGATTGAAGAAGCTAATAAATAAGACAAATATTTGGTGGACGTAGCCCCAGGGTGGGGGTGAACCATGTACATGCTATGTTGCTCTACTTTGTGCGATGTGTTGACGTGTTTATATGTTAATGTGATTAGTGCTTTAATATAGATGAATGATATGTCGATGCTTAGTGCTTAATATTATGGGTGGATGTTATATATGACTGAAATATATGTGATTAGTGCTTGAATTTGCTAGATCTAATCTGTTCCATCATGCTAAGTGTTGTTAGATGCTAGATCTGGTTGAATACTACGTTGTACTATAATTAGGGTTTAACTGCACTGTAACTAAGAACTAAATATTGATGAATGCTAATTGTTGAGTGCTCTGATAAGTGATTAGAATTACAGATATGTGTCCCAACTAAGGTTGCAGACAGTGGAGTCCTGCAACCACCCCTGCCTCTACCTTGGGTGAGACTTCATCTGCTTCGCATGTGTTTTCTAAAGGGCCGGTAGTTAGGGTTTTGTTAGTGCATTGTTGTAGCGTTGAACCACGGGTCTGCCCTTGTGCCAACAAAATCCTCATGGAAAACCCTCTGAGTACTTCCCTATAATCCATGGATGGTAAATGGGGTAAACCGTCGACCCTGATTAGGGAGCCTCACCCCAAGGGGATTAAGAGAGTCAAACCCATGACCTCCCCAACTAATCACTGGGGGAGAGATCTCACATATGGCTCAAGACCGCTTGAGATAATTATTCATGGGTCCAAATGGCATGTCAAGTAGGTAAGGGATAACACTCGATGGCATGTCCCAATTAGACCTACTCTCGTTTGGTGTAGCATTTCCGACTAGTATGTGGGCATGTTTTCCACTCTAAAAGATTTTCTAATATGAATATGAGAACATAATGTTCTCAGATGAATTAAAATATGAAATTTGATCTAACTAATATTGTCTAAAACTATTATAAATGAATTCTATACTAATCTAACCTATCCTAATAAGGAGCAAACTAAAGAATATGAACACATTAAAAGAGATGTTGTTACTAGAAAAAGAAAGAGTCCATTTAATCAAGTAACAAGTGAATATGACAATGAGAAATGATACAATAACAAATAATTGCATGTTATACCCTTAACATTATTTCTATGAAACCTGCGGGGGCAAAAAATCCAACCATGTTAAGGGTTGGTGTGGCTCAGGCCGGGTGCGATCCCCGGGTGATTTTGACGGCTTAGATGCCCCTGAGTCGCAGTTTCTCAAGCCACAAGTTAATCGTGTACCCAACAGGTTCCACACAAATTAACAAACAAAAAAAAAACATTATTTCTATGCTCATAAGGAAATCCATAACAACATAAATATCAACAACCGAGTGAAGAAGAAATACATACAAATGATCCCAATGCCATTCACATAATAGACATATGCACAAGAAAAGTCTTAAATGCAAAAATCCGAGTCATAAATCTCCAATATGCATGTTTCTCTATTCATTCATTCAATAAAAACTATTGTACTAATGTACGATAGACCAAAAGTCCTTTCTCACTTGCAATTATATATTTTATAAAACAAGAGGGATTGTTTACATTCTGAAACTGCGATGTTGTCAGAGGATAGTTCAAACTCATCTTTTCACATTATATATTCGAATTAATAAGTGAGAGTGGATAAAATAAGAAGAGCCAGTTAAAAACTATTGAGACAATCATGAGACCCTTTGTGATTCAATTTGATCTATGTATTCTTTCCATAGTGTGTAGTCTTCCATAATCTTTTCCAGCTTATTTAACTGCATTTTCTCTAGTTCTAGTTCGTTGTCACAAATCTTGGTTGTGACTTCTAACTTTAAGTCTCGCTCGATCTTCTTTATGAAATTTTTGGCCAATGTGACTAGATTTATTGGCTTCATCAAGTAGTCATTCAATATCTCTTTGTTGACTTCTGTAAGATGCTCAATATCCTCCATACCGAATTCCCTCTTTTCTTCTACTTCTGTTATTTTCAGTTCACCTAGGGTTGCATCATCAATGTTGGGCATGATTTCCATTTTGAATTCCTCTAGGAGTACATTAGAAGCATTACATAACCTATTGTATTCCTTTTTCACTATCTTCTGAATATTTCATATGTCTTTTACCAAGGGCTTCCATGTATCAAACATGACTTGATATTTTATCTTTTATCTAGTGGTGTAGAGTGGCAGGGTATTTGGTGGATTTGTGTATACATTATGCCAATCCTCAATTCTATCAAAGGAATATTGAGCCTTTTGATATTTGTCTCTTATTTATTCCATATGAGCTTCAAGCCTTGTCTGATCATCTATGTTCCTTTGGATGTCAGTCAGTATGCATAAACATTTATTTTTCTCTAATTTTAGCTCTTCATTAACAATTGTGGCTTTTGCCTTCAAGGCTTCCAGGACGAGAGCTCATGTTTAAATTTATTCTAGGGTATTCTCAAGTCTCTCTTTATCTTGTTCCAACCATTGAATTTTATGCTTCAACTATTCAATGAACTTGTTGGCCTCTGTTACACATTATTTTGGTCACCCTGATGATGATTACATAAACATGTGTTCAGGTTCCCAACATGATCTTTTTCCTAAGAAAAAGAACCTCTTTCTAACCTTGCAAAATGTATTTTTGGAAGGCCGCCATAGGCTACTCCCTTTACACAGTGTGAAAATCCATGATTTCCACATGATGCACTATAGCCAGCCCACAATATTTCTACATGCTGCTATATAGGCATGTCACGGTGACGCTTTAAAGCTAAAAGAGGAAAGAAGTTCTAGCAGCTTATAGAAGTGGAATCTTCTGGAAATATGAAGTGGCATCTGTATGGCTACGATCCTACTAACTTCTCTAAATTGATGGGATCATCCTCATGTATTTAACTGCTTCAGCTTCTCCTATATAATGATAGGCTTCTCATGGAAAAGGTTGGAGGTACAAGCATAAAGAAGCATAGAAAATTGATGAAAGAATAGGTTGAAGACTATGTGAAGAATCCTATTTCAAGTGATGCTTGAGGTCTCCATTCATCCATCAAGATTTTGTGAAAAATCTTCATGCAAATGTCAGAGCAAATGTATGTGTGTTAGAACAAAGGGCCATTGAAAGGGAACTTACGACATCAACGCGATTTGGTTGTATCTTCTACCTTTCATTAATATAATACGATGGCATGTCACTTTCCCATAAAATGATTGATATTTTATTACATGACTCCTTGATCACATGTTTAGGTTGTCATTGAATTTCAGTTATTGTAGATATGATATCACAGGAACATTAGAGTAAGGTGGGATCAACAAAGACATAAGGAAGTGATTCATAAGGTAAGTTATCTATTCCTTCTTTGGTAGTTAAATTCAATGATTGTAACCTAGGGAAAGTGTCTTGTTCCATCTTGTTTTGTTCTCGATCCAAGTGGATCTAGGGGGATCAGTTCATGTCCACATCTACCGATTTACCGAATAACAAAATTGGTGACTCTGCTGGGGAAGAACAACTAGTTGGTGATTTTTTGTTGGCCATTTTCTTTTGACCTATCCTTTTCACTTGATATCAATCTTTGAGTCTCTGAGAGACCCATTCACACTCTCTGGGTTTAAAAATCCATCTAGATCTTTTACCCTTTTTTCCAAATTTCTTAATTTTTTAAATGCATCCGCACTGCACCTTCTAGGTAGCTCATGGAAACCTTCTATTTCCACCCCTTGGTGGTTTGTTTCAATGTGGGATTTCTGCGACCTACATGATTATTGGCCTACGAAAACCACTCATTTCCAGAATGGGTTACACTTCCTGCCCATGTTGGTGTTTGAAAACTTTTTAGATTGGGTCTCGACCTCTATTGTTCCCCATTTTTTTGCTTCAGTTAGTTGGGAAAAGGTTTTTTAGTACCAGTTATTGACTGCTTCTAATTGTTTCAATTTGATCTTGATTGATTTTGAAGATCGAAGGCCTCTCTTTTAATATTTTTTCAATTTTTTTTTTTTTTTTTATTGACAAGGATATAATCTCTAGACTTGTGTCTGAGTGGTTGATCGATTAAAAGTCTTCATTTAAATTTGGAATTATAGGTTGGTTATACCTTCTGGATTTCTTAATGATCGGAAAACCATTTTCTTGTTTACATTTGAAGAAACCTTTTCTTTTCATTTTGTATTTCTATCTTCATTGAAAGATCGATTTGGGTGCTTGTTGAGTGTTTTCTTTTCATTGATTTCTTATCCTTTCTTAGTTCCGTCCCTATTTGGTTGTTCAAAGAGAAAAAATTAAAGTCTTTTAAGTCTCTTAGGCGATCATTTATGCAGAAAATACTAGCATTCAAAAAAATTGCAAAAGAACAAATAGTGAAATTACATCATTTATGATTGTTTGGTACCACATTTAAAAGAAGAAGAATTGTACATCATAGTTTACATTGTTCCAGAAGATACCTTGTCCCTACTGTAGATAGAATTCATCGAACGAAAGTTTGCAACATTCATTTCTATTTGCATGATTATTGGGTCAAAGTCTTACACAACATTGGTTTCATTCTCGTCTCCCTCTTAAGTAACGACAACCTTTAATAATATTACAAAACTCTAAAATTCAACTAATAACTTTTTCTAGGGATATTTTACACCAACATTAGCTAGGTTAGGGCTTTGGGATAGGTAGTGAGACACACTCTCCAAAGAACAAAACACACAATAGTATCTTGTGATAGGGAGTGTCCAAATCCATTTGCAACATTTTTTCCTAGGAAGCCCTCTCACACAAGGGTCAAACCTGAGGTTGCATTGAGATTGGCAGAGTTACTCACCCTGCTTTGTTGATCTCAGTGTAGAGATTGCACGTATTATGGGGGTCGCTTGAAGGTATACCCACAATAATGAGTGGAATCCTTTCAAGTTGTTTTCGAGCTAGATACCCTGCCCTTGCGTGTGGATTGGACTGTCGACTGTTTCCCCAGGCATCATTGTTGTTTGTGGTAACTTTAGTAGCCTATCTTTTTAGGGTCTTACACAAGGTAACTATGGAGGGGCAAGTATTCATAGTACTTGGAATCGACGTTGTCCAGACTCACTCGGGCTCCATGGAGGGTATACCCATGATTATGTGTGGGAGCTTGCACCAGAGTGTAAGTCCATTAAGAAGGTCGTCAACATAAATTTTCCACCCTAGCCCAACCCCTTCTTGTCTCGTCTTTGCGACGTTAGATTTCATCACCAACTAGTGACTTCAAAATAAGGGGGTCTGGTTTGCTTGGTTTGATTCCTATATTCTACTAGCAAGTGTTGTTTGTTTCCATAGTTGGCCATAGAGTTTCTTTTGTAAGATATTTAGCTCTGCCAACATTGACCCTCCACGCCACTCACATAGAATGAAAGGACTACCCCCAAAAGATCTGGGAGGTTCTCAACCCTTTCCTACCAACACATTGGAGGGCTCTCCTCAACAGAGTGAGGTCCAAGACACTGCCACTCCACAAGTGGAAGGAACTAACTCTCTAGAACAATTATGATTTACTGATTCTCTAGAGTCTTTTCAAATTGTTCACAGTTTCGAGAGACATATTCTTCGGGTAAATTATTCCAAAGATATTATTGTTGAAACTTCTGGAGTACCACCCAGACTATTCATAGGCCTTGAAGGTCAGGATCCCTTTTGGTCTACTCACATTTTGAGATGGGATCTATTCGGCGTCGGCACAAGTGTCGATATATTTGTCTAACACGAGTTTCCCGAAACATTTGATATAGATCATTCTCCCATTACAACTGCCTATCTGTTCGGCGGTTCTGACACCCAGTCGGCGGATCCCAACTCGACCATCCCCCTTCATATGGCCCATTCTACAATGGTCCCAAATACTATGACTATTCCCACAAGGAATATGGTGGCTAGCCAAACCCCCATTGGCACACCACTTTTTCCTAGACTCACCCCATCACTTCCCCCCGAATATCATGCATTAAATGCTTCTATCCCTATCCCTACTCAGGTTCCATATGGAGCATCTGGAGTTTTCTCTTCTCCTGGGCACAATCCTGTTGTCGGTTTTATTCCGACACTTCCCCAACCCCCCTCCAGAGGGTCTTATCAACTTTTTGTCGTCCCTAGTGGCATCACTCGGTCTTTCACCCCTAATTATCAAATTCATGTTGGTGGAAAATTTAACCCTAGGGGCCAACCCCCACTTGGAAACCAAACCCCAATTGGGACACAACCTCTGGTTGGAGGACAACCCCCACCTAGCCTACCTTACGAAAAGAACATACCAGCGGCTTTGGCTCAGTATTGGAATTTTCTTACCCAGGGTAATGTTCAATTGACTGGGGGGAAACAACCTCAAGTCAGCTCTTTCATACCCCCTAGTATGGGCCAACCATACCCCTAGACTTCCAATCCCATTTGGAGTTCGAACATTCAATCTAGTGTCCCTTTCCAAGGGAACATCCCTAATCAGTACAACCCCATGGGCTACCTACCTCCACACCCACAAACGAATCTGCCAGGATCTTTGCATCATATGAAAACTGCTTACAGTCCTACTGGTATACCAACGAGACTTCCTCCCCAAAGTCACTAGTGCCCTCCCATGAATAGACAGTTACCCTTCTTAGTCACTTTGGATCTACCTGACCTGTCTAGGATTTTGAATGACCCTATCCATCACTCTCCTCACTGGCCTATTATACCAGCCAAATTACCATCTGACATTCCTAAGTTTAATGGTAAACCAAAAGAGGATCTGAACAATCATGTAATGACTTTCCACCTTTGGTGTTCCTCCAACTCTTTGATGGATGACTCCATTCGATTACATCTTTTTCAATGAACTATCATAGGTTCAACCACCAAGTGGTATATAGAATTACCACGAGGCTTCTTCACTAACTTTAATACCCTATATATGGCTTTCCTCACTCACTACCAGTTGCCAATCCGTTATGAAACGGGGACCAAGATTTTGAGCTCTTTCAAACAAAGTAAATCCACTCATATATCCGATCACATTAATGAGTGGAGACGAATATGACGTCTAATCAAACTCGATCTTCCTGATCAGTTATTGGCAGAGTGGTTCATGAAATCCTTCATGAATGACATATCTAAAGACATTTCTATGGGCAGAGTTGTCACAAAAGAATAAGTGATCAGTCGTGCCCAGTATCTCGATCTCATTTATTAACAAACGGGTACTCTTTACGATCTTCTCCCTGATGCACCTCGTCCTTCTACCACGACCACCTCAACAACCTTAGTAGCTTCTCATGTCGTTGATGGTGTGATAGGTACTTTTCATGCTCAACCTCAATCTGCACAGGACTCTCACACCACACCCAAATCCCATTCTTCTAATTTTCAAACTGCTCCAACGCCCACCCCTCCCATCGATAAAACTTCAGAAGTGAATGTCATTCAATCGACTCCTATCGGTAAGAATAAATCAAAAAAAGGGAAGTGTAGGAATAAGGAGGATAAAAATAACAACCCACAATCTGATAAGACCAAGTCACAACCTGCTGATGATAAGGACAAATGCAAACCTCGCTATCCTTGCCTTATTTATGGTGATGATCACTACACGAAGGACTGTTCGAGACGTGTCGAGGTCACAAAGTTCCTTCAAGGGACCCCAAAGCCTCCCACACCTATTGTCTTGTCTCATCCCTTCCCTTCTCAACAACAGGCTCAATTGGTCATCCATGATCAACCTTATTCCTCCACTACCTCCTACATACTTATGTGTAATGGTGATTTGAAGAAGAATGACATCACACTTACCACTCAGGCCAAAGATTACTCTTCCTCCAAGGAGAAAGTTGACGATATACCACCTTTGTTGGTTCAAGAATCTCCCTCGACTCCACCTTCCAATAGTCCTCTTCATCTCGAATGACCGAGCTCTGATATAGTCCTTCACCCTCCTCCTAAGGGCGTGGTTAGAAAGTATGCTTTCAATCCTCATGCATGTGATGCCCAGAACTACAGTATTATAGAGTATCTAGCCCAAGCACTGTCCGCGATGTTAGCCCTTGAATTCCTTCAGAGTTGTCCTACACAACGGAAGGCACTGTTGAAAGATATCAGTGGAATCGACCCTACGGATACAAATTTAATAATCTTTGACTTGGAAGATCACATTCCAAGGTTACCCCCTCAGCTCGCATTTCAAATACAAGTTGTTGTCGTCGACAATAACATTTGTAGAATGGTTATTGACGAGGGTGCCTCAACATGTGTCATGTCTATTGCATGATGGAAATCCATTGGCTCTCCTTCCTTAACTAAATCACACAACACACTCAAAGCCTTTAATGGCTCTGGCTTCAAACCTTATGGTGTACTCCCTTTGTTGCCTATTACATTAGAAGGAAAAACAGTCAACGTTGAAGTTGAGGTCTTTGACGCTCCTCTCGATTACAACCGTTTACTTGGTCGTAGTTGGATCGATTCCATGCATGCAGTTGTGTCTACTCTTTTCTGCATTGTGCACTTTCCACATCATGGAAAAGTAGTTATAGTAGACCAACTGGCCTTCTTTAACTCTGATACATGTACCAACAAGGTACCTTTCATTGCAAAGACACCCCCTGGGTATGAGAATGTCGGTGTGGGTCTACTAAAGATTCCACTCTAACCACCCAATGTTACACCTCCTTTGGTTGCCTCGATTAACATGATATCCACCTCCATCCGTGAAACTCCCATGTCTTCTTCCCATGGATAGTACCCGCACCCGGTGATTATCTTTGCTATGGTGACTAGATGCATTTAAGTCTGGTTGAATCTACCTACCAAGCCATTCAATCGGCTGACCCTTCTACTCCCTCTCTCAGTGATTCATATCCTAATCATTTTCATGTTATTTTTCCCACAGACGAGATGATTATGTCGGTTATGTCGATGGAAGATATCCCTTGGGATGATGGACATCATTATTCCATTCTCTTTCTCGAACAACACACCATCGAGAGTTACCAATGGATCTTGACTCCGTCGACCATTGTCGTTATTTCTTCGGTTCCTGACTCCACACACGATGTGTTATATGAAGGGAACTTAAGTAACATTTCACCCACCATCCCCCTCGACATCTCTATTAAACCCGGAGTTGTTGAAAATGTCCACATCGAAGCTTCATGTTCCAATGATGAGGTTGTCACATATAAGTGACTTTTCCAAGAATTTTGTGACATCTTCATGTGGAGATACGAAGAGATGCCCAACATTGACCCCAATATTGTTGTACACGAAATCAAGACGTACCCGAGTTCCAAACCCATCCAGCAGAGACTTCATCTGGTCCACCCTCGTAAAGCAGCTTCTATTAAGCTTGAAGTAAAAAAACTTCTTAAAGCTGGCTTTATTTATCCAATGGCTTTGACTGATTGGGTATCCAATCTAGTTCCGGTTAACAAGAAACAAGGTACGATCCGTGTCTGTTTTGATTATAGGGATATCAACAAAGATTTTCCTAAGGACAACTTTCCTACCCCCTTCGTTGACCAAATAGTCGACGATTGCACCAGAAGTGAAATATTCTCTTTGATGGATGGTTTCTTCGGATATATTCAAATCAATATCTTACCCGCAGATCAACACAAAACCGCTTTTATTTCTCCTTGGGGAACTTTTTCCTATCGAAAACTACCCTTCGGTTTAAAGAACATTGGTGTAATGTTTCAACGTGCTATGTGTTATGCTTTCCATGATATTAAGCACATTGTACAACCATATTTAGATGACCTGCCAGCACATTCCATGCATCGTAGTGATCATCCGGCCCACCTCCGAGCCATTTTCCTTCGATGTTGGTTCTATCGTATACGCTTAAACCCACACAAATGTGTCTTTTGTGTGGAATCTGGCCGACTCTTGGGTTTTATTGTGTCACATCAAGGGATCAGGATAGATCCTTTGAAAGTTGAGGGGATTCTCAATCTCCCTCCTCCTTCTTCACTTCGCCAGCTACAAAGTTTGCAAGGGAAGGCAAACTTTCTACGTCATTTTATCCCAAACTACACTGAGTTAACACTCGGATTTACTCAACTATTAAAGAAAGGCTTTGAATTTATATGGGACACCACTTCCAACAAAGCCTTTGACGCTTTGAAATTGACTTTAACCCGTACCCCACTAATTTTCCCACTCAATTATAGTCGAGATTATTTCCTTTATCTCGTTGCTTCATATTCGACCATCACCATGGTTCTAGTTCAAGAAGATAATTTACACGATGAACATGTCATTTATTATTTGAGTCAGAGTCTCACGACTACCAAAGCCAAGTATTTACATGTTGAAAAACTGACCTTGGCAACTTTCCAAGTTGTCCAATGATTATGTCACTATATCTTACTCTGCAAGACCACTTTAATTTCTTATTGTAGCCACATGCAACACATTCTTACCCGCCAATTGCTCGGGGGAAAATACTCCAAATGGATAGTCATTCTCTAGGAGTTTGACTTAGAATTCGAACATGCTAAGTCTAAGAAATCCTTGGTGTTTTTTGAACTGATATGTGACCTTCCCTGCATTGAGATAGAAAACGTAACAGAGGATTCATTACCCAATGAATCCCTTTTTATGATCAGTTCTGATGAACATTGGTATGGAGATATCATTATATATCTCCAGACTCAGACTTTCTGGCCCGATTTGTCTAGTATTAACCGTCATCGCATACGTTACCAGGCCCGTCAATATATCATCCTCGGTGATACTCTTTATCGTCGTGGAGTTGACTCTGTTTTTCGATGATGTCTCACTTATGATGAGGCTGAGAAAGATTTGAATGACTGCCATTCTTGAGCATGTGGTGGTCCATGCTACTGCCCAAAATATCTTACGAGTTGGGTATTTTTGGCATTCTCTATTCAAAGATTGTATTATTGCCGTCCAAAAATGCCACGCTTTCCAAACATACAACAACAAAATAAGATCTCACCCTACTCCCTTACATCATGTAGTTTCCATCGAACCCTTCGTTAAATGGGGCATCAATTTCATGACATGTAACCCTCACTCGGTCAGGGGGCATGGGTACATTATTGTAGCCGTAGATTATTTCACGAAGTGGGCCAAGGCGATGCCTACATTTGACAACATGAGAAAAAATGTAGCCCTATTCATCTTCAATCAAATTATTACATGATTTGGAATCCCACAAGCTATCATTACCAATCACAGTAGCCACTTTCAAAACTTTATGATGTCTGAGATTACAGAAAATTTGGGTCTTCGACATGAAAACTCAACCCCCTACTATCCACAGGCCAATGGCCAAGTCGAAGCAATAAACAAAGTACTTATTACCATCCTTCGATGGATTATCGGAATTCACAAAACGAGTTGGCACATGATGTTTTTCTCAGCATTGTGGGCCTATCAGACATCCGAAAGTCAGCCACAGGGTTTACACCCTTCCAATTAGTGTATGGTTTATAAGTTGTTCTACCGATTGAATGTGAAATTCCATCATTAAAACTAGTTGTCAAACTTCTCCCAAACACCTCTGTTGAGGAGGAATGTCTATTGTATCTTATGCAATTGGATGAAACCCGTCGCGATGCCACCCTAGTTATTGAAACCCAGAAGAAACGCGTAAAATCCCAATACGACAAACATGTCAAGCCATGTGTGTTCTCTGAAGGTGATCTAGTTACCTCTATGAACAAGATTGTGATTTGCTAGGAGCCAGAAAATTTGAGGCTATGTGGAAAGGCCCTTATATTGTTAAAAGAGTGTTGGAGAAGGGAGCATATGAGTTAGTAGATTATGATGGCATTCCTTTGAGTGAACCCAGAAATGGGCTTTACTTGAAGAAGTACTACACTTAGCCTATCTCTGCATAAGAACTTGTATTTTTACTGTATCATACTCTTCTGTGTTACTTTAGTGCGTTTCTGCTATTTGACTTTTACCTTGGCTACTTACCCTGCATTGTGTTTGGTTTCCAAATGTCGGTGTTTTCACTACCTTATATTGGCTTCGTCGATGGTGCTAGTCGTAGTACCTGGAATTTAGCTTCTATTTCTTGGGAAATCTATGCACCCTCAAATGAACGTATTTATCTACAAGGTGTTTGTCTCGATCGAGTGACAAATAATATTGTAGAGTATAGCGCGGTCATCGAATTATTGACTAGTGTTATTTCGTTTGGGATTCGTCACTTCATTATATGACTTGATTCACAGCTAGTAGTACTACAATTAAACAATGTCTATACTATCTGAAACCCTACTCTATTACGGGTATATTTATGAATCTGCCTCTTGGAACATTATTTTGATTATATTGAATATCAACACATTCCTAAATGTTTAAATACATTAACTGATGCTCTAGCTAATTATGTATTAGACAAACATTTGAGACATTTGTAATTCCAATCACATTTCACATATTGTACAAAAAGCAAAGTAAACCAGTAAAATCCTCATATATAATGTTTACAAAAAGAATTTTCATCTGAAGATCAAAATATCAAAATATAGATCCCATGGCCCCTACAAAATAGCATCATGGATGCCTCTCGTGATAGCATACTAATGCTCTCACTACCCTACGTAGTAATCGACTAAGTGAGCCGAATACGCCTAGAGTATGGCGTTGATAACGCCTCGGGATCTCCTCGATGGATATATCAGGGATGTCTATCATCAAGCCTTCCAGGTTCTTCTCTATCGCATCATAATCCTCAGCATCCCATCCAACTACTACACATGCCTCTCCTCACCTCTGAATAGGAGAAGATCTCGAGGGTCGTTGTGGCCCTACATCTGCATGATCGAAAATTTTGTATTATTCTTTTGATCGGAAACACAAAAACATTAAATATTTTAAAAAACGCATAAAAACATTGTAAAAAACAAATGTCTTTATTACCTAGATATCCCCACTGAGATCCCTCAGGGAGAACCAAATCTGGATCACCTCGAAATTCTAGACTGACATAAGCATAATCATCAATCATCAGGATTTGTGGTCCCAACAAATTGAAGAATGCATCATCATACTTCACAATCTGGCTTGCCACATGCTGTGTCATCAGGTCACACCATATTTTCATTCGTGGGTCTCTCAAAGCTGGTATTCCCCATTCCACCTACAAGCGTAGGTGTGGAACACTTTCTAGGAAGAAAGATACTAAAATGGACCCATAACCAAACTGTTTTAGGTCCCCATTCTTGCTTTTCGTGAGTTGGATTTTCATGTTGCGTAATACACCATCACACCAATTGAATACTCGAGGCTCCAAGCATGCAATAGCATACTGAAAGTAAATTTTGAGTGCCATGTGTGGCGAAGCACTCCCTTCCATCCATGCAATAGTGAAAAGGATGGTTCTGAGGGTCAAATCTCTCACACCTCGGATTGCTATTTTTCCTTTACGTCTTTCGGCATCAGGTTCACAATGTCGATGAATGTACTCACTCACGGGAAAACCAACACCTCGACCACCTTTTAGAGTCATACATGCCCCATGACGTGACAACCCTATCAGGAAATAAATATCCTCAATATCCAAGGAGAGGACATGAACACCTACGTGGAACACTTGTTGTTCTGAATCCCACATATGAACCAAATATTCTAGTAACCTTCGTTGGGCTCTCATGCCCTGAACTTTGAATAATTTTAATAGACCACATTGTTGGAGTGCATTCACATTCCCCAGATCATTTAAATCCATAAAATCATATTCTTCATGATCACACTCTCTCCATTCCAACATCTTTGCAAGCAAGCACCTGCATGGGAACCAAAGAAGATCTTTAGCATACTTTTTCAACATTTTGAGGTTTTTTGTTGAGTCGACGTTCACTTTTCATTTTAGTTTTTCGGACATTGTGATCACACTTCAAGTACAGTGAGGAATTTCCTCAAGTGAACCTTGATCCACCCATGGAAACCTTTGATTTCCGTAGGGCCTGTTATAGGCCACTCGCAGTGGCCCCAACGCACGACTAGTAGTCCCAAATCATCAAAAAATCTTGATTTTTTACCATTAAAAACAAAAATTAATCCATTGAAAAGATAGAATATGAGATGCTTACCTCTTTTATGTAATACATTCGTTGAATGATCCCCTGTGGCCTCCGCAATCCATCACCGAAGTTGAGGTAAAAAACCAAGGTTTTTGGTAAGTTTTTGACAAAGTGCAAATAAAATGGTGAAAAAGACTTTTTACTTCTATTTATTACTTTTTTATCTTTTTTCATAATATTTTGTTTTATATAAATACATTTTAGTCAAAAACCCATAAATCCTAAAGGTCTTGTAAATGTTTTGTTTCTTGCAGGAAAAAACTTAGGACCTTAGACAACGAATTATAGATAGTTTTTTGTGATTTATTCTATTTTTGTCACATATACAATTACTTTTTAAGGTTTTTCAGAAAAAACCTCGAGCATAGTCTTTGTTCATTCTCGGGCTCGAAAATCAATGAGAATGTAACTGAGTATACTTTTTTGTCTTTTCGTACTTGTTATGGTAACACGAAAACAACAAAACCTATGGAGAATTCTTTAAGCTCTTTTCATGCTCCCTAAAAATGAAAACATTGTCGAGCGACTTTGTTCTTTTTTCACTCGTAAAATTATTTGAAGAAAACGTTTGATGGGCGATAGTTTATCACTTTTTCGGTCCTGTCGAACTACTTTACGAAAAAGGAACTGGGAGAGTTCTCTTTAAGTGTTTTTCATACTCTCAAAATATGAAAAAACCCCGAGTTTTCTATCTTTAGACTCGTTAAACAAACATCGAAAGGACTGCATGGGACCGAACCACTCCTTCTTACGGTTCGTTAAATGTACTCCGAGGGACTTGTCCGAAGGATGAGCTTAAATTGACAAGCATATGTTATCCTCCTCAATCTTGTGTAAAAATAAAGAGGTACTCGCTAGAAATGGTGGGGGGGAATTTGGTAAAGGAATGTGTCTTTGTATCTGTATTAATGGCAGTAAGCGTCGATCTTGAACATGACACCCCTCTTCGTCATTTGAATCTGGGTTGGGTAATCTGTTTGTCTCTTGTCTGACCTTCTACAAGTTCACATCTTGGTTCGTCTTCGAGTCAATACTGTCAAGATCATTGTCATGTCATTCATATGTTCAAGAGAAGTTCAACTGAAACCTTCTATCAAGTTGGTCATCTACAATTGTCTATTCTTACCATGTCGTCCTTCCTTGTGTCAGTCCCAATTCACATATATATTTTTCTCTACCCTAAATCTTTTACTTATTTTGTGTCATTAATGGGGGATATATCAAGGCCCTCCTGTGATGACTCTTTTCCTATCGACTTCATCTCATTATCTAGGAAAAAGACTTAAAAATTATTTAGTACCTTAGAGCCTGCATGCCTCAATGGCAGGTTTCTTCGCTTTCGACAGTGGATTCACATCATTGATCCCTGATCGAGAGATTATGTCAAGTGTTCAACTTCAACTCATTTATTCACACTTGTTGGATTGTACTGGAGTACCTTGGGAGTCATTGACATCAATGGTGATTTCCCTCGCACTTGTTAACAGTTTTCATTAATGACTAGTAATCAAGTGGTTTCTATTCACGTTCGACTTCAACATCTATAACCACGTGACTAGAATCATACTAACGAACGATGGATTGAAGACCCTGGACTTCATCATTTTTTAGTCTAGGTTGCGATGGAGTATTTGTGATTTTTTTTGACACATAGATCCACCTTGTATGTCTCTTGTCTATGTTTATACTTGAGTTTTCGATGCATGGATCCACAGTGTATTCCTAGTGGCTATGTAGAATCGTGTTGACATGGATCCACATTGTATAATTGGTGGCCATGAACTACATTTATGATTTCAATCATTTATGGTCTGAACATGGGAATGCCTACTTTAGACATGGTGTGATATTGTATAGATGCTTGATTGTTTGCAGGTTCTTGATTGGTGCGCCCCTAGTTCTTGACACATACATGCTTATTTTACAAAGTATTTTGGTTGTTTCGAGTTCCAGCCTCAAACTTTGGGGGGCATTCTGTTACACATTATTTTGGTCACCCTGATGATGATTACATAAACATGTGTTCAGGTTCCCAACATGATCTTTTTCCTGAGAAAAAGAACCTCTTTTTGACCTTGCAAAATGTATTTTTGGAAGGTCGTCGCAGGCTGCTCCCTTTACACAGTGCGGAAATCCCTAATTTCCATAGGCTTCACTATATCTATCCCGTGGGATTTCTGAAGGCTTCTATATAGGTAGGTCATGGTGGCACTTTAAAGCTAAAAGAGGAAAGAAGTTATAGCAGCTTCTAGAAGTGGAATCTTATGGAAATATGAGGTGGCATCCATATGGTTACGATCCTACTGACTTCTCTGATTTGATGGGATCATCCTCATCTATTTAACTGCTTCATATTCTCCTATATAATGATAGGCTTCTCATCGAAAAGGTTAGAGGTACAAACATAAAGAAGCATAGAAAATTGATGAAAGAATAGGTTGAAGACTATGTGAAGAATCCTATTTCAAGTGATGCTTGAGGTCTCCATTCATCCATCAAGCTTTTGTGAAAAATCTTCATGCAAATGTCAGAGAAAATGTATGTGTGTGTCAGAACAAAGGGCCATTGAAAGGGAACTTGCGACATCAAGGCGGTTTTGTTGTATATTCTACCTTTCATTAATATAATATGGCGGCACGTCTCTTTCCCATAAAATGATTGATATTTTATTACATGACTCCTTGATCACATGTTTAGGTTGTCATTGAATTTCACTATTGTTTCTCTCACGTTGGTTGATTTGTGTTATTACAGATATGATATCACAGGAACATTGGAGTAAGGAAGGATCAACAAAGACATAAGGAAGTGATTCATAAGGTATATTATCTATTCCTTCATTGGTAGTTAAATTCAATGATTGTAACCTAGGGAAAGCATCTTGTTCCATCTTGTTTTGTTCTAGATCCAAGTGAATCTAGGGGGATCATTTCATGTCCGCATCTATCGATTTACCCAATAACAACCTCCATGTGATCTGTCTGCAATTTTTTCAACTCTTGTGTATAATTGTTTTTCAATTGTTCTATCTCTTTATAATGCACCAACTTGAGGGCATCTAGTTATTCTTTATGCAGATTCTCAGTTATGTGGACTTTATTCCTGAATTCTTCATTCATTTTATCCTTTTGTATTTGTAAATCCTTTTCCATTTCCTCTTTGTGGATAATTTCTATTATACTAGTTGCCTTTTCAAATTCAACAATGATTATCTAGGTGGATATTAGTGGCCACTCACCTATTCCAACTGGTTCCTCTTGACAGATTTTAGTTTAGCACGTTCTTCTGTAATTTTTTGTAATTGTAGGTTCTACACTTTCGAGGATGTATGAATCCCTACACAACATCCAGGTGGAGATTGGTGGCCGCCCACTTAATCCAACTGGCTTATTTTGGAAGTTTTCATGTCAATGCATCTTTATGTACTTCCAGGGTCATTTTGGAGCCCTAAACAATGTTTTTTTGGATTTACACAGTCAAACTATAGTTGGAGTTAGGGTTTGATGGTATAATCTGTATTTCTTGAAAATACCTTTCCAACGGGCTATCACGTTCCTAAAACGAAGATCGTATGCAAAAGTTGTGACCCCGAGAAGTTAAGGTACCAACTTACCCATCAGGACCCACATAAATTTTGGTGTTTCATCTCCTAAGGTTAGGTTTTTGGATGTCTAGGATTTTGGAATTCATGAGTAATGTTAAAAAAGGCCTCTGGAGCCTCATTGTAATCATTCTTCTCAAATGGATCCATGTAGCAACCACATCTCTTCTCAGAGATAACTACCATCATTCGAGCAAGTTGTTTTTGGTTCTGTAGTTTTACAGTTTCAACGTATTTTATTTATTCAATAGAATTTATTGTTCATGGGATATCTGTTGTTGTTCTCCATATATCTATTTTATTATATTTAGTTTGTTATTCATTTTGTCCTACTCATAAATTTGGATCAATGGTATCAGAGCGGTCTTCTCTTCATTTATTTTTCTTTGTGCATGTCCCCGACAAGATCTGGGTACAAGAATTTGGGACTCGAACCAGTCTAGCCTTTGCAAATCGGTCGCACCGAGCCCGAAAACAACCCATGTGGGAAGAGAAGAAATATTATGGAGTAGTATATCCTTTTAAAATGTTTCTCAAGGAATCCCTTACACGAAAAATGAATGAAATGATGGAAAAATTTGCACAGATCCTTCGGTAGCTACCCACAAGAGACACATCTTCATCAAGCAATGATGCAACCCCCTTCAAGGTACAAGTAAATTTTTATATTCCATTATTTGAAGGACTGATAGATGTAGATGTTGTAGATAAATGGTTGAATCTGCTTGAAGGGTAATTTTCGGTCCACAATTTTTATGACAGGGAAAATATTACTTGTGCACTCCTCAAGGTTGTCCCCCATGTTAAGGACTGGTGGGATACTTACTCTCAGCAAAGGGAAATAGAGGAATATGCAATATTTGTGGCTACCCCCACATGGGATTCCTTTAGGGATGTCATTAAAGAACATTACTACCCTGTTGGAAGCTATGAGGACCAGTACACAAGATGGACCACACTGCGTCAGGAAAGGGACCAAACAGTACCAAATTTCACCAATATTTTCCATACCCTACACTCCAAATTGGGTATCAAAAAATCTAAACAACATCTGGTGCTCAAATATCATAGTTCTCTGCATAGATACATTCAAACATAAATGGATTTTTTGTACATCGCATCATTAGGTGCAGATTATAGATATGATGTCAAGATCGAGCATAAATTTAAGTAGAAAAGGCAAGAGTTTGGATATGCAAACTCCTCACAGCCGAAGCAGAGAAAGGCAACCCCAACCCACAAAACAAGGTACAGAGAAAAGATCGCCACTCTCAGGACAACCAGTCCAAGCCACAACACAAGAAGGGTAATGAGAAGTCGAAGAAGGACACGTGAAAGTGGTGTTAATACCATAAAATCCCTTGGCACAACACCAAAGAATGTCATTCCAAGCAGTCACTGGTGGTTGAGTTGAAAGCTTCTGAGTTAGAGGAAAATTGTAACTCTGAATAAATTCCAAAAGGAGAGAAGTATATTATCGATGTTGAACCCAGCACCACTATCACTTCCACCAAATTCCAGCCAAGCGAACCAGAAGAAACAAAGGAAGGGGAACACCTCTTTCACTCACAGATGTGGGTAAAGGGGACTCTGCTTCATTTCATTATCAATAGTGGAAATCATAAGAACTTGATCGTAGTAGAGCTCGTCAAGCAGTTGGACATGTTGATGACACCCCACCCACAACCCTACACCATCGGTTGGCTTTGCTAAGGAATACATATCCATGTCAAACAACAATGTCATCTTCCCTACATCATCAAGCCCTTCAAAGATGATATATTGTGTGATATTTATCCCCTTGAAGTTTGTGATGTTCTTTTAGGAAAACCATATTTGTGGAAGTGAAATGTTGTGTATGAGTCTAGACCCCGTAGTGTTATTATTACTTTGGGTAGACAAATGTACAGGATACCAGAGGTAGCATCACCTACCACTATTTCTTTAATCTCTGCTAAGCAATGCAGTAAGGTCATTTCATAGACCAAGAAGTTCATCTTCTTTGTGATCCATGCTCATAGTAAGAGGAAGGTCATCATCACATATGTGGCCTCTACACATAGCCTCTCTTTGTAGCAAAAGCAATTGGAGGGTATCATGGAAGAGTACAAAGACATCTTCTCCTCATCCACCAGGGTACCCATGCACTGCCAAGTCAAGCATTCAATTGATCTAACCCTTGGTGCACCTCTACCTAATAGACCAGTCTATCATTGCTCATTGATGGAAAATGATTAAATCAAGTGTCAGATCCAAGAGTTTCTTCAAAAGGGGCACATCAAACCCAACTCTTCCCCTTGCGGAAGCTCGATTGTACTAGTGCAGAAGAAATATGGGACCTGCTGGCTCTTCATTGACTACAAGGCATTAAATAAAATCGCAATCAGGAACCAATGCCCAATTACCTGAATTGATGAACTTCTTGACCAACTCAAGGGGGAAAAGTTATTCAACAATATTGATCTAAAGCCTGGCTACCACCAGGTTCCCATTGAATCGACCGATGTATGGAAGACAAATTTCAAATACAAATAAGGTCTCTTTGAATGGATGGTCATGCCATTTGGCTTAAAAAACTCACCAACCACTTTCATGAGGTTGATGGGTGATGTATTGAGACCCTTCACCAACTCTTTTGTGCTAGTATAACTGGATTACATCCTCATCTTCAGCAGAAATTGGGAGAATCACATGCAACATATTCAACAGGTTTTGAGCACTCTACGGTAACACAAACTATATGCCAACTTGGAAAAATGCTCCTTTGGCATGAACATGGTCCAATAATTGGGCTACATTGTTGATGATAATGGGGTACATGTGGATCCAAATAAGATCCAAGTCATCCATGATTGGCCAACCCCGACCACACTAACCGAGCTTCGAAGCTTCTTGAGACTTGCCAACTTCTACCGATGCTTCATGTTGGGATTCTCCCATATTGCATGGGCCCTCAGCCAAGTGACCAATGGAAATGGTAGGGAAAACTTCACATGGGGGAAGGCACAACAAATAGCATTTGATTATTTGAAGCATCACTTGTGCTCAGCTCCAGTACTCTCTTTACTCTATCTACAACAATCGTTCAAGATTGAGACTAATGCATCCGTGTAACACACCCAACCCCTAGGTAACTTTCCTAGGGATGGGGCATCAAAATTTTTCTCTCCTTAACATCTCATATCCTCTGTCCAAGGTATTTATCCTCTTCTACTCACCCATAGTGTTCTAATGACTGCTACCAGGCTCAAATCCGAGCTTTGGATTGCAAGTTATGGCTTCCCAAAGTTCTTCGGGCGTTCATTGGTTGAGGGCCACATGGCACCCATGTGAATCCACCTCACATGTTTTTTCTAAGTTCCCTCCTCCAGGGTGGAAGGCCATCCATCGTCTAATCCCATGAATGGAATTAATCTCTTTCTCATATATCAGTTGTGGAGGAATTTGGAACTTCACACCTCTTTGTTATCTATGCATGAGATGACCCGAAGTTTTAAACTTTCGAAGTCCCGTAAGTTTGCCACATGGCTCCAGACTTCGGGCCATTCGGTCTCTCTACCACACTACACCCCAAACCCTCAAGAGTCTTGAAGTCTTGGACTCTCAGACTTCCGGTCACTTCACCAACCACTTTGTCTAGGCAAGCATGTACCACGGGTTGACACGTGGAAGGGCCAGGGGTGACACGTGTCACTTCCCAATTGGTCTATAGGGTATGTGATATGTACAAATCTGGATGACATGTGGCACGTCAATATTGGGTCCATGACACCTTAGGTGACATCACTGCACCATGTCACTTCGGTCTGACATCCTTCTAACATCCTCCAAATCCCACGGTTGAGATTTGGCCACGTGGATCCATAGATCCATGGCTAATGTTACTTCGCGACTTCGACCTTTAGGAGTTTTGCAATGAAAAATCCTCTTTTCTCTCGAAGTTGATCAGCATCAGGTTGACCTCAACATAGATCTATCGGTCCAAGGTGTCCACGTTACCTCAGAGATCTACGTCTCATAACTTTCACTCAAGGGTACCTTTACCATGCGATGGGGTCGCCACCCCTGGAAACGTCGTCACTCAATATGTGGGCTCCCACGTACTCTCGACATGATAGACGTTTCCCCATGATCGAATGGTTAGGAGGGGTACCGAAGGATCCTTAGATCCATGGTCCACATTACTTCATAGCTCTGGCCTTCGGGGGTTTTGATGTTACAACGTCTTTGTTATCCTGAAGCGGTCAACATCAGGCTAACTTCATCGTAGATCAAATGGCTAGGAGAGAACCTGAAGGATCCCTAGATCAATGGCCTTGGTCGCTTCACGGCTCTGGCCTTAGAGGGTTTTGGATTCATTTCCACTCTACTCTCTCTTGAAGAAATTCATCAAAGTACCATGCGTGGGTCCCTCCTTTGGGATGATCAGATGGTAGGCGGGGATTCTAACGATCTCCCCCAAATGTACATATTTCATGTACTTCATAACTTCAGTGTTTAGGGAGTTTGATGCTATAGAATCACTATTCTCCCAAAGTATAACTTCATCGAATTCTTCTCGTTGTAGATCCAATGTCTGAGGGTACCTCCGAACATTCTCGATCGGTGGCTCACACTACTTCATGATGGGGAGTTGGATCTCAGTTTAGTCAATAAGATAGGTTCCTCTAACCATAAGGGACACTGCCCAATGTCGGTCGACCTTATAGGTAACTGTGACTCTCGGTCACCTTCAGCCTATTTGTGACTATTTTGGCCGACAATACTCCGAAGTCCCAGACTTCCGAAGTTCCAAAACCAGAGGGACTTATCTCCCTTAGGCTTAGCACGGGGTTCATGGGTGTTGGTCATATGGGTCCTCCCGAACGGATCTCGTCTACTTGTCTTCCAAATGAAGAGATATCCTCACTATCCTTCCTAAACTTTATCAGGAAATGGTGAAGGACTTTGGCATGGAATCTTGGTCGCACAACAAGGAGTTTGAAAGAGGTATCCTCTTTAGACGGATAGGGTCATATTGACACGAAATATCCTATCTCGGTTGTCTTACAGGATTATGTCCCAAGAAGCCTCAAGGGCTAACGTGGGGCATACAGACTATCATTCAGAAGCATAATTTCATAATGATATGAATGCATACACATATCATGACCATTCCACACATAAGCCATTTATAGATACACACACATATATATAAACCCATGCATTCATCCATTATTTCAGTTCAATACACAAAGTATAAAAACACTTATCAGAATCAGAATACATGATGCAATTATTGAAAGGGGTGCTTGTTTCCACCCAACCATAGGCTCAGTCACTCCTAACGGATTTACCATTGGCCACCCCTGAGCTAGATCACGATGCTTTGAGATTAAATATTTTCTTTCGGCTCAACAAAAGTTAGGGATGAAGGATACTCTCCTTCTCTTGGCAAGAAATAGATAGGGGCAAAGGTTACTCTCCTTCTCCTGACTCGATCATAGATAGGGATGAAGGTTATTGTCCTTCTCTCAAGTCAGTCTCTATTTCCTACGTTCAGAACACACTCTTTTTTTCATAGTTCTTCCTCAAACTCGAGAGCTCATTCTCTCATCTCTGCACTCTTCGCGTGATCCAGATTTTATGAGAAGAACGAAATGACTACATATTACTAACAGGTGCTTAACACAAAATAACAGAGATATAGTAAAACTGGTTTTCTATTCAATAAGGAAATAAGCTAAAACTGTAAAATGCAGCGGGAACAAGCTTGTTGGAATGGTGGCGTCTTATCTCTGAGAAGAGATGTGACGGTTGCGCTCATTCGCAAGAAGATGATTACAATGAGGATATGAAGGAATTTTTACAATAAACAAGAATCCCAAAAAATCCTAGACATCCAAAAACCTAACCCTAGGAGATGAAGCACCAAAAGTCATGTGGGCCACGTCTGGATAAGTTAGTACATCAACTTCCCGGGGTCGTAACTTTTGCATACGATCTCAATTTTAGGCGTATTATAGACCATTGGAAAAGTATCATCAAGGAGATTCATTTTGGTGGCTCAATAATGAATTTTTCTATCATTGAGAAGCTCAATCCCTAAAATCCTTCATTTAGGCCCTCAAAATGGCCCCGGAAATTAAAACTACTAAAAATAGTAAATTGCCAAAATTGCCAAAAAATTGTTTTCGGCCAATTGGAAAAGGTGGGTGGACACATATATCCACCTTGATCAATCCTCAATCCTTAGAAAGCAATGGTCTCCATTTCTTTGATTTCCCCCATCATATGAGGAAATTTCTGTTGAATTTGGCCCCAGGTGAGCCACTTGCCTTGGTGCAGGAGCTGCCCTGCTTTGACAACTCGATAAAGCTGGATCCTTTGTTGTCAAGTCCCCTTACTCTGTGTGTCCACAATATAATCATTTGATGCATGTTTTATGCAGTCGGGGTTGAGATCTATTGGTGTCCATTGTTCTTCTATGTCTGAGGTGTCCAATAATGGTGGGAAATAAGGGCGAATGAGATCCACATTGAACACTGGGTGTAGGCCAAGGAAAGGAGAAATGTTGAGCTCAAAATAATTATCAACCACAACCTTGGTGATGGTGTATGACCCATAACAGAGTGGGTGAAGCTTCTGATGGGGTCCTATAAGGCGTTCTTTCTGCAAGTGAAACCAAACTTTGTCGCCCACCTGAAACTTTTGTGGCACCCGATGTTGATCATGGTGCTTCTTGTACTTGTCATTGGACTTCTGTAGGATATCCTGAACTTGTTGGTGGATGTGTTGGATCCATTCAATGAACCGGGTGGATTTTTCAGCTTCATTTGGAGCAGGATATGAGTCGGTCGAGGTGACCACAAGGGGAAGTGCAACATCCATGGGACCCAATGGTTGGAATCCCAACCCCACCTGAAATGGGTTGCGGTTGGTTGAGCTATGTAGGGCTTGGTTGCAGCTATGTTGGACATAGGTAAGTATCGCATCCCATGTGTGAATGTGCTTTGAATTATACATGTGAAGGATATGCACAATCATTTGATTTACGACCTTAGTTTGGCCATCTGTCTCAGGGTGGAAGGCCACGGATTTGGTGAGATTGGTGTCCAGCAGTGACCAAAGGCTTGACTAGAATGTGTTGGGAAATCGACTATCCAAATCTGAGACAATGGTTTGTGGGATTCCAAAATGTACCCAGACTCGTTCAAAGAAGAGATTGGTAGTAGCCTCGACTGTGATGTTCTTCTTGCAGGCAACCATAATCGCAATCTTAGAAATCGATCAACAACCACAAAAACACAGTCATTTCTCCACTTGGTGGATGGGAGGCCTGACATGTAGTCCATTGAGATGGATTCCCATGGCATGTTAGGAGTAGGAAGAGGGGTGTACAAGCCTTGTTTCTCAGTGGTCAGTTTGGCAATAACACAGGCAGTGCAGGTCCTGATATATTTGTTGACCTCATGTCGAAGTTTCGGCCAGTAGAAATGTTTCTATAGCATCACCACTGTCTTTTCGACATCGAAGAGTCCTGCCACCCGAATCTAGTGGGATTCCCATATCAGCTTCGCTCACTCACTTGATGGAACAAAGATATGGCCCAGACGACACAACAACCCATCCTAAAGATGGAAATTATCGACAACTGCGTTTGCACCCAACATTCGATAGGTGGTGGTGAAGTCTGGGTCTGTCTCATAGATTTGGGGTCATCCAGAGGTCTCATGGGCGTAAGAGTCTAGCACTATGGTGAGTGTCATGACTGGTCATGGTTAGTTGAGGCAATCAACGATGTGATTGGTGCTTTATATTTTATACTTGATGTTGAGGTGGAATTGTTGCAAGTATGTGGACCACTTTTGATGGTGATCATTTTGCAATTTTCCTTGTGTCTACATGAATTGAAATGGATTAGTATCAGTGTGAATGACTGTCTCCTTCCCAATAATGTAATGTCTCCACTGGTAGCAAGCTTGCATAATGGAGTACATTTCTTTGTCATAAGTAGGGTACTTACAGAAAAAATCTAATAGTGTCTCACTATGATAGACCATGGGGTGGTCGTGTTGAGTGAGAATGGCACCCACTGCATAATCTGAAGCATCTATCTCGATCTCAAAGGGTTGTTGCAGGTATGGTAGTGAAATTATTGGGTTTGAGCACAAGTGTTGCTTCAAATTGTCAAACGCTTATTGTTGGGACTGGCCCCACACAAATTTTTCCTTACCACCACCCCTGGTTATTTGGTTGAGGGCCCATGCAATATGGGATAATCCCAATACGAACCTGCGGTAGAAATTGGAAAGGCCCAAGAAGCATTAAAGTGCAGTGAGTGTGGTTGGGGCTAGCCAGTCATGGATGACTTGGATCTTGGCTGGATCCACATGTATACCATGTTGATCAATTATGTAGCCTGGGTAATGGGCCATGTCCATGTCGAAGGAGCATTTTTCCAGTTTGGCATATAGCTTGTGTTACACGTCAAAATTACTCAACTGGATAAGTGTCGCATGTTCCTCTCAATTGTTGTAAGTGTCGCATCTTCCTTACAACTTTCGCAAGTGTCACAAGTTGGTCACAAGTGTCAAAGACATCATTAAAGCATACTGTCGTAATGACGACACTAAGGAGACACTTAAAACATCTCATGTACTTGATTTGGAGAAGAATAATTGGTTAACTGAAGTCAAATAACTCTTAACACCTGAAGAGAGCTTTTGATCAAAGGTTTTAGGGGTGAGCGCTCCCTTATATCAGCCTAGGAAGCGCTATCGCTCCCCTATAAGGCTTCAGGGAGCATTATAATGCTCCCCTGCCCCCTCTAAAGGAGTGCTACTCACCTTTAAAGCGCTGGCGCTCCCCTCAAGCTTCTTAGGGAGTGCTACAGCGCTTTGATGCCCCTTCCTAAGGGAGTGTTGCCTAATCTAAGGCAGTAGTTGGCCCATTGAGGAGAATAAGGGGAGGATATTTCAAGATTAGGAGGCAGTTGTATTTGAATTCTTGGTTTCATCAAGAGATCCCTGATCTGAGGAGGAAGTTACCCAACTTTTTTTAAAGATAACTCAAGAGGTTAAGCTCCTCTTAACCTATATAAGCAGGCTCTATGATGGTGGAAAGGGGGAAGAACTGCTAGCATGAAACCTATGATCTTGGAGGAAACTTGCAGTCAACCAGAAGAGAGTGATCAATGAAGCTGTTGTCATCCAAGTTGTGGATCTTTTAGGCAAGGGTTAGACAAAGGGGACTTGACGAAGTTGTCGCATTCGCATCTACGATTGTAAGTACTGTTGTTGTTATTCTCATTAATATGACACGCTTGGCCTGTTTCTTTCTAGTTTGTGTCTAATTTTACATAAACTTATCATTAATTGATAGATCTGTTTTCAAGCTAATATCAATAGAGTAGGAAGTGGTCGTATCTTGTTTGTCTGCAGAACTCAGCGAGGAGCAAAGGATTGGAGCGCAACTCGGAGTGTGCAGGGACAAACGTCGATAAAAAGGTACCTCTATCCTCCTTCCTTCTCATGTGTTAGTTTAGATAGATTTGAAAGGAAGTCAGTGTCCACATTAACCATTTTTTTTCTGGAGTTAGGGTCAAGCTCTTAGAGGCGATCTACCTGTCCGCAGGGAGATTTTCCTACAACAGAAACTGGCGACTCTACTGAGAAACAAGCCAAGCGTGTCATATTAATGAGAATAATGACAACAGTACTTACAATCGTAGATGTGAATGCGACATCTTCGTCAAGTCCCCTTCATCTAACCCTTGCCTGAAAGATCCACAACTTGGATGACAGTAGCTTCATTGATCACTCTCTTCTGGCTGACTGCAAGTTTCCTCCAAGATCATAGGTTTCATGCTAGCAGTTCTTCCCCCTTTCCACCATCATAGAGCCTGCTTATATAGGTTAAGAGGAGCTTAACCTCTTGAGTTATCTTTAGAACAAGTTGGGGAACTTCCTCCTCAGATCAGGGATTTCTTGATTAAACCAAGAATTCAAATACAACTGCCTCCTAATCTTGAAAGATCCTCCCCATATTCTCCTCAACGGAAAACTACTACCTCAGATTAGGCAGTGCTCCCTTAGAAGGGGCATCAGAGCATTGTAGCACTCCCTAAGAAGCTTGAGGGGAGCGCCAACACTTTAAAGGTGAGTAGCACTCCTTCAGAGGGGGAAGGGGAGCATTATAATGCTCCCTGAAGCCTTATAGAGGAGCGTCAGCGCTTCCTAGGCTGATATAAGGGAGCGCTCACCCCTAAAACCTTTGATCAAAATCTCTCTTCAGGTGTTAAGAGTTCTTTGACTTCAGTTAACTAGTTCTTCTTCTCCAAATCAAGTACATGAACATGTTTATCTGGACCTGTTTGAACATGTGATTTATTATCTGAGCAAGAGTTTGTCTGGACCTGAACTCAGATATTCGCATGTTGAGAAACTGGCGACCATACTGGGGAGATAGCCTCAAATCAAAATTTCTTGTTTTGATTTTCTCCTCATTGACCTTGTTCTATCCCTTGATTGTTTCAGACCTAGTTCACTCCTCTTTTGATTGGTTTCATGAGCTGATTGGCTCCCTACCCCATCATACCCAGCCTAATTGTCGAAATTGAATTGAAATTTTTTTATTTTTTGACATTTTTGGGAGTTTTAGACCTGGCGCCCCTGTCCTAGTGTTAACAGAGCACCAGCGCTCCACCATAGCTTTTCATAGAGCGCTATAACGCTCCTTTCCTTTGGAAACAGAGCGCCATCCCTCTTTTGGCCAAAAAACCTTCCAGAATTGCTTTTTTTGGGTTTTTCCTCTATGTCTCTTCTGTTGGGTAACCTTGTGAGTCAATGTTTCTTCTCTTTCAACCTTGACATCTGTCTTTTTGAAGAACGAACATCTTACTAGTTGGATCTTGTAGCCTTCTTCATTATGGCTATTGAGTTTTTCTGTTGATTGGAGTCCGAGACCCATGCATTGTCTTTCTCTCTGTTTAACTGAGTAAAAAACTTGGTGAAGGTCATCAAAGGTGTACAAACCTCTTCATCTCAATTTTAGTCAAGATCATTGTTCTTCAACTTTTTATTTTGGGTGTAAAGTTTGTTTTCTCTTTGATTGTTTCTTTTCTTTCGCTTTTCATTTTGATTGCAACGAAAGGGTGTATTGTTTGTATGACTTTTGCTTGTGCTAGTTTGGTTTTCATTCATACAAGAAGATAATTAGCAAGATGAGCATTGTGTTGAATTGATCATTATTCATATGCAAACAATAAAAATCATCTTCATGATTGATTGTGCATGTTAGAAGGCATCTCAAAAGTTTTAGCATTACATCAGGATTTGATTGAGAAAAAGAATTGTTGGAGGACACTCCTTATTTGTGCTTGTTAGTGAAAAGAATTTTCTCTCTCCCTTAGATGTTCATTGAAAAGAAATGACTGCTTATCATATTTGATGCATTTTTGGGATTGAGTCATAATTCCATTCGTTCCACTTCCATGCACCCCTTTGTGTAAAGAACATCCATAAAATCAACGCTAATTAAAAATTATTTGGAACTTTTTCTTTTCTAGGATACTCCACCAACAGTAGACTAGGCTTAGTACTTTGGATTAGGCTGTGAGCATAACTCTCCAAAGTTTCCAAAACAAACTTTAGCATCCTGACTTAGGGAGAGTCAAATCCAATTATCGTATAAGTCTGCCTGGGATCCCCTTCTCACACAAGGGTTACGCACGAGGTTGCATTTGGGTAAGCTACGGGGACTAAACTTATGTGGTTTAACTGATTGTGGTGGTTAGATCGTATTATGGGGATCACTTTGAGGTAAATCCACAATTACTGTGTGGAAGTGTTAAGGTCCTAACCCGCACATGGGTAGATTAATGTATTCGGATGTAATAAAGGTCAATATTAATAAGACCTTTCAATAAAAGAGAATTAGGCGGATGTAAGAAGACCTAATAGAAGCTTCCGCTTCTAGAAGGATC
>ML781926.1:21766-52383 GCA_009831015.1 Picea engelmannii | reverse complement strand
ACCCTTTTCAGACTCTCTAAATATGAAAAGATTGTCGAGTGACCTTGCTTCCTTTCACACTCGTTAAAAGGTCAGAAAGGGTGTCTTTTGAGTGACAGTTTACCCCTTTTTCGGTCTCGTTGGACTACTGTACGAAAAAGGAACTGAGAGAGTTCTCTTTTAAGTGTTTTTCCAAACTCTCTAATCCTGAAAAACCTTCAAGTTTTCTGTCTTTGGACTCGTTAAAGCACACATCAACAGGCCCATATGGGACCGATCCCTTACTTCTTTTGGTTCATTAAACAAAGGAAGAGGAACTTACCGAAGGTGAGTTATATTGAGCATGTGTTATCCTCCTCGAGCTCATTAAACCAAAAAGAGGTACTCATCTATCTGGATGGGGGGGGGGGAATTGAAAGGAGCAAGCCAAGCAGTCTCTTGAGAACATCATCCAACACTTCTTAGAGTCACCCTTGAACACGACACTTTGTCATTTGCACATACCATAATCCGTTGAACCTCTACACTGAACCAATCCTTCGAGTTCCTTTCACTCCTTTGGGTCACCCGACACAAGTCACAGTACCCACTACATAGTTTTGCTCCATGTCATGTTTCACTGTTGTGCCTCAGTGTTCAAGGGAAGTATCCATCCCAAATATCTTGCCTCAAAACCTATGTCAGTCCATGTCCATTTGATCTGTCAATTACATCTTCATGTCCGTTTTGTGTCGTTGATGGGGGATACATCAAGGCCCTCCCTCGACGAGTCTATTCCTGTCGACTCCAATACATTATCTAGGAATTAGGCTTAGAAACTAGTTAGTACTTTGGGACCTGAATGCCTCAATGGCAGGCCTCCTCACATTCGTCAGTGGGTTTACATCATTGACCCCTGATCGGATGATTCCATGGATGTTCGACCTTAGCTCATCTATTCACATTTGCTGGAATGTACTAGGGTACCTTGGGAATCATTGACATTAATGGTGATCTCCCTCGCACTTGTTAATGGTTTACACCATTGACTGGTAATCAAGTGGTTTCTGCCATGTTCGACATCAAGACATCTATTCACATGGTTAGATTCATACCATATTGGGATTGGTAAGAAGACCCTGGGTTGAGCGATCACTTTGATATATGCTTTGCCCAGGCTGTGAAGGAATTTCTATTGGACAAAGAAAACATACACTGTAACATAGATCCACTTTGTATTGGTCGTGGCTATGTCTTTTCATCTCGTAGATCCACTGTGTATTCTTTGTGGCTACGATCAGTCCAAGTTATCAAAGTATGGATCCACATTGTATCTTCGGTGGCTATACCTTTTTATCAATACAATTATGGATCCGCAGTGTATTTTATGGCGGCCATATCTTGCAAAGTCTTGATCACCCAAGCATAGGTATGCATGCCTTGGGTTTTGAAATATGTCATGATATTTGTTGGATGTTTGTGTGCAGCTTTCGTCAGGTTCTCCGAGTCTATACACTTGCTTGAACATCTACAAAGTATTTCAGTTATCAGTTCGCATCTTCTAACTTCATACTTTGGGGGGCAATCTGTTACACGTCAAAATTACTCAACTAGATAAGTGTCGCATGTTCCTCTCAATTGTCGTAAGTGTCAAATCTTCCTTACAACTTTCGCAAGTGTCACAAGTTGGTCACAAGTGTCAAAGACATCATTCAAGCATATTGTTGTAATGATGACACTAAGGAGACACTTAAAACATCTCATGTACTTGATTTGGAGAATAAGAACTGGTTAACTGAAGTCAAAGAACTCTTAACACCTGAAGAGAGCTTTTGATCAAAGGTTTTAGGGGTTAGTGCTCCCTTATATCAACCTAGGAAGTGTTGGCGCTCCCCTATAAGGCTTCAGGGAGAATTATAATGCTCCCCTTCCCCCTCTGAAGGAGCGTTACTCACCTTTAAAGTGCTGGTTCTCCCCTCAAGCTTCTTAGGGAGCGCTACAGCGCTCTGATGCCCCTTCTAAGGGAGTGCTGCCTAATCTGAGGCAGTAGTTGGCCCGTTGAGGAGAATAAGGGGAGGATATTTCAATATTAGGAGGCAGTTGTATTCAAATTCTTGGTTTCATCAAGAGATCCCTGATCTAAGGAGGAAGTTCCCCAACTTGTTCTAAAGATAAATCAAGTGGTTAAGCTCCTCTTAACCTATATAAGCAAGCTCTATGATGGTGGAAAGGGGGAAGAACTGCTAGCATGAAACCTATGATCTTGGAGGAAACTTGCAGTCAACCAGAAGAGAGTGATCAGTGAAGTTGTTGTCATCCAAGTTGTGGATATTTCAGGCAAGGGTTAGACGAAGGGGACTTGACGAAGCTATCGCATTCACATCTACGATTGTAAGTATTGTTGTTGTTATTCTCATTAATATGACACGCTTGGCCTGTTTCTTTCTAGTTTGTGTCTAATGTTACATAAACTTATCATTAATTGATAGATCTATTTTCAAGCTAATATCAATAGAGTAGGAAGTGGTTGTATCTTGTTTGTCTGCAGAACTCAGCGAGGAGCAAAGGATTGGAGCGCAACTCGGAGTGTGTAGGGACAAACGTCGATAAAAAGGTACCTCTATCCTCCTTCCTTCTCATGTGTTAGTTTAGATAGATTTGAAAGGAAGTTAGTGTCCACGTTAAGCATTTTCTGTCTAGAGTTAGGATCAAGCTCTTAGAGGCAATCTACCTGTCCACAGGGAGATTTTCCTACAATAGCTTGTGCTACCGCACGGTGTGCAAAACCTACTGAATATGCTGCAAGTGTTCGCCCCAAGTCTTTTTGTAAATGAGAATGTCATCCAAACACACCACTACAAAAGTGTTGGTGAATGGTTGCAAGATATCGTCCATCATCCTCATGAAAGTGGTTGGAGCATTTTTCAAACCAAAGGGCATGACCAACCATTCAAAAAGGCCTTCCTTTGACTTGAAGGCAGTTTTCCATATGTCTATTTTATTAGGACCTGGTGGTAGCCAGACTTTAGATCAATCTTACTGAAGTATTTGGCCCCCATGAGTTGATCAAGGAGGTCGTTGATTAGGGGAATCAAGTATCAGTTTCTGACTTTGATTTTATTCAGAGCTTGGTAATCAATGCATAGTCGCCAGGTTCCATCTTTCTTATGTACCAGCACGATTGGGCTCCCGCAAGGTGATGATATGGGATGGATGTGCCCCTTGTGAAGAAGTTCTTAAATCTTTCATTTGATATCCTCGTTCTCTAACAAAGAGTGGTGATAGACTGGACCATTGGGAAACAGTGCACCAGGGGTCATCTCGATCGGGTGCTTGACCTGGTAGTGTAGAGGTACCTCGGTCGGTGAGGAGAAGATATCTGAGTATTCTTCCACAACCTTATCTACTTTCTTCTGTTGTGTGGAGAGGTCGGTCGCAAAGACCCTAGATGTGGTTGTGATATTTCACTTATTCTAAGAGTGAATCATGAAGAAGACAAAATTCCCTATCAGAGAGATGACCTTCCTACATTGCTTAGAAAAAATCAAGGAAATAGCACTAGGTGGGATTGCCTCGGGTATCCTGTACAATTTCCTATTCAAAGTAATAATAACACTACAAGGCCTAGACTCATATACAACATGACGTTTCCATAAATAAGGTTGGCCAAAAATAACATCACAAACTTCGAGAGGAGCAACATCACACAATACCTTGTCTTTGAAGGGCTTGACGTCGTACGATAGTCGGCATTGTTGGTTGACGCGGAGATCGCTTCCTTGGCAGATCCATCCAATGGTGTAGGGTTGTCGGTGCGGTGTTGTTGGCAGGGCCAGGTGCTTAATGACCTCTACTGATATGAGGTTATTTTGGCTACCGCTATCAACGATGAAGTGCAACGGGGTACCTTTTAGCCACATCTGTGAATGGAAGAGGCATTCTCCTTCTTCTGACATATCTGGTTCACCAGGCTTGAGCTTGGTGGTAGCAACGGTGACACTGGGTGCCACGTCCTTGATCCTTCTTCCCCTTTCTAGTTCTAGCTTAGATTTTGAACCCACATCTGATTCAGAGGCTTTCACTTCAGCCACCAACAATTGCTTTGAGTGGTAGTAAGTAGTGTTATGCTAAGGGCTCTTATGGAAGTCGCACCATTTCCTGGTATCTTTCGTTGTCTTTCTGGTGTCCTTCTTTGCTTGAGTCTTGGACTGGTTGTCCTGATACTGTCCATATTTTCTCTATCATTTGTTTTGTGTGTTGGGACCTCCCTTTCCTGGCTTTCATTGTGAGGGGTTCCCAGGCCCAAATTGTTGCGTCTTTTGTTTGAGCTTCTGCTTGATTTTGACGGCATATCGGTAGGTCGCACCCAAGGATGAGATGTCCAGAAATTCCATTTCAGTATGGATTTATCTATGTAGAGCACCACAATACTTAAGCACTAGATATCGCTCTGAATCTTCGATACCCATCTTAGTGTGCAAGGTATGAATGATATTTTTGAAATCTAGCACTGCTTGGTCTCTTTCTTGTCACGGTGTGGTCCATTTGGTATACAAGTCATCATAACTTCTGACAGGGTAGTATTGTTCCTTAATAGCATCCCTGAAGGATTCCTAGGTGGACGTGACTATAAATAATAAGAGTTCCTATGTTTCCTTTTGCTCACAGAAATTTTCCCACCAATTTTTGACACGGGGAATGGCTTTGAGGAGCACAAAAGTAATCTTTTCTCTATTCGAAAAGTTATGGACATAACAATACCCTTCTAGTAGATTCAACCATTTGTCTACAACATCTGCATATATCTGACCTTCAAATATAGGAATATCAAAGTTTATTTGTACCTTGAAGGGGGCGGCGCCTCCACTCGAAGAAGATTTGTTGCCTGTTGGTAGTCGCCGAAGGATTTGCGCAAAACTATCCATCATCTCGTTCCTTTATTTCATGAGGGATTTCTCAATCAATAGTTTGAAAGGATCTCCTGTCCCATCATCTTTATTTTCTCCTACCATGAGAGTTTGCTTGGGTGTGCAAGACATTTTTTCCTCAAGAGAAACAAGCTTGAGACCCAACTATTTGTACTTCGACCTCGTTGGGGACATCCATTAAGACGACAAGGAGAAGACCGCTTTGATACCACTGATCCAGATTTTACGAGCAGGATGAAATGACTACAGATTATTAATAGGTATTTAACACAAGATAACAGAGATACAGTAAAACTGGTTTTCTATTCAATAAGGAAATAAGTTGAAACTGTAAAATGCAGCAAAACCAAGCTTGTTGGAATGGTGGTGGCTTATCTCTGAGAAGAGATGTGAAGGATGCACTCATTCACAAGAAGATGATTAAAATGAGGCTCTGAAGGCCTTTTTACAATAAACATGAATGCCAAAAAATCCTAGACATCCAAAAACCTAACCCTGGGAGATGAAGCACCAAAAGTCATGTGGGCCCTATTTGGGTAAGTTAGTACATCAATTTCTCGGGGTCGTAACTTTTGCATCTGATCTTTGTTTTAGACCTATGATAGCCCATTGGAAAGGTATCATTGAAGATATTAATTTTGGGGGATCAATCATGTCTTCACCTATTATTGAGAAGCTCGATCCCAAAAAACCTTCATTTAGGCCCTCAAAATGGCCCTGGAAGTTAAAACTGTTAAAAATAGTAAATTGCCAAAATTTCCAAAAAATTGTTTGAGCCAGTTGGAAAAGGTGGGTGGCTACCGATATCCACCTGGATAAATCCTACCTCCTTAGGAAGAAATTTTCTCCATTACGTTGAGTTCCCCCATCATATGAGGAAATTTCTGTTGAATTTGGCCCCGGGTGAGCCACTTGCCTTGGTGCAGGAGCTGCCCTACTTTGACGACTCAATAAAGATGGATCCTTTGTTGTTGAGTGCCCTTGATATATCTATACACAATCTGATCATTGTATGCCTCTTGTATGTAGTTGGGGTTGAGCTTTCTTGGTGTCAGTTGTTCTGCTACGTTTGAGGTGTCCAATAATGGTGGGAAATAAGGGCAAAGGAGATCCACGTTGAACACTAGGTACAGGCCAAGGAAAGGAGGAATGTTGAGCTCAAAATAATTATCCCCCATGACCTTGGTGACGGTGTATGACCCACAACAAAGTGGGTGAAGCTTCCGATGAGGTCCTGTAAGGCGTTCTTTCTGCAAATGCAACCAAACTTTGTCGCCCACCTGAAACTTATGTGGAACCCGATGTCGATCATGGCGTTGCTTGTACTTGTCATTGGACTTATGTAAGATATCCTGAACCTATTGGCAGATGTGCTGGATCTGCTCAATGAACCAGGTGGATTTGTCAGCTTCAGTTGGAGCAGGAGATGAGTCGGTCGAGGTGACCGCAAGGGGAAGTGCAACATATATGGGACCCAATGGTTGGAATCCCAACCCCACCTAAAAGGGGTTGTGGTCAATTGAGCTATTGTTGGCCCTTGGTTATGGAAGCAAGCGAATATCAAGGAAGAAAAGGGAGAATGTGAACTTCGCGGAAGACACAATGACTATTACTAGGTCAAAGTGAGCAAAAGAGAAAAAAAGATGGAGTGAAGCAAGTCATTGGACGAGGAAATCGAGGATGACAGATAAGCAAGGAAGAATGATTGTGGACAACTCAACAAGCAAAAAATGCCACCATTGGATGCTTTGGAGAACTGCGCGAGAAGGAACGAAATTCAAGTTGGCAAAGCCCTAAAAATACGGGTCAATTTGACCTAGGGTTTTAGACACCGAGGGTTTTGGTATCTAGAGTTTTGGAAACATAGGTTTCAGCCTAAGGATGTCGGTGACCTATTGTAATGTATAAATAGAGGTCTAAAGGACCTGGGATGGGTTGTTGTTGTTGTTGTTGTTGTTATTGTTGTTGGTATTGTTGGTGTTAGGATTATTTTTATCTTTGTCATTGTGTGATCGAGTTGTAGAGTGTGAGAAAGAAGTGTTGAGTATGAGAGCCTTTCGGTATTGTAAGATCTTCAGCTGGGTGCAAAGATCATTCATGCAGCTGGGTGCACAGGGAGGGGAGAGAAAGAGAGGAGAAGAAAGAAGATATGTTAGCTAAGAGCACAGACAAGAACTATATGCTTTACCTTAATATATTATAGAACAGTTATGTGGACGAAGCCCTAGAGAGAGGTTGAACCACATATATTTTGTGTCACGTGTGATTGGTATTTTATCTCTGTCATTGATATATTTTGGTTACATTATTGTTTTAGATCTAATAAGTAGATGTGAAAAATAGATCTAAGTTGATAAGTGATTTATGCATATTGTACTATTCTTTATTAGATCCACTTGATATTTCCTTTGGTTGTAGACATCTCTGTCCTACAACCCCCTCATAACTGCTTCGTAGGTGCTGCCAAAAGGGCCAATAGTTAGGGCTTGTTGGTGTGCTCTTGGAGGTGAACCCTGGTCTGCCCTTGTGCCAACAAATGGTTCCGTTGCTGGGACAAGAATCTTCTTGAGGGAATGTTAAGGTGGTTTCCATCGAAGACAGAGACTCAAAAGTGGATAGAGGATCAAGAAAAGGAATTCGCTAAAGCCTAGAACAAGAACCTTAATCTCAGTACATAGGATTGGTTGGAGAAATATATCTTTATTGATATACACAAAATTTTCTTTGGAGGAATCCATCAGGAGCTATACGAGTGGCTAGCTAGAGTAGCAGATACCCAGTTTGAGATCCGTTCTAGACCTCCTGCAGTTTGGACGTTGGAGTTAATAAAGAAGGTAAAAAGAGTTGATAACATTGTATCATGAGAAGTAGATCACTGGTTTGATAGCACCATTGGAGGGTACATCACAGAGTTTGTTGTTGACAAAGTAGAATCATACAGCCAAGATGAGAGATACTTCTTCAAGGGACCTAGAGGAAAATTTTTACAATTCCTGAAGTTGAGACTCAAGATGCTATTACATGAGAAGAACATATTGAAGATGTAGTAGATTGGTAGGATCTAGAAAGCCTAATGTTCAAAAATTCAGACAGCGACAACAACACATAAGTTGGACATATGCGCAGTGGGAGAGTGTTCCGAGAAGTTCACCTTGCAAACCTGTTTAAGTATAACTACAGGGAAGAGGGTTTCTACAATGGAGAAGAGGCAGAACTAATAGATGAAGAACAATTAGAACCTGCTAGGGAAGAGTAAGGAAAATATGAAGAGACCAAGGCTCTTCATCAAAGACAAGACTAGAAGTGAGAGAATATGGCATGCCTCTGGCATTTGATCAGGCTGCTTCGCCAATAGAAGGAAAGAGGTAAGCAAGCTCATGGAATTTTTATATACTTGCATTAAGTTGATTAAGGATGAAAGCATTGTACAAGAGTTACAAAATTTAATCAGAAAATATGAGCTAGGGAAGATAGACCCCTTACTGAATAGGGCAGTACACCAAATTAGTAAGAATATAAGGACAAATAAGGAATTACATTTGAATTCTCAAATAGGAGAGTATGCGATAGATTATGTAGTCCTTGACTTAGGGTCAGAGGTCAATGTCATGACGAAGCAAACCTGGGCACTGATGGGAAAACCGAAGTTGATCTATTCCCCTATGAGGCTTAGGATGGCTAATCAGCAAGTTGTAAGCCCTTTTGGCAGATTAGAACATGTCCCTGTGGACATCGACGGAGTAAGAACGTTTGTAGATTTTGAGGTAATTGAAATAGTTGATGATAGTTGTCCTTACCCCGCGTTGTTAGGAATTGATTGGGCCTTCAATAATTCCACTGTGGTTGATCCAATGAAAATACGTATCAATATTGAAAGAGATGTCCTTAGGGTCATTGCACCTTTAGATCTAGATGAAGGTCAATGATACACAGAACCTATCAGAGAAGAAGACTGCCCATACGAACTGGAAAAAATCTACAAGCTAACATCCATACAACAGGATTACATTAATCCTACAGCCGATGGGAACTTAAGCTGGTGAAGTGATAGCGCATGTTCATCAGACTCAAAAGAAGCACTGGAGAACTGGCAGAATAAAATGTATGAAGTATCTACAAGAAGATGTGCTAGATTAACCAGAGAAGTTCACTAGATCGGCACAACAGTAAGCAATTTTCCCACCTTTGATGGTCTGAATCCTCTAGAAACCTTCTTGTCGAACTTTGAAGAGAGTGTACCATTGAAAAAAATATTGTTGGCGATGGATGAGGCCCTGAGAGCAACCCCAACAAGATGGTGGGGAGTACACAAAATTAAAATTACAGATTGGATACAATGTCATACCTTGATGATAACATAGTTCTCAGCACAAGAAGAAGGTTGTGAAGTTCGTTACATAGGTCAAAGCTACCCAAAGGAACATCTGTGGAGTTGTGAAGAGGCTTGGAGCAACATTCCTCAAGAAAAATGGGTGCACAAATTCATTAACACGATGGACACGACGCCTATCAACTGGTACCTCCAAGCAGAGATGCACCTCATCACTACGGATTGGGAAGGTATAACTCAGAATTTTATAACTACATTCCTATTTGAAATCCAATTTCCTTCGGTAGATCAAGCATTAAATATTGTGAGATAGAAAGTATTTGAGAATGTATTTAGCCTTCCTTTGGAACAAGAAGAGGACAAATGGACTGCACCTCTTCAAAAACTACAAGGTTGTTACAACATCAATGTTGATGAAGATGATGATCTAAGGAAGGTGAACATTGTGGAAAAAGAAGATCAGAGAAATGTGGAAGACCCATGAGTTGAGATACCATTTAGTGGACAGCCGATCAATATTAAGAAGGTCAATATTGGAATAGAGAAGACACCAAAGTTTGCAAATGTCGGAGATTACTGGGATGCTTCCACCATCGACAAAATTACAGAGTTACTACATGAATATCAGGACTTGTTTCCAACCAAGTTCACTGATATGAAGGACATTAAAGGGCCTATGGGAGAGATGAGGATACCTTTGAATCCATATGCAAGACCAGTCAAATAGAGACCCTACATATTGAACCCTAAATATAAGGAGAAAGTGAAGATTGAACTCGACATAATGCTAGAATAAGGGATTATAGAACCTGTCGAAGAGTCAAAGTGGATTATCCCTATGGTGGTACAAGACAAGAAGACAAGGGAGATCAGGATATGTGTGGATCTTAGGAAGATAAATGATGTTTGTTTGCATGATCCCTTCCCTACACCATTCATTGACAAAATGTTAGATAATGTGGGAGGCCAGGAAGTATATTCTTTTACAGGTGGATTTTCAGGATACCATCAGATCCGGATTGCCAAGGAAGATCGCCATAAGACCACATTTGCAACAGAATGGGGATCCTACCAATACACAGTAATGCCATTCAGATTGAAGAATGCCCCAGCCATATTTTCCAAGGTGGTGGTTGAAGCATTCAAGGAATTTCTGCATAAATTTTTAGAAGCATAAAGAAAAGGGTCTAGGTACTAGGTGCAGTTGAAACTAGGTACCCGACACAGAAAAGAAAATTTGCACAAGGGAAAAAGAGGAGGCATCGAACAGAAACTAGAGGCTACACTGTGCAGTCTGGAATCGAAGTAAAACAGGAAGCTAAGATCTGAAGTGCCTTGGGACGAGTCACAAGTGCGTGTTGGGGGCCTATTGGCCCTTGGTTATGGAAGCAAGAAAAAATCAAGGAAGAAAAGGGAGAATGCGAACTTCGTGGAAGACACGGTGACTGTTACTGGGTTGAAGTGAGAAAAAGAGAAGAAAAGATGGAGTGAAGCAAGCCGTTGGACGAGGAAATCAAGGATGACAGATAAGCAAGGAAGAAGGATCGTGGACAACTCAACAAGCAAAAAACACCACCATTGGATGCTTTGGAGAACCGTGCGAGAAGGAAGGAAAGTCAGGATGGCGAAGCCTTGAAAATACGAGTCAAGTTGACCTAGGGTTTTAGACACCTAGGGTTTTGGTATCTAGGTTTTTGAACACCTAGGTTTCGGCCTAAGGATGTCGGTGAGCTATTGTAATGTATAAATAGAGGTCTAAAGGACCTAGGACAGGTTGTTGTTGTTGTTGTTGGTATTGTTGGTGTTAAGATTATTGTTATCTTTGTCATTGTGTGATCGAGTAGTAGAGTGTGAGAAAGAAGTGTTGAGTACAAGAGCCTTCCAGTATTGTAAGATTATCAGTTGGGTGCAAAGATCAACCCTGCAGCTGGGTGCACAGGGAGGGGAGAGAAAGAGAGGAGAAGAAAGAAGATCTGCTAGCTAAGAGCACAAACAAAAACTGTATGATTTACCTTAATATATTATAGAACAGTTATGTGGATGTATCTCTAGAGAGAGGGTGAACCACGTATATTTTTTGTCATGTGTGATTGGTATTTTATCTCTGTCATTGATATATTGTGATTGCATTACTGTTTTAGATCTGATAAGTAGATGTGCAGAATAGATATAAGTTGATAAGTGATTTATGCATATTGTACTATTCTATATTAGATCCACTTGATATTTCCTTTGGTTGTAGACATCTCTGTCCTGCAACCCCCTCATAACTGCTTCAGGTGAGACTAAATCTGCTTTGCAGGTGTTGTCGAAAGGGCTTGTAGTTTGGGCTTGTTGGTGCATTCTTGGAGGTGAACCTTGGTCTTCCCCTGTGCCAATAGCTATGTAGGGATTGGTTGTAACTATGTTGGACATAAGGAATGCTCTCATCCCATGTGTAAGGGTGATTTGAATTATACATGTGAAGGATATGCACAATCATTCGATTTATGGCCTCGATTTGGCCATTTGTTTGGGGGTGGAAGGTCATGGATTTGGTGAGCTTGGTGTCTAACAATGACCAGAGGCTCGAACAAAATGTGATAAGAAATCGACTGTAAAGATCTAAGACAATGGTTTGTGCGATTCCAAAATGTACCCAGACTTGTTCAAAGAAGAGCTTGGTAGTGGCCTCGGCTATGATGTTCTTCTTGTAGGCAACCAAAATCGCCATATTAGAAAAGTGATCAACAACAACAGAAACACAGTCATTTCCCCACTTGGTGGATGGGAGGCCTGACATGTAGTCCATTTAGATGGATTCCCATGGCCATTCAGAAGTAGGAAGAGGGGTGTACAGGCCCTATTTCTTAGTGGTCTGTTTGGCAATAGTGCAGGCAGTGTAGGACTTGATATATTTGTTGACCTCCTGTCGAAGTTTTAGCCAGTAGAAATGTCTTTGTAGCATCACTACTATCTTTTCAACACCGAAGTGTCCTACTACACGACTGTAGTGGGATTCCTAGATCATCTTCGCTCGCTCGCTTGATGGACCACAGATATGGCCTAGACAACACAACAAACCATCTTGAAGATGGAAATTATCGACAACTGCGTTTGCACCCAACATTTGGTAAGTGGTGGCGAAGTTCGGGTCTGTCTCATAGAGTTGGGGCCATCCATAGGTCTCATGGTCGCAGGAGTCTAGCACCATGGTGAGTGTCACGACTGGTGTTCTGTTGAGGCAATTGGCGACACAATTGGTGCTTCATGTTTTATACTTGATGTTGAGGTGGAATTGTTGCAAGTATGTGGACCACTTTTGATGGTGATCATTCTACAATTTTCCTTGTGTCTGCATGAACTATAGTGTCTTATGATCAGTGTGAATGATTATCTCCTTCCCAAGAATGTAATGTCTCCACTGGCAGCAGGCTTTCACAATGGAGTACATTTCTTTTTCATAAGTAGGGTACTTACAGACATCATCCAATAACGTCTCACTATGATAGGCCATGGGGTGGTCGTGCTGAGTGAGAATGGCGCCCACCACATAGTCTAAAGCATATGTCTCGATCTCAAATGGATGTTACAGGTATGGTAGTGAAAGTATTGGGGTTGAGCACAAGTGTTGCTTTAAATCATAGAACACTTGTTGTTGGGACCGACCCCATGCAAATTTTGCCTTACCACCACCCCTGGTTATTTGGCTGAGGGCCCATGCAATATGGGAGAATCCCAACATGAACCTATGGTAAAAATTGGCAATGCCCAAGAATATTTGAAGCTTAGTGAGTGTGGTTGGGGCTGGCCAGTCGCAGATGACTTGGATCTCAGCTGGATCCACATGTACACCATGCTGATCAATTATGTAGCCCAGGTAATGGACCATGTCCATGTTGAAGGAGCATTTTTCCAAGTTGGCATATAGCTTGTGTTGTCGCACGGTGTGCATAACCTACTGAATATGTTGCAAGTGTTCAGCCCAAGTCTTCTTGTAAATGAGAATGTCATCCAGTTACAACACTACAAAAGTATTGATGCAAGCTCACAGGATATCGTCCATCATCCTCATGAAAGTGGCTGGAGCATTTGTCAAACCAAAGGGCATGACCAACCGTTCAAAAAGGCCTTCCTTTGACTTGAAGGAAGTTTTCCATATATTTGTCTATTCTATCGGGACTTGGTAGTAGCCAGACTTCAGATCAATATTACTGAAGTATTTGACCCCCATGAGTTGATCAAGGAGGTCGTCGATTCAGGGAATTAGGTACCAGTTTCTGACTATGATTTTATTCAGAGCCTAGTAATCAATGCAAAGTCACCAGGTTCCATATTTCTTTTGTACCAATATGATTGGGCTCCCGCAAGGTGATGATATGGGATGGATGTGCCCCTTATGGAGCAATTCTTGGATCTGTCATTTGATCTCCTCATTCTCTAGCAGAGAGAGGTGATAGACTGGCCCATTGGGAAATGATGCATCAGGGGTCATATCAATGGGGTGCTTGACCTGATAGTACAGAGGTACCTCGGTAGGTGAGGAGAAGATATATGAGTATTCTTCCAAGACCTTATCTACTTTCTTCTGTTGTGTGGAGAGGTCGGCCACAGAGACCCTGGATATGGCTGTGATCTTTTGCTTATTCTAAGAGCAAATAAGGAAGAAGACAAACTTCCCCGTCTGAGAGATGACCTTCCTACATTGATTAGCAGAGATCAAGGAAATAACATTAGGTGGGACTGCCTCAGGTATCTTGTACAATTTCCTGTTTAAAATAATAATAACACTATGAGGCCTAGACTCATATATAGCATGACGTTTCCATAAATAAGGTTGGCCCAAAAGAACATCAAAAACTTCGAGAGGAGCAACATCACACAATACCTCATTCTTGAAGGTCTTGATGTCGTACGACAGTTGGCACTGTTGGCTAACACAGAGATCACTTCCTTGGTGGAGCCATCCAATGGTGTAGGGTTGTGGGTGCGGCATTGTCGGCAGGGCCAGCCGCTTGATGACCTCTACTGAGATGAGGTTATTCTAGCTACCGTTATCAATGATGAAGTGCAACGGGGTGCCTTTTACCCACATCTGTGAATGGAAGAGGCATTCTCCTTCTTCTGGTGCATCTGGTTCACCAGGATGGAGTGTGGTGGTAGCGATGGTGGCACTCGGTTATGTGTCAATGATCTATCTTCCCCTTTCTGGTTCTGGCTCAAAGTCTGAACCCGCATCTGATTCAGAGGCTTTCACTTCAGCCACCAGTGACTACTTTGAGTGGCAGTCAATAGTGTTATGCCAAGGGCTCTTACGGAAGTCGCACCACTTCCCGGTATCTTTCTTTGTCTTTTTAGTATCCTTCTTTGCTTGCGACTTGGACTGGTTGTTCTGATACTGTCCATATTTTTTTTGTCCTTTGTTCTGTGGGTTGGGGCTTCCCTTTCTTGGTTTTTGTTGTGCGGGGTTCCCAGGCCCAAATTGCCACATCTTTTGTTTGAGCTTCTACTCGATTTTGACAACATATTGGTAGGCCGAACCCAAGTAGGAGATGTCCAAAAATTCCATTTCAGTCTAGATGTATCTATGCATAGCGTCGTGATACTTGAGAACCATATTTCTCTCTAAATCTTTGATACCCATATTGGTGCGCAAGGTATGAAAGATATTTTTGAAATCTGGCACTGCTTGGTCTCTTTCTTGCCGCAGTGCAGTCCATTTGGTATACAACTCATCATAACTTTCAACAGGGTAGGATTGTTCCTTAATAGCATCCCTGAAGGATTCCCAGGTGGTCGTGATTGTAAATAATGAGGGTTCCTCTATTTCCTTTTACTCACAGAAATTTTACCACCAATCTTTGACATGGGGAACGACTTTGAGGAGTGAAAAAGTAATATTTTCTCGATTTGAAAAGTTATGGACAGAAAAATACACTTCTAGTAGATTAAACCACTTGTCTACAGCATATTCATCTATCTGACCTTAAAATATACAAATATTGAAGTTTATTTGTACCTTGAAGGAGGAGGTGCCTCCGCTCGAAGAAGATGCGTCGTTTGTTGGTAGTCGTCGAAGGATTTGCGTGAAACTATCCATCATCTTGTTCCTTTGTAGCGTGAGGGATTCCTCAATCAACAGTTCTAAAGGATATCCTATCCCAACATATTTATTTTCTCCTACCATGAGAGGTCACTTGGGCGTGTGAGATATTTTGTCCTTAAGAGAAACAAGCTCGAGACCCAACTCTTTGTACTCTGATCTCGTTGGGGACATGCATTAAGACGACAAGGATCCGACCGTTCGGATACCACTGATCTGGATTTTATGAGCAGAATGAAATGAATACAAATTATTAACAGGTGCTTAACCCAAAATAACAGAGATATAGTAAAATTGTTTTTCTATTCAATAAGGAAATATGCTGAAACTGTAAAATGCAGTGGAAACAAGCTTGCTGGAATGGTGGCGGCTTATCTCTGAGAAGAGATGTGACGGTTGCGCTCATTCACAAGAAGATGATTACAATGAGGCTCTGAAGGCCTTTTTACAATAAATAGGAATGCCAAAAAACCCTAGACATCCAAAACCCTAACCCTAGGAGATAAAGCGCCAAAAGTCATGTGGACCCCATCTGGGTAAGTTAGTACATCAACTTCTCGAGGTCGTAACTTTTGCATACGATCTCTGTTTTAGGCGTATGATAGCTCGTTGGAAAGGTATCATCGAGGAGATTCATTTTGGGGGCTCAATCATGCTTTACACTATCATTGAGAATATCGATCCCCAAAAAACCTTCATTTAGGCCCTCAAAATGGCCCTAGAAGTTAAAACTGCTAAAAATAGTAAATTGCCATAAAATTGTTTTGAGCTAGTTGGAAAAGGTGGGTGGCCACCGACATCCACCTAGATAAATCCTCCCTCCTTAGGAATCAATGGTCTCCATTACATTGAGTTCCCCCATCAGATGAGGAAATTTCTGTTGAATTTGGCCCGGGGTGAGCCACTTGCCTTAGTGCAAGAGCTGCCCTACTTTAATGACTTGATAAAGATGGATCCTTTGTTGTCGAGTGCCCTTGATCTGTGTGTCCACAATATGATCATTGGATGCCTAGTGTATGTAGTTGGGGTTTATCTCTATTGGTGTCAGTTGTTCTGCTACGTTTGAGGTGTCCAATAATGGTAGGAAATAAGGGCGAAGAAGATCCATGTTGAACACTGGGTGCAGGCCAAGGAAAGGAGGAATGTTGAGATCAAAAGAATTATCCCCCATGGCCTTCGTGATGGTGTATGGCCCATAATGGAGTGGGGGAATCTTATGATGGGGTCCTATAAGGCGTTATTTCTGCAAGTGCAACCAACCTTTTTTGCCCACCTGAAACTTATGTGGCACCCGATGTTGATCATGGCAATGATTGTACTTTTAATTGGACTTCTCTAGGATATCCTGAACCTGTTGGCAGATGTGTTAGATCCGCTCAATGAACTGGGTGTCTTTTTCAACTTTAGTTGGAGCAGAAGATGAGTCAGTAGAGGTGACTGCAAGGGGAAGTGAAACATCTAAGGGACCCAATGGTTGGAATCCAAACCCCACCTGAAAGGGGTTGTGGCCAGTTGAGCTATGCAGGGCTCGGTTGTAGCTATGTTGGACATAGGGAAGGCTCTTTGAATTATACATGCGAAGGATATGCATAATAATTTAATTTATGACCTTGGTTTCGCCATCTGCCTGGGGGTGGAAGGTCGTGGATTTGGTGAGCTTGGTGTCCAACCGTGACCAGAGGCTTGACCAGAATGTGCTAAGAAATCAACTGTCCTGATCTGAGACAATGGTTTTTGGGATTCCAAAATGTACCCAGACTCATTCAAAGAAGAGCTTGGTAGTGGCCTCAGTCATAATGTTCTTCTTGCAGGCAACCAGAATCGCCATCTTAGAAAATCGATCAACAATCACAAAAACACAGTCATTTCCCCACTGGGTGGATGGGATGCCTGACATGTAGTCCATTGGGATGGATTCCCATGGCTTGTTAGGAGTAGTAAGAGGGGTGTACATGCCTTTTTTCTTAGTGGTCGGTTTGGCAATAACGTAGGCAGTGCAGGACCTGATATATTTGCTGACCTCCTGTCGAAGTGTCAGCCAGTAGAAATGTTTTTGTAGCATCTCAATTTTCTTTTTGACGCCGAAGTGTCCTGCCACCCAACTGTAGTGGGCTTCCCAGATCAGCTTCGCTCGCTCGCTTGATGGAACACAGATATGGCCCATATGACACAACAACCCATCCGAAAGATGGAAATTATCGACAACTGTGTTTGTACCCAACATTTGGTAGGTGGTGGCGAAGTCTGGGTCTGTCTCATAAATTTGGGGCCATCTATAGATCTCATGGCCGCAGGAGTCTAGCACCGTGGTGAGTGTCGTGACTGGCGATCTGCTGAGGAAATCAACGACACAATTGGTGCTTCATGTTTTATTCTTGATGTTGAGGTGGAATTGCTGCAATTATGTGGACGAATTTTGATGGCGATCATTCTGCAATTTTCCTTATGTCTGCATGAACTGCAGTGGCTTATGATCAGTGTGAATGATTGTCTCCTTCCCAAGAATGTAATTTCTCCACTGGCGGCAGGCTTTCACAATGGAGTACATTCTTTGTCATAAGTAGGGTACTTATGGACAACATCTGATAGTGTCTCACTATGATAGGCCATGGGGTGGTTGTGCTTAGTGAGAATGGTGCCCACTGCATAATCTGAAGCATTTGTCTCAATCTCAAAGGGTTGGTGTAGGTCTGGTAGTGAAAGTATTGGGGTTGAGCACAAGCACTACTTCAAATCGTTGAATGCTTGTTGTTGGGACCAGCCCCACACAAATATTTCCTTACCACCACCCCTGGTTATTTGGCTGAGGGCCCATGCAATATGGGAGAATCCCAACATGAACCTGCGGTAGAAATTGGCAAGGCCCTAAGAAGCTCCGAAGCTCAGTGAGTGTGGTTGGGGCTGGCTAGTCATGGATGGCTTGGATCTTTGCTGGATCCACATGTACGCCATGCTGATCAATTATGTAGCCTAGGTAATGAACCTTGTCCATACCTAAGGAGCATTTTTTCAAGTTGGCATATAGCTTGTGTTATCGCATGGTGTGCAGAACCTGCTGAATATGTTGCAAGTATTCGGCCCAAGTCTTGTTGTAAATGAGAATGTCATCCAGATACACCACTACAAAAGTATTGGTGAATGGTTGCAAGATATTGTCCATCATCCTCATGAAAGTGGTTGGAGCATTTGTAAAACCAAAGGGCATGACCAACCATTCAAAAAGGTCAAGTATCCTCAAGGAAGGTGGAGATGCAACTACTACAAGTTCTCAATCAATGTCTTTTTCTTCCCCTTATTATTCTCCTATGCCTTGGAATATTTTTCTTCTTGATTGAACTAGGAACCTTGATGTGATTTTACTCAAGAATGTGAGTAAGATGATCAAGTTGATTCTTCATTAACTTATGTTCATTATGTCTGAGCCCATTGCAATAAGAACATTTTGCCTTCTCAACCTTGGGTTTGTTACCCTTTCAATGGGAAGTATCATGAGCAACTTTGGATGAATTTTGTTTCTTTCTTTGCTCATTCTCCTTCTTATCTCTATTTTTTAGTTTTTTATTTCTATTGTTTGAGGCCTTCAACTACTTTGTGCCTTGATTGGTAGTAAGTTCATGTGCCTTTGAAGGCTTCAAATTTCCCATCTATACAAGTTTTTCTTACTCCCTGGTAAGTGCAACATTAAATTGATCAAGAGATGGCAATTCCATGTGGTTCCAAGTGTGTCCTTGGTGGCATGGAATGTAGAAACAAATATAGAGTATTCAGGTCCAGTTTGACAAGAATGGAACAAACTAGCTACTCGCCCGTTTTCTCAATATTACACTGCTTGAGCTACAATATCAATGCTTTTAACTTGGTGAAGAAATTTTGCATGGTGTCAAAACTACCAGGGATTAAACTAATGAGATCATTCTCCACTTGGTGTCCTCTTAACATGCCCTACTTCCAAAATAGTTCTTCTAGTGTAATCCATATTTGATTGTGTGAATTCTCATAAATTCAATGTGGAAAAGAAGACTAGGAGATATACATAGACACAATAATCCACAAGACTCATCACATTTGTTAGATCACTTTGATTTTTTTGCAACAAGTGTTCATTCAACTTTTATGCCCATTGTTATCTAAAACAACTATTTGCTTCTTAGAAAAATCAATGTTTTAGATATCCAATCATAGTATTTGAATGGTGTGAGGAAGAGAACCTGACTTTGATCCATGACGCTCCAGTAATTTGAACTACTGCAAAACAAAAATTTATGTAGCTTAATAGAGGAGGATCTTCAATGCTATGGAAATGGATCCAAATCATGCATAAAAATTCACCAACATCCGTATAGAGTCACCTAGATTCACCTAGTATGTTTTTGTTGTAATATGAGTCACTGCACAGAGTAATATCTAGTGGATCACTCGGCCAAGGAGATGAGATATTCTAGTGATATCTAAGTAGGGAATATTTGGCAATCACACTATGAATGAACCTCCATTAGAACCCAATTTTCTTCAGCATTTTTTATTCTCCAAATCACCCACAAATGCAAGAGAAGAACATACTTGAGATGTGAAGAAAAACTTGTGTCCGACAACACAAGTATTCCAACAGAGGATGAACACCTTCAATAACCACTCACATAACCAGATCAAATATCAACACATCGATGTTTTCACGTGGTAAAACCCATATGGGGAAACATCCACGGCCCCAACCAATGCGACCACTTAGAGCAGTTTATTAATGCAAAAGAAAAAGATTACAGAGAGATTTTACAAGAAATTTTCTCACAATCGATCATTGGCAAATGACCCTTCATGCTCTTTAAATAGAAATCATGGACCAATCGGGTGCTAAGCCACAGATCAATGGTCGTTAAGATCGAGGAGAATATGAATCGTCGGATCACTCTATGTCGAGAACATATCATGATCGTCGAATTTCCTAACTACAAATGCATACTAATGCATAATAAAGCAACACATTTTTACCTAACGACACATTAGACCAAGTAGATCTTAACTAACTCCTAAATGTCTAAATATCCTAACATCCCCCCTTAAGAACAACTTGGGATAGGATTGAAGGATTTACAATAGTGACACAATAGGAGAAGGAAGGAGGCATTAGAGCCTATCCTCCCTTAATGATAACTTCCTAAACTCCTAACATAGATCGAAGTTTGGAAAACTTCACTTCTGTAAGAAATTTTGTGAAAATGTCTGCAACTTAATCTTTTGTAGGGAAAAATAGCACTTCAATAACTTGATCATGAATGAGATTTCTGATGAAGTGTGTGTGTAGCTTGATGTTCTTGTTGCATTGATGTTGAACTGGTTCTTTGGTGAGATTGATGACACTCTGATTATCGCACCAAAGGTTGGTCGGATGTTGCTACTGAAATCCAAACTCTGAAAGGATATGTTGAAGCCACAAGGATTCATGACTTGCATTTATCACTGCTCAATACTCTGCTACTGCTGGAGAAAGTGAAATAGTATGTTGTTTCTTACAGGCCCAAGTGACAGGTCCTGAACCAAGGCTAAAAACATAACCTGCAGTAGACTTCTAATCATCAGGGTCGCCGACCCAATCTGAATCAGTGAAACCAACCAATAAAGGATTCCCCCTGAACTATAATGTATCCCAATATGAACTATACCAGGAACATAGTGAAGTATCATTTTAGTTTCTTTCTAATGGAATTCATGGGGTGTTTTCATATAATGGGCAACAAGACCAACATCAAAGGAAAAATCAGGATGGGTATGAGTCAAGTATAAGAGGCTACCAACTAACTTACGGTACAAGGTGGAATTGACTCCGGGAGAAGTACACGTGACAGTAAACTTGACTCCAGACTAGAAGGGAGAATGGGTTGGTTTACAATCATCCATGTGAAAGAGACGAAGAAGGTCACAAACATACTTAGACTGGAAAAGAAAAATTCCTTCATTGGTTTGCAAAACTTGGAGGCCAAGGAAATAGTGCAAAAAAACTAAGTCTGACATTTCAAATTTTTTCTTAAGGTTGGTTTTCACATGGTTTAAATGTTTTGAGTCACTACCAGTAAGGATAAGGTCATCGACATAAAGGAAAAGGATTATGAGATGGATTCCTACTTTCTTGGTATAGACATTAGGATCAAAATGTCATATAGAGAATCTGGTGTCAATAAGAAAGTTGTCCATTTGGAATACCAGGCTCGGGGAGCTTGCTTAAGACCATAAAGAGATTTTTTAAGGTAACAAACAAGGCTAGAGTCATTTTGGGCATAGCTAGGAGGTTATTCCATGTAGATTTCTTCTTGCAAATCTCCGTGCAAGAAGGCGGATTTAACATCCATCTGATGTACCTCCCATTTATGTGAGGCAGCAAGGAAAAGAACAAGGTGGATGGAATTCATTTTGGTACAAGGGAAAAGGTTTCATTATAGTAAATTCCTTCAACTTGGGAAAATCCTCTGGCAACTAACCGAGCTTTGTGTCTTTCAACACTTCCATCTAATGCATACTTAGTTTTGTAGACCCATTTACATCTTACAAGTTTTCTTTCTTTTGGAAGAGGTACAATATCCCAAGTATCATTTTCCATTAAAGAACGATACTCTTCATTCATTGTTGTATCCCAATCTAGATGACCTAAGGCTTCTGCAAATGTCTCTGGATCATGAGTCTCTGAAACTTGAGCCAAAAGAGAAGAGGCTCACTGGTACCGTGAACGTGTCTGACGTTGATATGAAGGATCACCGACGAGATCATCATTTTCTTCTCGTTTTGAACAGACCCATCTAGGAAGTTGTGGAGCTGGTGTTGGTTCAGGTTCAAAGGACTCGTATGGAGGAAGGTGAGCAGGAAGAGGTCGATTTTCTCCCCACTATCATCATCTAAAGAATGTTAGGATATTTAGACACTTAGGATTTAGTTAAGATATACTTGGTCTAATGTGTCGTTAGGTAAAAGTGTGTTTCTTAGTGTGTTTATTTAGTATGAATTAGTATGCATTTGTAGTTAGGAAATATGATGGTCACGATATGTTCCAAACATAGAGTGATTTGACGGTTCATATTCTCTTAGAACTTAACGGCCATTGATCTATGGCTTGACACCCAATTGGTCCCTAATATCTATTTAAAGATCATGGAGGGTCATTTACCGATGATAAATTGTGAGAAACTCTCTTGTAAAATCTCTCTGTAATCTTTTTCTTTTGCATTAATAAACTACTTGAAGTGGTCGCGTTGGCTGGGACCGTGGATGTTTCCCCATAGGGTTTTTACCACATCAAAACATTGGTGTGTTGATCTTTGATCTAGTTGTGTGAGTGGTTACTGAAGGTGTTCGTCCTCTGTTGGAATACATGTGTTGTCCAACATGGTATCAGAGCCTATTTGAAGACCCGCTCCTATTGTAGATTGAGATCGTGAAGCCGAGTTGTCTCATCTCTATTTTCTTCCATTTCCGTACATTTATGGGATAAAATGATTGTTCCATTGCATTCTTAGCACTCATTTCAGTCAGGAACAGTTTTCGTTTCACTCGAAAAGGTTTTTGTTTGCCCAAGATACGACCATTTTAGTCAGACCCGGAGGTATAAAGCCTGAATACGCATTTTTTGAATTTTTGTAGAGTAGTATTTTGGTTTTATTTTAGTTTTATATTATTTTTTTCTAAGTTTCTACTCTTTTATATCTGCGTATGCTATTTTCCCCATTCCCTATGTGATCTCAGCAAATCAGAAACAGATAGGAAAATGTGCATCTTCTGGGTAATCTAACCGAGATCTAACCCATGTTGTCATCGAGAAGCAAAAAACAATTCTTGTGTGAAAAGAGTTTTTTTTAGCACCCTCTCCAAGGCCATCTTCAACAACAACAACAATCCTCTTGCAAAACAATACAATATGTTTTGTTAGCCCATTTGGTTAAAAGATGTCATATTAAGTAAGAGGTCTTGAGTTCAAATCTCTCTTTTTGATACTTTTTTTTGAAAAAGTTCATGCTCAAATTGTAAAGTGTATTTCACTTCAAGTGTAAAAGTGAATCACTATAAGTAGCTTTAATATTTTATTTTAGAATTATTTATTTTGCATGCAATTTTTCTTTTATAAAGTAACTTCATTGTAAAAGTGATCCCTACTTCTATTTATAAAAGTGGGTCACTTCATAAAGCAACTTACACCACCACATGGTCCTTTGGTTACCGTTTATGCTTTTCTTTAAATGAGCATAACTTTCACATCCGAAGTCCGTTTTTAGTGCCATTTTTTTTTAAACCACATAATTTCTCTAGATATTTTCATTTAGATCATTAGTTTAAGTTTTTAAATCCATACTATCGGCATATTTAATATGGCTTCTACAAGTAATCTCTTACTTACCAGCACCAACTACTTCCAATGGAAATCCCATATGGAGGATTTATTAAGAAGTAAAGGTTTGTACTGAATTACCTTGGGAAAGAAAACAACACCCACTAATGCTAATAGGAAATTCAAATGGGATAATAGGAATGACGAAGCACGTGGATTAATCGGAATGTCCATCTCTCCTGATTTAAGGTTCCACCTTTAATCAATTGATAAACCTAAAGAAGCTTGGGAAAAGATTGAATTTGTGTTTGATAAACACAATATTATTCGAGCACAATAGTTAGAAAATCAAGTACTGACTTTAAGTCCAAATGGTTTTTCTTGCATTGAAGACTATCTATCTAAGTTTAAAACACTCAGAACTTTATGTGAAGAATGTAAGATAAAGATAGAAGAAGATCGGTGCATATATCTTATTCTTTCTAAGCTAGGTAGTGCATATTTTGTGTTTGTATCTACCTTTTATGCCATGCAAGAGGCTCTAGGGACAACTTATCAAAAACCCAGTCTTGAGAACTTTTGTGATTCTTTTATTAGAGAGCAAGATAAGCTTGTACAACTTGGAGTGATCATCACTGCAAGTACCTCCAACAAAGCCTTAGTTTTCCATCAGAAAGATAAACCCAAGAATCCCAAGAAGTAACATCCTCGCCACAACAACAAGCAATATAAGGGTCCCAAACCCACTCAAACAGCTTCTGCTCCTAATGGTGATAAAGGAGCAAAATATAAAAGTAAGAAGACTAAGAGACATTGCAATGTTTGTGATAAATATGATTATGATGATTCCAAATGTTTCAAAAAGATGGTAGCTTTAGAAGCAGCGATGAAGAAGCACAACATCAATATTGATTCTACTTCTTCTTCTTCTTCTCATGGACATGCACTTTCTGCTTCTAGTTTCTCCTTCAATACAACTTATACTTCTTCTTCTAATGAGTGGCTTATTGATTTTGGAGCATATTATCATATGGCTAAGGATAGAGACATATTTTCTGCTCTCAATGAATGTAACACCAAGAAAATATTTGTTGGTGATAATAGATCTCTTAGTGTTGAATGATCTAGAACGATTCAAGTAGAAAACAGTCATTTCAATGATGTATTATGTGTTCCAAGTCTTTCTTGTAACCTTCTATCAATGTATCAAATCACTCATTCAGGTGAAGGTAAAACTGTAGAGTTTTCACCTCACCAAGTTGTAATCAAGGATCTACAAGATCCTAAGCATTTTCTTGCAACTGGAATTGTTGATGATATTACCAGGTTGTACAAGTTTGACAACTTTGGTTCATCATCTTTTTCAACAGTTTTTGTTGCTCATAGCGATGACTTGAGAAAATTTTGGCATGAATGGTTGGTCATCTAAACTATCGCTCATTGCAACAACTATGTAATCAAAATATGGTGACTGGTCTTCCTCTTGTTTCATGCAGAGATGGCGTTGTGTCGTTTGTGTTCTTAGAAAACATCATCGAGACAGTTTTGACAAATGTGCCTCTTGGCACACCTTGGGCCCTTTGCAACTGGTTCACTGTGATTTGTATGGTCCTCTTTCTTCTCCTTCTTTTTTTGGGTGCAAGTATTTCTTAACTTTCATTGATGACTTTTCCAGACATACTTGGGTTTATTTCTTAAAACTTAAGAGCGAAGTTTTTGACAATTTTTTGGCCTATAAGGCCCTTGTAGAAAAGAAATTTGGACATCAAATTCAAAAGTTAAGAACAAATAACAGAGGTGAATATGTGATCAATAATTTTACAAGTTGCTGCACTACACAGGGCATCCAAATGCAACACACTATTACATATACACCACAACAAAATGGTGTTGTTGAGAGAAATAATTGTACAATAAAAGAAATGGCTAATTGTATGATCCAATCTAAGGAATTAAGTCTAAAGTATTGGGCAGAAGTGATAAACTCTATAAATTACATAGTAAATCGCACTCCCACAAAGGCTCTTAAAAATATAACACCGAAATAAGCTTGTACTAAAATTAAACCAAATTTAAGTCACTTCTGTGTATTTGGAAGTATAACATGGGCTCACATTCCTGATGAGAAAAGGAAAGCATTGTAGTCTAAAAGTGAGAAGTGTATATTTGTTGGTTATTTTGAAGATGTCAAAGTTTATAGACTTCTTCAACCACATTGCAATGAAATTATTATTAGAAGAGATGTTAAATTTGATGAAAATCTCTTGGCCTACAAGCATAATTCAACGATTGTGCCTTCATTCGACCTATGAGCCATCTTCAGTTTTTCTGCCTTCTTTTATTCATGTTTTGGTTTCTTTTTCAGATGATGACAGTGAGGATGAAAATCCACCTCCGCCTACTCACCTTCCTCTAGATGAGTCCTTTTGAACCTGAACCAGCACCAACTCCATAGCTTCCTAGATGGGTCCGTTCAACATGAGAAGCAACTGATGATCTTGTTGTTGATCCTTCAGATCAGCATTGGACACGTTCACAGTTCCAACTAGCCTCTTCTCTTTTGGCTCAATTTTCATAAACTCATGATCCAGAGACATTTGCAAAAGCTTCAGGTCATCCAGATTGGGATACAACAATGAATGAAGAATATTGTTCTTTAATGGCCAACGATACTTGGGTACTTGTACCTCTTCCAAAAGGAAGAAAACTTGTAAGATGTAAATGGGTCTACATAACTAAGTATGCATCAGATGGAAGTGTTGAAAGACACAAAGCTCGGTTGGTTGCCAAAGGATTTTCCCAAGTTGAAGGAATTGACTATAATGAAACCTTTTCCCCTGTAGCCAAAATGAATTCCATACACCTTGTTCTTGCCCTTGCTGCCTCACATAAATGGGAGGTCCATCAGATGGATGTTAAATTCGCCTTATTTCATGGATATTTGCAAGAAGAAATATACATGGAACAACCTCATGGATATGTCTAGAATGACTCTATCCTTGTTTGTCACCTTAATAAATCTCTTTATGGTCTTAAGCAAGCTCCTCGCTCTTGGTATGCCAAAAATGGAAAACTTTCTTATTGACACCAGATTCTCTAGATGCCATTCTGATCCTAATGTAAATACCAAGAAAGTAGGAATCCATCTCATAATCCTTTTCCTTTATGTTGATGACCTTATCCTTACTGGTAGTGACTCAAAACTTTTAAACCATGTGAAAACCATCCTTAAGAAGAAATTTGAAATGACAAACTTAGGTTTTTTGCACTATTTCCTTGGCCTCCAAGTTTTGCAAACCAGTGAAGGAATTTTTCTTTCTCAGTCTAAGTATGCTTGTGACCTTCTTCATCGCTTTCACATGGATGATTGTAAACCAACCCCTTCTCTCTTCCAATCTGGAGTCAAGCTTTCTGCCACCTGTACTTCTCTCAAATTTGATGCCACCCTGTGCCGTCAATTAGTTGGTAGCCTCTTGTACTTGACTCATACCTGTCTTGATCTTTCCTTTGTTGTTGGTCTTGTTGCCCGGTATATGCAAACACACCATGAAAGCCATTTGAAAACAACTAAAAGGTTACTTCGCTATGTCCATGGTACAGTTTGGTTTGGGATACATTACAGATCAGGGGGGACTCCTTTATTGGTTGGTTTCACTAATTCAGATTGGGTCGGTGACCCTGATGATCAAAAGCCTACTGTGGGTTATGTTTTTAGCCTTGGTTTAGGACCTATCACTTGGGCCTATAAGAAACAACAAGCTACTACACTTTATTCAGTAGAAGAAGAGTACCGAGAAGCGGTAAATGAAAGCCAGGAAGTCTTGTGGCTTCGACAGATCCTTTCAAAGTTTGGATTCTAGCAGTAGCATCCGAATAGCCTTTGGTGCAACAATCAGAGTGTCATCAAGCTCACCAAAGACCCAGATCAACACCAGTGCAACAAGCACATCGAGCTACACATGCACTTCATTAGAAAGCTCATTCATGATCAAGTTATTGAAGTGCTCTTTTTCCCTACAGAAGATCAAGTTGCAAACATTTTCACAAAGTCTCTTACAGAAGCGAAGTTTTCCAAACTTTAATCTATGTTAGGAGTTCAGGAAGTTGTCATTAAGGGGGGAATAAGCTCTAATTCCTCCCTCCTTATCCTATTGTGTCACTATTGTAAATCCCTCAATCCTATCCCAAGTTGTTCTTAAGGGGGGATGTTAGGATATTTAGACACTTAGGAGTTAGTTAAGATCTACTTGGTCTAATGTGTCATTAGGTAAAATTTTGTTTCTTAGTTTGTTTCTTTAGTATGCATTAGTATGCATTTGTGGCTAGGAAATCTGATGGTCACGATATGTTCCCAACATAGAGTGATCTGATGGTTCATATTCTCCTCGATCTTAACAACCATTGATTCCTAGCTTAACACCCAATTTTAATATGATCTCTATTTAAATAGCATGGAGGGTCATTTGTCGATAATCAATTGTGAGAAAATCTCTTGTAAAATCTCTCTATAATATTTTTCTTTTGCATTAATAAACTGCTCGAAGTGGTCGTGTTGGATGGGGTCATGGATGTTTCCCCATAGAGGTTTTACCATGTAAAAACATCGGTGTGTTGATCTTTGATATGGTTGTGTGAGTGGTTACTGAAGGTGTTCATCCTCTGTTGGAATACCTATGTTGTTGAACAAAGAAGAAACCAGAATAGGAACAGAAGAAGGCACAATCATCGAATTAGGCTCGCAGGCCAAGATATTTTCATCAAATTTAACATCTCTTCTAATAATAATTGCATTACAATGTGGTCGAATAAGTCTATAACCTTTGACATCTTCAGAACAACCAACAAGTACACACTTCTCACTTTTAGGTTGCAATTCTTTCCTTTTCTCATCGAGAATGTGAGCCCATGATATACTACCAAATACACGAAAGTGACTTACATCTGGTTTAATTTTAGTCCAAGATTCTTCCCGTGTTATATTTTTAAGAGCCTTTGTGGGAGTGTGATTTACTATGTAATTTTCACAGTTGATTTCTTCTGCTCAATACTTTAGAATTAATCCCTTAGATTGGATCATACAATTAGCCATTTCTTTTAATGTGTTGTTCTTTCTCTCAGCAACACCATTTTGTTGTGGTGTATATGGAACAATGTGTTGCATTTGGATGCCCTATGTAGTGTAGTAACTTGTAAAATTAGTGTTCACATATTTGTCTCCATTATCTATTCTTAACTTTTGAATGTGATGTCTAGATTGCTTTTCTACAAGGGCCTTGTAGGCCAAAAACTTGTCAAAAACTTTGCTCTTAAGTTTTAAGAAGTAAACCCAAGTACATCTAGAAAAGTTATCCATGAAAGTTAAGAAATAATTGCACCCATAAAAAGGAGAAGAAATTGGACCACACAAATCACTGTGAACAAGCTGCAAACTGCCTGAGGTGTGCCAAGAGGCATGTTTGTCAAAACTGTCCCAATGATGTTTTCCAAGAACACAACTGTCACAAACACCATCTCTGCATGAAACAAGAGGAAGATTAGTCACCATCTGTTGATTACATAGTTGTTACAATGAGTGATAGTTTAGATGAACAAACTGCCCATGCCAAAGTTTGTTCAATTCACCGCTATGAGCAACAAAAACTGATGAAAAAGATGATGACCCAAAGTTGTCAAACTTGTACAACCTGGTAATATCATTAGCAATTCTAGTTGCAAGAACATGCTTAGGATCTTTTAGATCTTTGATTGCAACTTGGTGAGGTGAAAATTCTACGGTTTTACCTTCACCTGATTGAGTGATTTGATATACTGATAGAATGTTACAAGAAAGACTTGGAACACATAATACATCATTGAAATGACAGTTTTCTACTTGAATTGTTCCATATCCTTCAACACTAAGAGATCTATCATCTCGAACAAATATTTTCTTGGTGTTACATTTATTTAGAGAAGAAAATATGTCTCTATCCTTAGCCATATGATAAGATGCTCGAGAATCAATAAGCCACTCATCAAAAGAAGAAGTAGAAGTTGCATTGAAGGAGAAACCAGAAGAAGAAAGTGCATGTCCATGAGAAGAAAAAGAAGTAGTAGAATCAATATTGATGTTGTGCCTCTTCATCGTTGCTTCTAAAACTGCCATCTTCTTGAAACATGTGGACTCATCATGACCATATTTATCAAAAAAGTTACAATTTCTTCCAGTTTTCTTACTTTTATATTTTTCTCCTTTGTCACCATTAGGAGCAGAAGTTGTCTGAGTGAGTTTGGGACCCTTATATTGCTTTTTGTTGTAGCGAGGATGTTGCTTCTTGGGATGCTTGGGTTTATCTTTCTGATGAACGACTAAGGCTTTGTTAGAGGTACCTGTAGTGTTGATCACTCCAAGTTGTACAAGCTTATCTTTCTCTCTAATCAAAGCATACAAAATTTCTCAAGACTGGGATTTTTATAAGTTGTCTCTAGAGCATCTTGCATGGCATAAAAGGTAGATACAAACACATAATATGCACTACCTAGCTTAGAAAGAATAAGATAGATGCAATGATATTCTTCTATATTTATCTTACATTCTTAACATAAAGTTCTAAGTGTTTTAAACTTAGATAGATAGTCTTCAATGCAAGAAAAATCATTTGGACTTAAATTCAGTACTTGATTTTCTAATTGTTGTGCTCGAATAATATTGTGTTTACCAAACACAGATTCAATATTGTCACAAGCTTCTTTGGGTTGATTAATTGATTGAAGGTGGAACCTTAAATCAGGAGAGATGGACATTCTGATTAATCCACGTGCTTCGTCATTCCTATTACCCCATTTGAATTTCTTATCAACATCAGTGGGTGTTGTTTCCTTTCCCAAGGTAATCCGGTATAAGCCTTTACTTCTTAATAAATCCTCCATATGGGATTTCCATTGGAATTAGTTGGTGCTGGTAAGCAAGAGATTACTTGTAGAATCCATATTAAATATGCAGATAATATGGATTTAAAAACTGAAACTGAT
>ML781926.1:0-17227 GCA_009831015.1 Picea engelmannii | reverse complement strand
ATTAGATTAGTAATGTTATTTATTACCCCTTAATTGGGGCATATTAGATTAGTAATGTTATTTTATTTATGTCGACTTTAAGCCATTAGTTGTAATTATACCTCCTAGTCTCCTATATATACCAAGGAGACATTTTCATTTTGGATCATCTTATACTTGAACATTTAAGTGGGGTAAAAGGAGGTTGCCCCCTCGAAGAGGCTTATTATCTGAAATTATCTCTTTTTCAAGGCATTGAGTACTTTTCCTGAGGTTTTTCTATGCTATATTGATGTTTAGTTCTTAACAAAGTCTCTTGCCCCCGTTACTATGCATCCTCTTCAACCTATAATTGAATAAGTGGCCACACCAGTGCAATATCTAGTCAATCCTACTCTCCTTGAAGAGAGTGATGCGTCTTTCAGTCATGCCATCAACATTCCAAATCCTTCCCCTTCTAAATGAGAGATATTTATTCTTCCCCCGAATGCTCTCCCTCCAAGTCCTGACGAGGTTCCCTTTGATTGGGACAACCTGATGGGGCATCCCATACCCCCACATATGTCTTTTCCATTAAGAGACATTATTCAAACCATCACAGAGACTATATACTTCATTAGCACTTTCCCCTCCTCGACTTGGAGAGCTTTGGGTTTTCCCAAGCTTTTATCAGCTATCTGTAAGATACTGACTTTCTACAAAAGACCAGGATGAGAGCCTTGGCCTCCCCCTTTTCATGTTGATTAGAACATCATAAACTAGTCTTAGTTAATCTCTTTTCCGACTCGTCTAAAAAGCCGAAAAGATTGTCGAGTGATTTGTCCCTTTCACATTCGTTAAATTGGATTTGAAAGTTCACAAGTCTTAGTTAAGATCTTTTCTGACTCGTTATAAAAAATAGAAAAGATTGCCAGGTGAACTTGTCTTTTTCACACTCGTAAATTGGATTTGAAAAGACGTCTAGTTGGCACAAGTTTACCCCTTTTTCACACCAAGTAGACTAAAAAAAGACATAAAAAAGGACATTTTTTGGTGTTAAGTTGTGATTGCATATCATGCCCTCACTTGCAGTATTGAGCCTTTAGCCGGTTCTTTCTTTGCGTTATAAACCGTTGCCTAAGCAATTTTTTCATTCTCAACCAAGTAGAGCCTTGTTTATATCCTTCGCAATTTGACACCCTATACCCTGGAGGGAACATCACCCTGAGTGTCCATCTCCCACATGCATTTCCTTGCATTGAGCATAGGTACGTTCCACTACTGGAACTAGTTTTGCTTACTTGCAACACTCGTTTCCTCCTCTGTATCAGACCATTCATTTGTTATGAAAAAACAAAAAAAGACAGGCGGGAAGGGAGTACTATATTATAATTGGAAGCAGTCGTGTCGCCTTTGAACAAAGAAAAAAATTATTGATTCCTTGTGTCATCATAATTTTGGGTTTAGCATGGCCTTAGGAAGTTGATCTCGTTACAGAGCTTTCTCTACCGATGGGTTACTCTTCCAGTCCCTATAAAGAACATTATTGATGCCTCCTACATCTAACAGTCACATCATTGAGTCTATGTTACCAGAGTCCACCATATGTCTCATGCTCTTGTTCAAAGGAAGTCTATCAAGCTGTGTCAGCCACTCCTAAGAAATCTTGACTTTCCATGTCGGCCATACACTCAGTTTGTCTCAGAATCACATGATACTATGGTCTTATCATTTACTCTGGCCCTACTTTCATTATTGGTAGGTCACCTTGAACCCAACAATCGACATTTCATCATTAGTCGTTGACTGGGTGGTTTCCCTTGTGTTCGATAGCAAGACATCTATTCACACTTTAGGATTTGTTCAGTGTCTTGGATGCCATTAGCCTTATTGGTGGTTTCCTCGCCTTTGTCAACAATTTTCATCATTGGATTCTATTCAAAGGGTCTTTTTTGTGTACTGCTTGCATTTGGCACACGCGAAAGACACACAGGGTCATTGGTTCATGAACATGTTCTTCGCCCAATATTCACCAAATTATGAAGCTTTTGCTTTATTCCTCGTGCTGACTGATGAGAGATTCCTTAATGCTGTCCTTTCAATGGGTCTCTTTCCATAACTTCAGCTCATTTATTCTGGATATGAGACCTAGAGTTTTATGAGTACCTCGAGGCTTGCAGTCATTAGTGGCAGGTTCTCTCGCCATTGACAGATGGGAATACATCAGTGTCTCCTAATCAATGGATTTCTCAAGTGTTCGACACCGACTCCTTTATTCACACTTGTAGGAGTGTACTCAGTGCCTTGATACCTACTTTCATTATTGGTAGGTTGTCTCACATTTGTTAACGATATACCTCAAGGACCGGTAATCAAACAATGTCTCATTGTGTTCGACCTCAACTCCTTTATTCACATGATGTAGACTTGCACCCTTGGTGGATAGTGTAGAAGAATTGAAGACATCACTATGTGGCCACAACTTTCCTGAGTTGTTGCTTCCCTTTCATTGGACCAACACCTATTTGACTTCAGTGATAATGGGAGATCATATTGTACTCCATGGTATACAGATATCTTCAAATTGATTTTGAGACTGGTTTCACCGGGCCTTGTTCGTGACTATGACATATTTTGGCATATAACCTCATTTGTATTTGCCTATTCATGGCCACAAACACTTATTTGGTATATTTTCCACATGGATATGCATTGTATTCTTGGTAGCCATGTATGCAAAGTCAATATAGAATGTAATGAGAAATCGAGTTCGTCTAGTTGGTTCTCTTCCACTCCACTCCTGGGTTATTTATAATGTATTTCAAGCATCGCAGATACTCCTCTGACCTCACACATTAGGGGGGCATCTGTTATAGCAAGGTTTGTCCCCACCATTGCTATCTTGCACAGAGGGCCTTATTCCATTTCCCTATGCAGACTTGTCATCCCTTTTTGATGAATCCAGAGCTAAAAATACATATTTTTGCACATATATGCACCCTATCTGCTATACAACATGCGTATACGCTGGATGCTCCACTACAACCCATGTACATCGGTATTTGTGCCAAAAAATACAAAAATGGAGTCAGGTTTCCATGTCACGATAGGAGATCTCTGATCCTTGGCCTTCCACATACTGGAAACGTTTCGACTCAGCCCTTCAGGTACTTTTTTGAAGACTATAAAAGCACAATTCTGAGCTATGGAAAGGAGGAGAAAGCATTCAACTTTGAGAGAAAAGTTACTTTGGAGAAATTACTTCATATTGAGTCTTCATCCCTTTGTCCCTCAAGTCTGAACACAGTGTTCAACCCCCAAGCTCTTTCCCTATTGTTGAGAGAACCTCATTGTCTCTCTCCTATGAGCTTGCCTTTGGTGGAGGATTGAAGTGGTGGAGGCCCAGTTGGAAGGAACTTGGTTTCTTGATTTCGAACTGTGCTGACACGAAAGTCTGTAATGTTGTCACTTCTATTGATCAATTATTAATAGAAATATTCCTTTCCCGTCTTATTGGTATCATGAAAATATATGATTATTATCCATGGGCATGTTTGTAATGTTTATTAATGGATTATGCTATCTAATGTGTTAACCCCTTTATATTATCACCATGTACTTTCTCTACTTGTTTGTTGAGAACTTGTTGCAGGTATAAAGCTTTGGGTCAAAGTGCTCAATGGTGGAACATCATCGAACATTGGATCGAGGTAGGCCTCTTTCTTATCTTGCACATTAGTTTATATAGCATACAATGGAATTGAGTTTATTTCTGCAGTCATACCTGTCTGTTGTGGTTTACCCTTGGCCATAGAGAGTTTTTCCCTCGTAACACTTATGATACTTCCCATTGAAAGTGTAACAAACCCAAGGCTGAGAGGGTCAAATGTGTTTATTGAAATGGGCTCATACATAATGAACATAAGTGCATGAAGAAACAACTTGATCATCTGAATCACATTCTTGAGTAAAATCACATCAAGGTGCCTAATTCAATCAAGCAACAGAATCTTCCAAGGCATAGGATAATAATAAGGGGAAGAAAAAGACATTGCTTGAGCACATGTAGTAGTTTCAGATCCACCTTCCTTGAGGATACTTGACTTAGTGCATCACACCACATGGATTCAATTCACGATGATTTTTCATCTCTAGAGTCTTAGATAACGCCAACCATCTTGGTGGGGGATAATACTCCTATTGAGGTTTGTGGGAGAGGATCCATTGGCATGGATGATGAGACATTCCAAAATGTTCTTTGTGGGCCTTTGTTGTCAACCAATATTCTATAAATTTACTAGATCACTCATTATGGATCAGGCAGGTGAGTTGATTTCACTCATGATTCCATGATTATTAGTGAGATAAAAAATGGTGTTACAGTTGCAGTGGGAAAAGATTATTATCAATATCAGCTATATATTTTCTAAAACTTGGTTCCCATGTTTCCTTCTATTATTCTTCTCACTCATTCGAATGAGGTGAGTAGGTCGTGGCACAAGATATTTGGTCATCTCAATTATCACTACTTGCAATAGTTCAGTAAGGAGAGCATGGTTACAATTTTTCTAACTATTCACTTTTATGATGGTGTTTACTAGGGCTGCATATTTGGCAAGCAATTAGAGGAGAAATTTGACAAAAAACATGGAGAGCTTCATAGGTTATGGAGCTTGTTCACAATGATCTGATGGGTCAATTTACTCAACCTTCTATGAGCAAGGACAAATATACCTTGACCTTCATTGATGATTACTGAAGGTATATTTGGGTGTACCTTCTTTGGTAGAAATAAAAGGTCTTTTAGTACTTTCAAGACTTCAAATCCCTTACTAAGAAATAGTTATGATAGGCCATCAAAAATTTTGGCACATACAATGGTGGGGAGTATGTGAATAATCTCTTTGATAAATTATGCACTTCACAAGGGATCAATCTATAGTGTTTTGTCCCATACACTCCTTCACAAAATAGTGTGGAAAAATGGAAGAAAAAATCTCTAAAGGAAATGGCCAATTGCAAGATACAATTCAATCTCTTGCTCCAAATTTCTAGGTAGAAGTTATTAACTATGCATGTTATATCTAGAACAAAGATCCTCATAAAGCATTGAAGGGTGTCGCTCCTTTTGAAGCCTATAGTGATTGGAAACCTATAGTAAATCACTTCAGAGTGTTTGGTTCTTGATCATGGGCCACACCCTTGAAGAGAAACATAAGGCCATGGAACCTCAAAGCCAACCTTGCATATTAGTAGGATATTTAAATGGTGTTAAGGGATACCAGATTCTACATCCCACCACTAATCATCTAATCATTATAATAAATGTTCATTTTGCGGAGGGATCTTCGAGTTAACCCCATGATACCTCTCATTCTACAACCATACCAATCTCCACAAATGGATTCTCTAGACAACGATGTTAATTATATACTTGGATTGATTTCTGATGAAAAAAGAAATTAGAGGAGAGAGACCAGAAGATAATGGAAGAAGAAGAGGAATATCAAAGAAAATAGGAAGAGAAAGAAAAGGAAAACAAAGAGAGCCAAGAAGACGTCAAAGGAAAGATGAAAGACAAAGACAAGAAGAAATCCAAAGTGGATGAGAAGAAGAAAAGAGAAGATGAATTGAAGAATATTTTTTATGAGAGGAAGAAAAAGGAAAAAAAGGAAGCAAAGGCTCATCATGGTGTAGAACAAAAGAAGAAGGTTGAAGAGGAAACATACAGGCTGGTTGCAGAAGCAGAGCAAATAAAAAAGAAAGAAGAAGAAGAGAAACACAAGGTTTTTGAGCCTGAAGCAAAGAAGAAGGTTGATGCATAAGCAGAAAAAGAAAGACAAATGAAACTAAATGAGGCCAAAAATAGTCTAGTGACTCTGAGTGTGGGCATAGTTGACATTATTCCCTAAGAGTGTACCCGTCTCATGGAAATACTTGGAAATTTCTCCTTTTCCTCACATATAATGGAATTAGATGAAGTTGTAGTGGTAGTGGGAGAATATTACTACAACAACAAAACCATAGGGACAGAGAAGAGGTCAAGCAAAAGGAAAAGGGGGGAGACAACTCTTAGCCAAGGGTAAACCAAAAGAAACATTGAATGGAGGGCAGGACCAAACCTCAAAGAAAATTCCATACATATTGCCTCTACTCTTAATGCATTTGCAGGGGAAAATGCCATGTCTGTATATGAGATAGTTACATCATTGGACACTTCACAGGCCAAAATTATTGAACTTGAAGGAGTGTTAATTACACAAAGATATGGCATAAATTGATCTGCATTTATGAGCGGAATGAAATAAATAATACAATGAATACAATAACATAGAGATATGGAGAACACAGACATATATCCAATGAACACTAACTTCTATTGAATAAATAAAATAGGTTGAAACTGTAAAACTGCAGAACTAAAAACAACTTGCTCGAATGGTGTTATCTATCTCTAAGAAGAGATGTGGATGATACACACATCCGTCTAATCAGAATGATTACAATGAGGCTCTAGAGGCCTTTTTAACATTACTCATGAATTCCAAAGCTCTAGACATCCAAAAACCTAACCCTAGGAGATGAAACACCAAAATTTATGTGGGTCCCAATGGGTAAGTTGGTACCTCAACTTCCTGGGGTCATAACTTTTGCATACGACCTCCGTTTTAGGTGTGTGATAACCCATTGGAAAGGTATTTTTGAGAAATACACATTATGTCATCAAAATCTGACTTCGTCTACAATTTGACTATGGCAAGCCAAAAAAAATTGTTTAGGGCCCCAAAACAACCCTGGAAGTACAAAAAGATGTACTGACATGAAAAATTCCAAAATAAGTCAGTTGGATTAGGTGGGAAGCCACCAATATCCACCTGGAATTTGTTAAGGGCTTCAGAAATCCACAGAAGTGTAGAACCCACAATTACAAAGAATTACAAAAGAACGTGTTGAACTAAAAATTGCCAAGAGGAGCGAGTTGGAATAGGTGGGTGGCCACCAAGATCCACCTGGATCATCACTTTTGAATTTGAAAATGCATCCTGTATTGTATAAATTATCCACAAAAAGGAAATGGAAAAGGCTTTACAAACACAAAAGGATGAAATGAAGGCATAATTTAGGAATAAAGTCCACATAATTGAGAATCTGCATAAAGAATAACTAGATTCCCTCGAGTTGGTGCATTCTAAAGAGATAGAACAACAAGTTCATTGAATAGTTGAAGCATAAAATTCAAGGGCTAGAACAAGATAAAGAGAGACTTGAGAAGACCCTAGAAGAAATTTAAACATGAGCTCTCGTCCTGGAAGCCTTGAAGGCAAAAGCCACAATTGTTAATGAAGAGCTAAACTCAGATCAAAAGAAATGTTATGCATACTGACCGACATCCAAAGGAACATAGATGTTGACTACGCTTCATTTGCGTATAAATTGGACTAATTCTCCATATCCGTGTTCTCCATATCTCTATATGATATGGGATAAATTAGTTTGATATATTCCTATGGACTAATTATTCTCCTCTCACTCTCTATGTTCCATATGCCTATGGACTAATTGCGTATAATATGGAGAACACAGACATATTCTCCTCTCACTGAATTATTTTATAGATGTTGACTACGCTTCATTTGCAATGAGATTTAACATCACACTCCATTACATGCCTAAAGGGACTCCTTCACCTTAATTATATATGAGAGAGTGAGAGGAGAATAATTCCCATGATGCATATGGGATAAATTGGACTAAGATTATAAAATTCCATAGGCATGTAAAACACTAGGACTTCCCAGGCGGTTACCCATCCCAATACTACTCTAGCCTAAGCGTGCTTAGCTGCGGAGTTCTAATGGGTTCTGGTGCATTAACACTATGATATAGTCATGTACATAAGACCACTAGAAAATCATTACATGATGTCTATAATTAACAAATGAAGATGACATTACATTCCATTCCCCATCAAAAGGGTGAATATCATGGTTTATCAAAGCCACATGCTCAAAATCATGATTCAGTGGAAAAGGTGGACGACCACCAAGATCCATCTGGATCATTCCTCCTCCCTTAAGAAACAATGGTCCCCATTGCGTCAAGTTCCCTTGGGAGACAGGGAGACTTCTACTAAATCCGAAGCTTGGTGCATTGCTTTCCTTGCTGAAGAAGTTGTATTGCTTAGCTTGTTGAAGGCTGTCATGAACCTGTTGTTGGAGGGATTGGAAAAATTCAACCAATCTAGCTACATGATCTACCTGAGTGTGGGAGGACTCTGTCGGTGAATATGCAACATGAAGAGTGTTGAGGAAAAGGTATGAATTGTCTTACTCAATGATTTTTGAATCTTGCCCAACTAGGACAAGATAGTCGAGAATATCACCCTGGGTTTTATAGCCTCAAAAATATTCTCCCAATATGCAAGTATTAATTACAAGGGTTTAGGATGATTTATTAATGAAAAGAATGTTGCAATATAAAATAAAATTTATATAAGTTTCTGAAATATAAACAGATTATAGAAAGTAAACATGGAGATCATAAAGAAAAAAGTAACCAAGTCATAATACACATACATGAGATAGAATAACAATCTGATGTATTTCATTCTGAGATATCAAAAGTGTTTTTCTCTTTACAAAACCCCTGCAAGGTCATGGACCAAAGTCTGATTTAGAGATCCCCGATGAACACCATAAAAAATGACTCTGACAAGAAAGTAAAACTAAAACTTATAATCTGGATCAACTTGCCACAAACTGCTGGCAATTTGATTCTACAAAATATCATTTATTAGTTATGAAACTTAATCCACAAACAAACAAGAATACACAGACTATCAAGGATGGATCAACACCTCTAAAACAAGCATCTAAAGGGTTTGGTTCAGTTTTGAACCTTGTTGTCTACAATAAGACCCTACTGTCAAAAAGAGAATTAGGATTTGAATAAACTCAAGAATGAATGAAAATTGAAACTATCTCATGAAATCAAAAGAGAAAACGTTAGTCTTTCTTTCTCCTTCTATTCTCCTCTTGTTTCTTCTTCTCATTCAACTTTTATTCTTTCCAAATAAGTTGAAGTAGTTCAACTACTTTCTTTAGTTAAGTTAGTTTGACTTAACTAATTAGTTTAGGAGAAATAAATAATAATAATAATAATAGTTAAGGGTCTTTAATTAATAATAACTAGGTAGGTGGGACCCCTTGTGACCACCAACTTTTCTTCTTTTAATATCATAAAAAATAATACAAATGGATAATCATTTAACACATGCCACCCTTGTAGCTTCCTTATATACCTTCAAACTGAGTATTTAAATATAAAAAATAATTTAAATCATATCCAAAAATATATAAATATACACATAATCCACATTATCCAAAAACGAGCTTGTTGTTAAAACCTTCTGAAAACCATTAACATTGTCTTTATCAACTCCTATCATAAAAACACAATCTAAAAGCCATACTTGTCACTCTCGGAGGCAATTTTTCTCTTATCACTGTTGTCCCCCTTTGATTTCCTGGAAGTAGCCCGTGGTTGATTTGAGCCTTGAGGTTGTATTTCACTGATTACATGGGAACAATCATCCTTCAAATGCACGCAAGAAGACATGGATTTTGAGGAATCGTTTGAGGGAGAATAAGGGGAGGCAACGGATTTTCCTTTATCTTGCATAAGGGGAATACCATTTTTTAATCTTTTACTAGCATGTGAAGATTGAACAGGTGAATCAACACGAGCAATATAGACATTAGGATTGACAGGTGGTGGAAGAGGTAATGACATACTGGGCCAGCCATGATGGTGAGAGACAACTGGGTTGACAATCTCTTTCCATCCATCGTTTGCAGGGACTTTTGGTTGCAAGGACACATGAGGAGGAACAAGAATGCTAGGGATGTTCTGAGGTTGGAAGGGGGGTCTCTCTGGTCAAGGTTGTATTATTCCATGACCAATCCAGTTAAAGAACCCAAATTGGAACAACTGGTTCAATTCTTGGGGATCAACATCAAAATGAATGGAAAATCTAGGCCTTTTAGGCCCTCGGTTCCAATTTCCACTACCTCTATTATTTATGCCATGGCTTCCCCTACTGAATAAACTCATCATGTAGCAGCAGTTTGTTAGTAATTAAACCCTTGATAAACCATACATGACATTTTGCTTGCATGAATAAACAATTGGCTCAGAAATTGACACGAGATACAGGCAAATCCATCCATAAGAAACCATTTAACAAACACTAAGTGAATAGGGGGTGATAGGGTTCATGGGACATATGGAGGGAGTTTAATTAGAAAAAAATGGTATAATGATAGGGGATTAATACACAAATATTGTTTAACAATTAATTAAACAATTTAGCTGTGTAATAAAATACCAAAATATCAGTCACCAATCCTTGTTGTGTCATCCTTTGTCCCTTTTACACAGACTTTCTTTTAAATTTATTTCACAGAACATGGATGTCATAAATGAAATTGGGATTATGAGGGGAATGTAATGAGAAAAAAGTGGTAGAATGACAGGGAAATAATATGGATATTGTTCAAATGAAAATAAATCAAAACATGCAATCAAACATATCTCTGTTCCAACCTTCAAAGTTCAACAATATTTAATTTTTCAAAACCACAATTTAAACTGTTACTTCCTTTACAAATTGTTTGTTGGCTTCCAAACAATAATCTATATGCCCAAACATATTTAATTATAACAACCTTTGTATCCATATAACCTTTATATAACAATCATAACAAACAACATTGCCATCAATATGATAAACCACAATAACCCTTTGAGCCACAACCATTCATAACTCCAATGCTAAATCCTTTTAAAACCAACATGAATATGCGCATTGCTTACAACCATTTATATCCAATACTTATTCTTTAAATCCAATAGGAACATGTACATTATTTACCACCACTTATGTCCATTATTTAAACATTGTTCAACACAATCAAACTGGGCGTTATAACTCTTTATTGGGCCCCAATCAATTTGCACACAAGTGTCTTTTAAATACAATCATAACATTCGAACCAAATAACATGCAATACTTCGAGCCTAGGCTTCACATAAACAATTAGGCACATACTTCTTCTAGAATTACCAAATGAGGAACACAACCAAATCGTGCACAAGTAACCAAGCACACATAGTTCTTTCATCAACCATCGACCTAGAGTAAAACGATAACAATATCATATTTAGGGTTTAAAAACAACAAATGGAAGGTATGAACAGGTGGTTCGACTAGAGGATTAGGTATCTGAAAGCACAAACAGTTCATGCCCTTTCATAATTTACCAAAAAGATATAACATGTAACAATACTCTCGACTATGAGGGTTACCAAAACAACATAAACCACTTCCAACAGGAAAACCATTGAAGCTAAATCCCTTGACCAACACTGTAAATGAGCGTTCAAGCACAAGCCCATGCCCAACCAAAAGCATGTATAATGTTTCCATAAAATTTTGGGTGGCATTAAGTTCAGACTATGCAATGATTTCTAGGAAACAATGAGGTCATAAGCAAGCAACTCACAGCTTGGGGTTTTGCCAAGATAAGGAAATAATCACTTTAATCTTTCAACATTTCACATTGCAATTCACAGGGTTGAAATAAAAAGTGTACACTAGCCACATAAACGAGCATGGAGTGGGAAATATTAAACACATATACTTGTTATAACAATCCATAAGTAGGATATGCACAAAGCTCAGATCTTTGCGTGTATCCTACTCAAATCCATAAGTAGGATACACACAAAGCTCATATCTTTGCGCGTATCCTACTCAAATCCATAAGTAGGATACGTGCAAAGCTCAGAGCTTTGGCAAGCCATGATACTCAAATTCAACAGAGATTCCAGACCCAAAAACCCAAGCCATGGTCGAAAAGGCTTCACTGCCATTTTTATCCAATAAACCCATGCAAAAATTACACATAGCAAGGAGAGAATAACCATTTCTTTTTTAAGTGCCAATAGTCTAGAATAATTACCACAGACACAAACCCAATACACCGTTCAAATATCTCATAACAACTTAAGAATCACACAGACCACGAGTAATGCTAAGCCAAAATTTGATTCAAAGGGTAGAGTAACCATCATGGATGGAGGAGTAAGAAACCCATACTTGGAAAAGCCTGCGTGAGGAAGAAAACTAGACTATATACCTCGTTCATGATCAAAAAATGTGGAGCAACAACAACTACCAGAGCCAAAACCAAAATGCAAAAATGACTAGGGTGATGGGATCGAGGGGATTTTGAGTAATGTGCAGTAAATGCACGTCACTTCTCCCTTCCAACCTCATTAAATTCAAAGTACGAGCCAAGCCCATTCACCTTAACACTAAACAATAAATCAACCAAATATCCATTTCCATATCACTTTTTCATAGTCCACCATCCTTTGTAATGTCACACTCTTTAAAATAACAATATGCTAGAAGCATTACCCCATGTGAAACCACTTATGAAACTCAACAAGGTGCATAACTATAGTAGAAAGAGTCAAGTAAACCCATCCCTTGTCACAATAATACAAAAAATTAGAGATTGTGTATAGTTCTTTTATTCAAGAGATCTCCATTATTATCCTTTATCAAGATAATTTAAACCAATTAATTCCATGTTTAATGCAATATCAAACCAAAACTGATAATAATTCCTTCATCCACAAGGAATTCTTAACATATTCTATGAGAGGTCATCAAAGCCATCTAGTGCTATTTTTTAATCAACCAAGCATCACATGCTACCACAAGATTTTAAACCATGATTTGAAACAATGAACTGTAGAAGACTATGCTAGTACCATCACATAAGCAAACAAAATATACGCACAACATATCCACCATAGTGCCATAAGTATACAAGGGGGTCCCACCTACTAGTTTATTATTAATATAGATATATAATAAAGCCCGACAATCATTTGCGAGCATAGTATTCATCATTGCGCTTTTAAGCATAAAAAAATTGACGAATCCATAAGGAAATCTATTTTCAACAGATTAAGAGCTCAAAATGTCCAGTTTCGTAGACCAGGTGAATCGTAGATCAAAGACGATATTTACCAGAATGATTATGCAACAGGAGAGTGAGGCGGTTCAAGGTAAAAAATGATATGGGACTTTGGGAATAGCTCATGGAAAGTGTTACGTATGAGGGGTTTATTCCTGTATGCATAACATTTGATTAATCTCAGTGAAAGCATTCTTTGCTTAAAGGAGAAAAATTGTTGGTGTACTCTTTTGAATCTTAGGGTGGAGTGAAGAAAAGGAAAGAAAAAATAGGGAAGAAAATACAATTATCTATCTAACAATAGTACTAGAAGCAGAGAGAAATTTCAACGATGTCTTCAAGGGGGACACCATGAAAATTGTGTAACCTGATTGTTATTTATTAACAATACTTGTAGAATAGCATTGTTGTGAAAAAAACTGATCCAAAATTTATTTCTGAAAAGAAAAGAAATTAATAAAAGAAAAACAACGGAAATGAAACAACAGAAAAATTAAAAAAGAAAAGCAAAATCAAAGAAACAAAAATAAACTATAATACAAAAGTAACTTTCCTACATCATTTTAACTTTCAAATTGGTTCCACATAGTGTTTCAAGTGGGAACCGTTGGTGCTATAGGAAAATAATCGCTCTTACAAGTCCTTTAGAAGATAAGAATTTGCACCCAAGACAAAATCGATTTTAAAAGGACCCAACCATAATTTTTGAAACTTTGAATGCCTTCCTCTATCAGGATGAGTTGAATCCCAAAGCACGTCTTTCTCATTTATTTTAAATATGACATCTTTTGCATTTTTATTGAAATATTTCTTTACAGTTTGTTGTCTTCTCTTTATGTTCTCCAAGGCAAACATACTTTGTTCCTATAAATCCAATAGTGCATTTATCCCTTGAGAGATATTAGAATAATTTAATTCTTCGATATGTAGCATCAACCATAGAGATGAAAGTTCCAGCTCGGTAGGAAAGATAGCTTCTTGACCATAAACAGGCTAGAAGGGAGTGCAACCTGTGCTTACCTTGGTAGTAGTGCAATCTACCCAAAGCGAGTAAGTGAGGAGGGTGTACCATTGACGAAGATTATCTTCAATGAGCCTCTTGATAATTCTAACCATATTTTTGTTAGTAGACTCGTCTTGCCCATTTTCTTGAGGGTAATAAGCTGATGAGGTAAAATGATTAACTCCCAGCTTAGCTAGAAACCGAGCTAGATTAGCATAAATAAAAGCGGGGTCATTGTCTGTAACAATTTCTAAAGGAATGCCAAATCTGGAGAAAATATAAGTTTCAAGGAAAGAAATAACCTGCTCATCATGTGAATGTTTCAGTGGGGTAGCTTCAATCCATTTCGTAAAATAATCTATGGCTATCAAGATAAAAACTTGCCCTGTTGAAGATGGAGGATTAATAGGACTGATAAAGTCCAAACCCCATTTTGAAAAAGGAAATTCAGGGAGGACATGTTGCAAAGGCATGGAAAACAAATGTTCTTTCCCAACGAATTTTTGGCACTTGTCACAAGATCTTGAAAAGTTATAACAATCTCGAAAATTTGAAGGTCAGTAATACCCTTTTCTGATGATTTTAAAAGCAATAGTTTTAGCAAAAAAGTGGCCACCCACATGAAAAACATATTCTGAAGATCCATGGGTTTCTTGTAACAGTTTATGTGCTTCCTCATTATTTACACAATGAAGTAATATACCATCTACATATCTCCTAAACAAGAAGTCTCCTAAAATAACATATCTGGAAGATTCAAGATAGAGCCTTCTCCTTTGATGAGTATCTAAGTTATCTGGACATCTCTGATTTTGCACGTAATACACCAGATTTTTATACCAGGGATGTTCAGCTATAGGAAGGATTTGACTATCAATGTAAAATAGTGTTGACAGAGGGTTATCTTGTTTATCAATTTATTCACTTGCTTCAGCATATTGAGCCAAGTGAAGGGCCAAGTCTCATCCCTTAATCACCAATTTTCTTAATGCCTCCAATTCTATTGCATATAGTCTTGTCCTGGCTAGGAGTATATTGTAAGGAGTGGTGTTTTTTTACCCTTAAACAAATTGTTATCATTGGTTTTTGTACTTGCTTAATCTTATTCCATATGTTTTAGATATACTTGGTCCCTATACTTCACATCCATAAAGCAATATTGGGGTTATGAGCATTTGAAAGAGGGAGAAAAGTGTTTGCCAATGCTAAAGATTTGTTGTCCTACATCTATTATGTAGCAGGAAGAATGCCTTCCAAAGGCTCCTTATAATGTTTTCCTCATGCATGCATCTTATCTTAGCCTCTCATTGAAATCTTGTCCAAATATTTATAGTTTTGGGAACTATCTCTAATGGCTCACCTCTGAAGTTGTTTTGTGGTTGTTTTCTTCTATTTTTTAGAAGAAAACTACTAACTTAGTTTTGTTTGTGTTCACGCTCATCTAAATCCATGCTAAAGGACTCTAAGGCCTCAAGGTGATCCTATACATTATGTAATTCCCTAGTTTACATCATTTGCATATAACAAAATCTTTATGACAATCCTCGCTATATTCACCCATCCCCCACCTTTGTTGTTTATCCAGTCCTCTAGCTTATCTATGTAAAGACCAAACAATGTGTGAGAGCGAGAGGGAAACCTTGTTTCACCTCAATGTCAATGCTGAAGCTCTTTGAAATACCCTCTACAATTATGATTTTAGCCTCTAATTGCTCATATAACATGTGTATTGTTTCCCTCCAACCATTTAGGACCACCACTTCTCCCTCAAGAGGGTGTCACACCTCTCCCATAGTTTCTCCCTCATGAGGGTGTCATACCTCTCCCATAGTTTCTCCCTCAAGAGGGTATTAAAGGCCTTTTTGAAATCAACAAAATAGAATCATAGTTCTTCTCATTTTTTCTCCCAAGTCTTTTCTATTATGTGGTTAAGTGTGAGGAGATGGTCAAAGGTGGAGTACTTAGATCAAAAACTAGCTCACCCTTTTGATCTTTTGTCATTTTCCTCTGCTCAATTGCTCACTTTTTTCTCTATAATACCTCCTATGATTTTCGCAGACACTGGGCTAATCATAATGGTTATGTAGAGCCCTTGGTTTTTCTTTGTCTTCCCTTTGAAAATGGGTAAAATAAGACTTGTTACCAAACTACTTTGAAACCCCTCTTTAGCCATATTATTGAGTAATATTGTTATGTGTCGACTAAGGGAATCCTTTCCATGTTTCAACTATTATGATTGTATCTTTTGGATGTATTTTGTTTTTACCCAAGTTATTTTCTCAATACCCACATGCACATCTTCTGTTGTGAAGAATTCTTTCTCTATGTTGATTTATGGTGGTTGATTTATCCTTGTTGGATTGTAATGCAACTTTCTCACATGAGAGAACCATTGGGCCAATGTGATGTCATTAGCTAACGATAGTTTTTGAGTTTGCAATTCCCTCCAAAAGGCTTGTGGATTTTCCTTCATCATCTTCAACTGCATGCCTTGTTCTCTTAACCTCACAAATTTACCTTTTTGCTTCTTCACAATCAACATATATAGAGTGATATTGCATATCCTCTTGTCTATTATGTACATTTCTCATGTCACCCAATACACTTTGTTGAACCATGGGTTGAATGGAAAATTCTTTGACATTGGCCTTCCTATCCCTAGGTTATTAGCTTTGTGATGTTTCAATGTTGTTCGGATTGCCTCCATTAGCTTCTTGCATTGATTTGTTGTTTCATTGTTTTCATACATGAAACCCAATTAGGAGCTAATTATTGCAATGTCTACTTAAAATATTTATACATTTCCTAGGGTAACAACTATTGTGTTTTGTGGAACTTGTGTACTAGTAGAAATTCTCCTAAACCTCCTTTATGTCCACTTAATCTCTATGAAAAATTGATCATGGTTCGACAACATCTCCTCCTGGCAATTGCAAATCATGAAAGTTGATATATTGTCTATGATGTTTGTTTAAATCATCATGTAATATACATATAATATAGTTTTGTTTGTTGCAAGCCTAAAGAGTCTCTTCATCAAAGTGTGTGCCTTCCTTATTTCCATCTAATGATTCCCCTTTCCTAATCCCCTAATATTTTGTTGACAATAGGGTGTGTGTTTTCTATAAACCTTTCCATTTAAAGGTTCCTTTCTCTTCCATAGAAGTCACGTACTAGCATTACATACCCTTTTTCTTTAAATTATTATGTGTTT
>ML781925.1:559294-582250 GCA_009831015.1 Picea engelmannii | reverse complement strand
GTGCATGCCCCTAATGCTAGTTTGGATAGGTGTTCCCTTTGAGATTAGTTGCCTTCTTCTCTTCTAGCTGCAAATGGATTATAGGTGGGGATTCTAATACGGTTGAGTGGTCCAAGGATAGGGATGGCAATTCTAGCAACGTCATTTCTAGCTTAGAAAAGCAGGCTTGGTAGCGATGCAAGGCTACTTTACAAGTGTTTCACCCCAATTGGAGGCATAAAGGATTTAGACTATGGTGGATGGTTCATGTGGTGTAACTTTCAAAAAGGCAAAGACAGGGTTCAAGGGAAGTTGGATCATTTTTAGGAGCCTTGGGATGGAGTGGCTTTCTTTTGTAAGCTTCGCCCTGTTGATGCGTTGATGGATACGACCGGCTCTAATCACTTGCCCACTCAGATGACAATCTCATTCGGGCATTAGGAGAATCTCTGGATTTTAGAGCATCAATTTGTCAGATTTGGAAAATTTCCCCTTGTCTTCAAGGGGACACGGGGTGGATGATTTGATGGGATGCATTCCTCTGCCATACAAGTAAATTCATGCAATATTGGGGTCATTTGATTGTGGGAAAGAGGAGATGGGAGTTGAAGCAAGCTTGAAGGCAACCAAAAGAGGTTCCTACATTCTTGGAGGAGAATTTGCACAATACCGCACTCCATGACGAAGCAACAAAGTGGGAGATTGTAGTCCAAAGAGAGGAGAAATATATTGCCAAGGGAGTCAAGGTTCAAGCTCGTCTCCAATGGATCAATGAAGGGGATGTTTGCTCCAAATTTTACTTTAATTTTCTAAAGCGTTTTTTATCGAATTCTAGGACACCGTAGCGAGGATGGGTTTTTGGAGTAGGACACCTTCAAGAATAGAGAGTTGTTCAATTTGCAGATTTAGCACATCTTCTCACCCTATCAAATTTCAAACTCGATTTTGGTAGCCATGCAACCATGCTATCAAGTAGTCACTGAGACTTTTAGCGTGGTGGATCATGATTAACTGGATTTTGTGCTTTCCAAGGAGGAACTCTTTACAGCCTTGTCCTCTATGAAGAACGGTAAGTCTCCTAGTATTGATGGATTGCCTTGTGCGTTTTTAAGGCAATGTGGGATACATTTGGAAGAGACCTATGTTACATGGCCAATGAGGCTTTTTCTTCAAGTAACTTGATCGTCTCTTTTAACCCAAGTGTTATTAAGTTAATTCCTAAGAATGCTTCTCGTGATTTTATTGGGAATTGGAGGAACATTAACCTTCTTAGAGTCTCCTATAAGATTCCGGCCAATGCTCCCACACTTCATATTCATGGAGTGTCCTCACGGATTGTTCGAGAGGAGCACATTGGTTTTGTGCAAGGTAGATTTGTTCTTGACACAGTTCTTTTTAGTTGGGAGGCCATGGATTTGGCTAGGGAGACTAGCCAGAAGTCCTTGTTCCTTAAGATTCATTTCGATATAGCTTATGAAAAAGTTGATTGGTCTTTCATCATCGATATGCTCCAATGCCTCGATTTTGGCCCCAAGTGTGTTGCAATGGTGCAAACTCTATTTCTAATGCTTCAGCCTTTGTTTCAGTGAATAACACTATGACTGACTGCATCCCTCTTCATTGATCGATCAAACAGGGTTGCCCTCTTCACCTTACCTTTATGTTCTAGCTATTAATGCCTTGGGGTATTTATTGGAGTCTACAAGGATGAAAGGGAGAATTCATTGTATCTATATCCAATATGGATCAAAAATGATCAACAGCAATTTTGTTGATGATTCGTTACTTTCGGGACATTTGAATCAGGGTTTGATGCAAGTTCCTACGGGTTGTTTCGATACTTTCTGATGCACTTTTGGGGTTGGGGTCAATAGCAGGAAAACAAATTATTCACTGTTTAGTCTTGATGATCATCCGAGTTGGATACCTTCTCTATGAAATTGGGTCAAACCTTGCGAGATATTTTGTTATCTTGGGATCCTTTTTGGTGTTGATCTTTCTGTTGTTGATATCTGGAATTGTTGTCTTGAGTGGTTGGAGTCCAAGCTTTTGGTCTAGCAGTACAAGGATCTACCCTTGGCAGGGAAGCTTACAATGGTCTCACATATTCTTCAAGCCTCGTACATCTACTATGTCTCTTGCTAGCTCTCGAGTAAGACTCAGTTCAAGAGAATGGAACAAACTGTCAAATCATTTCTTTGGTCCAAGTATGGTGAGAAAGGGCTTCCTATGGTTCCTTCGAACATTTTCACTATGCCAAAAATGGCAGTGGTATTGGATTTATTGATGTGACAACTTAGGTTCATATCTTGGTCGCTAAATGGATAATCAACTGCCTTAAAGGATCTGCCCCTTGGCAAATTCTCTTGCATCATCGATTTCAATCTACTCAACATATACTTTTGATCTGAGGCCCCTTTGGGTCGTGTGATATCATCCCGTCACCTCATCTTTTTAAAGTGTTTGGTTTTGTCATTTGTCAAAGCATTTGGGAGGCTTGCGGGTATGTTGCTCCTTTCGTCAGATGGAACTTCTCTCAAAGTAGTGCGAGATGGGATTTGGCGTGGCAACCTATTTGGAGCTAGATAAATCAAGGGCAGTGTATTTAAGAGTGCCCCAAATTTCAGGATCTTCTTTCAGTGGGATCTTTGGGACTTCACATACAAAAATTGGGAGGATTAGAGAGAGTTAGCCCACCAGAAGTCTCTTCTTTCATCTGATAAGTTGGCTATTAAGACATTATGTGTTTTCTCCCTATTGGGGATCTATACAAGCTGAATATTGACATGTAGGGGCCCTTTTAGAGAGATTGGGGATGGTGGTTTGGAAAACCACTATAGTAATATGATTCAAAGAAGCTTTACTCTCTCCTTCATCAAACACACTCTGTATCTCTTGTTCTTAATGCTAGATGGATGTCCTCTAACACTAAGGCTAGATGGATCCATCGGTTGCACAATATTTAGTCACTTCAATTGAGCTACAAGCTATGAGTCTTTGCTTGGTTAGTTGTTTATCAAGGGCTGCCCTCCAAAGCTTGCCTTGCCAAAAGAAGAATGATAGATGGCTTGTGCCCCATTTGCAGTGTCTTAAATACTTTGAAACATATCTTATGGGAGTGATTTGCTAGATCATGCTAGCGGTTGGTGCAGGACCAACATTATGTGTTGCTTCAAGAACAACTTCATTGGTGTGCAGCACTTCTTGGTGACTTGAGCTCCTTGGTGTTATCTCACTTCTCAGGTATCTGGGAGTGTCTTCAGATTTCGGATTTATTTAAAATCTGAAAGCTAGGATGCAAGTACGCCTTCTCCAATGATGTGAGTTCAATCCAATCTTTTTTTCACTCTTGGCAACAAGAGGTATGTATGCAATTGTCTACCAAAGTCTGCCTCTTGATTAAGGATGCCACAAAGTTCAGTATTGTTGCTATCAGGAAGAGGATATGAGAATCCATTGTATATACCCTTCTGTTTTTTATTTTTTGTTTATCAACTATCTTGCAAATTTTCCTACTGTAATATAAGACGTATTTTGCAAATAAAAAAAAAGGTAAGCTATCTATATTCGTTGGCAAGTTTTTTGATAGTTTGTCATCTTCTCCCCCTTACTAAAACTATGATCTATGAAAACAAATCATTCAGAAAAAACGGTTTATCAAGGATCTAGCTCTACATGTGAATCAGCGAGAGGTACACCTAAAAGAATATATAGTTCATAAAACTATAGCAAGCCAACAAGGCACTAGTTCACAAATGATGTTGATGAACTATTACGCCATCCACTAGGGTTCCATTCTTGCCACGGTCTGCCCAACCTGAAGGGCATGTGCTGCAAAGGAATGAGACTAGATCAAAGTGTTGTGCAATTTTGGCAGAATAATTACCTCTCAATTCAAACTCATTGGCACATTATTCAATAGATGGTCATATTCTCTTTGTTACTAAAACTATTGTTAAAATTAATTCAGCTGCAAGAGCCATTCTTCGGGAGGATGGCAAACACCCTAGTTGTGATCTAGGGCCCCCAGTGCACTCCTAGGGTTCTTGGTCTAGGACCAAGCAGTTAGAGCCATGGCAAAAGACCCTAGTTGGGCCCCAGTGTATTTCTGGGGTTCTTGGTCGGGGACCAAGCAGTTTGATGACATAAGCCCCTAGATATGTTCTAGGGCCCCCGGATGTGTTCTGGGGTATCCTAGTCTGGGACTAGGCAAATTCTTGGTCTAGTACCAATCCGATATGATGTGTGACCTTCTTCTCTCCCAGGATGCTCTATGTGACCTAGGAGCAGTTAAGAAGAAAGGCATGATCACATCCTAAGCCTTCCATGTATGCAATTATGATGAAAAGTTCCTAATATGTTTTATGAGACTTATGTGGTCTATATGCCTTAGGTGGACGTTGGTGCTTACCCTTGATGTAATGTTGTCTTGCTCCTTTTATGTGTCAAAGTCGGCTCTCCTTTTATGTGTTAAGTCGGCCCTCCTTTATGTGTAAAGTTGGCCCTCCTTTATATGTCATGTCCACTCATTATATTTATACTTTATATATATTATTTTATTGTTATATGTAAAGTCGACCCAGTCAAAATAAGTCAAGTCGTCCCTAGTGGTTTGGAGGTCACGTTTAGTATATATATGAGGGGATAGCACCTCATTTGGACACACCTTTGCTCCGACTTTTTCGCCCTACTATCCTAAGGTTTCAGCCTGCCTTCTGAGGTTTTTTGTCTGAGATTTTCAGCCTACCTTCTGAGGTTTTCTGTCTGAGATTTTCGGCCTCCCTTCTGAGGTTTTATGTTTTGAGGTTTTCGGCCTAAGGTTTCGACCTGCTGTCCTGAGATTTTTGGCCTGCTGTTCCGAATTTTTCGGCCTGAGGTTTGGGCTTGCTGTCCTGAGATTTTCGTCATGTTGTTATGAGGTTTTCGGCCTGAGGTTTCGGCCTGTTATCCTGAGATTTTCGGCCTGTTGTTCTGAGGTTTTGGCCTGCTGTCCTGAGATTTTCGGCTTGTTGTTCTGAGGTTTTCAGCTTGAGGTTTCGGCTTGCTATCCTAAGACTTTCGACATGTTGTTCTAAGGTTTTCAGCCTGAGGTTTCGACTTGTTGTAGTTGTCCTTTTCCTATAGTGTTTTTCCAGTCATCCTTGCAGTCCTATTTGGCATGATCACAGTCCCATAAAGAGATCTGCCCTGAGGGTTTGATCAATGAATTAGGAGTGCATTTCTGAGCATACACTGGAAAAAGGCAACATCAACAAATCTAGTACTATTGTTCTTGTTTTAGCTTTCTACAGTTTGGTTTTACTTCTACAGCTATGTTAATATTTCAATCAAAGTTGGGTCATGTATGTTATTTATACACTGTCAGATTTGTGTTAAATTTGATGGCTATCTGGTTCATTTATTATTGTTGGGTTATGCATACTTAATTATGCTTTGTTGGTTATGAATTTCTTGTAGATAAAATTTTGAAGAGAATATATTTTTATTTCTAAGCTAGCCTACTGTTTAGCCCTTAATTTCTAACATGGTTTCAGAGCTTAGAGCGTGAAAAGAGCTCATTTGTGGCAGACTTTTGATCCTGCGTTGATCCTCTATTAAGGGTTTATAAATCAAGTTAGTTGTAAGCTTGTTATTATCAGGTATTTTTCCTGCTTTCAGATCTCAGCATGGCTTCATTTCAATCAAAGCAGAAGACAAGGTTGAAGGGGCTTCAAACTTCAATGCCTGGAAAGTTAGGGTCATAAACATCCTAGAAGAAAGTGATCTAGTTGAGTTGGTTACCAGAGTAGTGGAAGAACCTGCTTCAAATGCTAGAAGAGTAGCCTATAAGAAGAGGTCAGCCAAAGCCAAGAGGGTCATTTTTTACTCAGTTAAAGATAGTATGATGCCTCACATTGCTCACTTAAGAACAGCAAAAGAATGCTTTGATACCCTAGCAAATTTGTATGAGAAGAAGGCTCCTACCCAAAAGAGGACCTTGAAGAAACAGCGGCATACATTAAAGATGGGAAAGGATGAAACTGTCTCTGCCTTATTTTCCAAAATTGCCCAAACAAGAGATTAGCTTGCGGCAATTGGAGTTGTTGCAAATGATGATGACCTACTACAAACAGTAGTGGATGGTCTTTCCAGAATCATGGGAGACATTCCTCTCATCCATGAATGGAAGAGAAGTTCAACCTAACTTCGAGAGATTATGGCATGACTGCTTGGAAGAAGAGGGCAGAATTAAAAGCAGAAATGAGCCCTCCACTATGAAAGATCATACTCTTTCTGCCAAGGCAAAGAAATGGAAAAGGTTTCCTCGACACAAAGACAAAGGTAAGAAACCTCAAGGTAAGCACTCTCACCCTCACTCTCATTTGTCTAAAGTAAGATGTTATAACTGTAACAAGTTAGGACACTATGCAAGGGACTGCAGAAATCCTCCTTAAAAGCATAAACGAAAAGGCAAATTTCATTCTTCGGTTGCAACTAAGGAAGAAGAAGATTCTCAGAAAAAGAGAACTAGCACTGCCACCAAAGAGCAATAGCAGCGAAGAGAGTTATCTAGTATCAGCACCGTCTGGTGCTATCACCAACTCAGTGGACACTTGGTTAGTGGACAGTGGGGCTTCCAGACACATGATAGGGCACAAGAAGACTCTTGTAAATTATAGAGAGAAGAAGTTTAATGCAAAAGTAGAACTGGGTGATGATGGTACTTTTGACATCAAAGGAGTTGGCTTAGCTTCTTTTGAGCTTCAATCAGGTAATGTTTTACATGTTGAAGAAATTTTTTATGTTCCTGGTTTAAAGAAAAATATCATTTCAGTTGCAGTTCTAGAAAGTAAAGGGTACACAGTAGCCTTCTCAAAAGGAAAGGCTCTTATGTGGCCCTCAAATGAAAGTATGAGCTCAGCCATGGTGATTGGGGTTCAAGAAGGTGGATTTTATAAAGTCTCGAGTCAGGTTATCCAAGCATTGGTTCATGAGATGATCAACCCCTGCGAACTATGGCACAAAAGGTTTGGACACCTCAACTACGATGCTCTTCCAGGTTTGCAAAAGATGGTAACAAGTATGCCAGTTTTTCATTTTGAGCATGATAGTGTTTGTCGAGGTAGTGCTCTTGGTAAAAACACAAAGAAAGCTTATCCTCACAGTGGAAGAAGAGCCAATGGTATTTTAGATCTTATTCATTCTGATCTCTGTGGACCTATGATTGCTCCGTCCATGAATAGTTGTCTTTATTATATCATTTTTATTGATGATTGCTCCCGTAAAACATGGATTTATTTTCTAAAAACTAAAAATGAGTCTTTCAGTAAATTTCAGGAATTTAAGAATCTTGTTGAGAATCAAACAAGCAGACATATCCATGTTTTCAAAACAAATAATGGAAAAGAGTTTGACTGCCATAAGTATGATGATCTTTGTCGGGCTTCTGGGATTAAGAGGGAGTTGACAGTGCCTTACAATCCCCAACAGAATGGGGTTGCAGAAAGAACGAACAGGACAATTTGTGAGGCAGCCAGAGCTATGATGTATGATCAGGATCTTTTGGTGTTCCTTTGGGCCGAGGCTGCTAGTACTGCAATCTATTTACAGAACAGGTGTCCTCACAAAGCCTTGGAAGAAAAAACTCCAGCAAAAGTCTTCACAGGTAAGAAGCCTTCAGTTGATCACTTGAGAATTTTTGGTAGTCCTATCTACGTTCATGTACCAAAAGAAAAGAGGACTAAGTTAGAACCCTCTAGAAAGAAAGGCACATTTGTGGGGTACAATGAAACCTCAAAAGCATACCGGATTTATATTCCAGGACAGAAATATATTGAGGTCAACAGAGATGTGACCTTTCATGAGGAAGCAACATTTCGATGCTCTAGAGAGTTTCCCAATGATGCAGAGGGGCAAGAAGCTCCAGCTTCATAACAGTTTTTGAACATTCAGATGACCAGAGGGAGAAGGCCAAAGAGCCTTCAGTGGATCCCATAAGAGATTCCATTGAGATACCCCTAGAGGGACCTCCTGCCAAAAGGAGGCCAGCTTGGTGTTGAGAAATTTTAAAGGAAGCCGAGAAACATGCAACACCAAAGGGTACTTTTAGAGAAAGTAAGAAGCCAAATAAGTACTCAGGTTTGATTGCTCAGTTGAATCATGTGATTAACTCAAAACCTTCCACCTTTGATGAGGTTGCCAAACACAAAGTGTGGAAGGATTCCATGGTAGAAAAGTACGAGTCAATATTAAAGAATGATGTATGGGAAGTGGTCCCAAGACCATAAGGAAAATCAGTTGTGACTTCTAAATGGATTTACAAAATAAAACATGCAACGGATGGCAGTGTTGAAAAATACAAGACTAGATTTGTGGCTCGTCACTCGTGGTTTCTCTCAGAAAGAGGGAATATATTTTGATGAGGTCTTTGCTCTCGTTGCCAGGTATATCTCTATCAGAGTATTATTTCACTTGCTTCAGTCTTTGGTTGGAAACTTCACCAAATGGATGTTAAGATTGCTTTTCTTAATGGTGAAGTCAAACAAGAGGTTTATATAGAGCAGCCAGAGGGTTTTGTGATCCATGGGAAGGAATCCCATGTCTACAAACTCAAGAAAGCCTTGTATGGATTGAAACAAGCTCCAAGAGCTTGGTACGAAAGAATTGACAGTTTTCTTCAAAAGTATGGTTTTTCTCCAAGAGTATAGCAGATCCCAACCTTTACATAAAGGTTGTGAAGAATCATCCAGTAATCTTGGTTTTATGTGGATGATTTGTTCCTTCCTGGTGAGAAACATCTGATGGCTCATACTAAGAGGGAGCTGTCAACAAAGTTTGAAATGAAGGACTTGGGTCTTATGCATTATTTTCTTGGTTTAGAGGTGTGGCAAAGACCTGGTGATATCTTTCTCTCACAAGGTAAGTATGTGGTTGATGTGCTTCGCAGATTTGGGATGTTGGAATGTAAGTCCATGACTACACCTATGATCTATAACCTTAAGAAGTTACATGATCAAGCTACAGGTTTAGATCCAAAAGACCCTACAGTATATCGTCAGATTATTAGGTCATTGATGTATCTAGTACACACCAGGTCGGACATTTGTTATGTGCAGTGAATGCCCTCAGTCAGTTTATGTGTGAGCCAAAACACATTCATATGGTTGTTGCTAAGCATATTCTCAGATACGTCTGAGGGACTATAGCCTATGGGGTCAAATACACTTCTAGTGGAGGTGTAATGCTTCATGGCTATTCAGATTCAAATTGGATGGGCAGTACAGTGGACCAGAAGAGCACTTTCGGATATTGTTTCAGTTTGGGTTCAACTATGATCTCCTGGTCCAGTAGGAAGCAGGGCTCCATATCCCAAAGCACTGCAGAGGCAGAATAGATTGTTGCAAGTGTGCTAGTAAAGAAGCAGTGTGGCTCAGAAAGCTACTCTCAGATTTGTTCAGTGCTGAACTGGAACCCACAGTAATTCATTGTGATAACAAGAGTTGTATAAAGCTCTCTGAGAATCATGTGTTTCATGACAGATCAAAACACATTGAGATGAGATATCACTATGTCCGGGACATGGTGCAGAAGAACATTCTCAGTATTCAGTATGTTCCGACTGCGAAACAAACTGCAGATATATTGACCAAGCCCCTGTCGTTGACAAAGTTTGTGTACTTTAGAGACAAGCTTGGTGTTCCTGAGAATGCCACTCTTCCTGAGAGGGAGTGTCAAACTTAATGCAGCTGCAAGAGCCATTCTCTAGGAGGATGGAAAAGACCCTAGTTGTGATCTAGGGCCCCCAGTGCAATCCTAGGGTTCTTGGTCTGGGGCCAAGCAGTTAGAGCCATGGAAAAAGACCCTAGTTGGGCCCCCAGTGTATTTTTGGGGTTCTTTGTCGGGGACCAAGCAGTTTGATGACATAAGCCCCTAGATATGTTCTAGGGCCTTCGAATGTGTTCTGGGGTATCCTGGTTTGGGACCAGGCAGATTCTTGATCTAGTACCAAGATGATATGATGTGTGACCTTCTTCTCTCCTGGGATGTTCTATGTGACCTAAGAGCAGATAAGAAGAAAGGCATGATCACATCATAAGCCTTCCATGTATGCAGTGATGATGAAAAGCTCCTAATATGTTTTATGAGACTTATGTGGTCTATATGCCTTAGGTGGACGTTGGTGCTTACCCTTGATGTAATGTTGTCTTGCTCCTTTTATGTGTTAAAGTCGGCTCTCCTTTTATGTGTTAAGTCGGCCCTCCTTTATGTGTAAAGTCGGCCCTCATTTATGTGTCATGTCGACTCATTATATTTATACTTTATATATATTATTTTATTGTTATATGTAAAGTCGGCCCTAGTGGTTTGAGGTCACGTTTAGTATATATATGAGGGGTTAGCGCCTCATTTGGACAACCTCTGCTTTGATTTTTTCACCCAACTGTCTTGAGGTTTCGGCCTATATTCTGAGGTTTTCTCTCTAAGATTTTCGGCCTGCCTTCTGAGATTTTCGGCCTGCCTTCTAAGATTTTCGGCCTGAGGTTTCGACCTGTTGTCCTGAGATTTTCGGCCTGTTGTTCTGAAGTTTTCGGCCTAAGGTTTCGACCTGTTGTCCTGAGGTTTTCGGCCTGTTGTTCTGAGGTTTTCGGCCTGTTGTCCTGAGATTTTCGACATGTTGTTCTGAGGTTTTCGGCCTGTTGTTCTGAGGTTTTCAGCCTGTTGTCCTGAGATTTTCGGCCTGTTGTTCTAAGGTTTTCGACCTAAGGTTTCGACCTACTGTCGCTGTCCTTTTCCTACAGTGTTTTTCCAGTCATCCCTGCAGTCCTATTTGGCATGATCACAGTCCCATAAAGAGATTTGCCCTGAGGGTTTGATCAATGAATTAGGAGTGCACTTCTCAGCATACACTGGAAGAAGGCAACATCAACAAATCTTGTACTATTGTTCATGTTTTAGCTTTCTGCAGTTTGGTTTTCCTTCTACAATTGTGTTAATATTTCAATCAGATCTGGGTTATATGTTATTTATACACTGTTGGTTTTGTGTTAAATTTGATGGCTATCTGGTTCATTTATTACTGTTGGGTTATGCATACTTAATTATGCTTTGTTGGTTATGAATTTTTTGTAGATAAAATTTTGAAGAGAATATATTTTTATTTCTAAGCTAGCCTATTGTTTAGCCCTTAATTTCTAACAACTATGATGTATGGAAAAAATCCTTCAGCGAGAAAAGGTTCATCAAAAGTTTAACTCTACATGCAAAGCAGCTAGAAGTGTGCCTATAATGATATATAGTTCAGAAACCTATGTCACGCAAACAGAACATTGGTTCACTGGTGAGGTTGATGGAGTGTTGAGCCATCCACTAGGGTTCCTATAATGTTGTGATCTGACCCACCAGCATGTAATGAACTACAATGGGATGATGTGAGGTACAAGATCTGGGTGATCTTCCCCTAAATTGATCTATGGAAACAAATCCTTCACAAATAAAATGTTCATCCGGAATCTAATTCTACATGTGAATAAGCTAGAGGTGCACCTAAAAGGATATATCGTTCAAACACATTAAATCATTTAACTGATACTGATGCGGAAAATAGGAAAGTACAAACACATTCAATGACACATATTTCTAGGCAATGCCCCTAGAAAAACCACGAAGGGAAGTACAAGAGAGAGATATTTTTATTATGAACTCACAGAAAACATAGAGTTTACAGCAATCTTTTTCCAGCAATAAATACATTATACTTATCTTGAAAATTGTGCCCTTCTTCACCTTGAAATTGTGCCAAACTTTTTGTACGGAACTATACAGATTTATAATAGAAATCAATGCCTCAAAAATTGTGTCTTTCTTTGCCTCTATTTCTGTGTCAAATTTATGATGTATGACCTGTCCAATAAATGTTGTACAACCTCCAATAAATGTTGTACGATACTTCTATATTAAATGTTGGAAATGTCCTAGTTTGTGTGCCACCAAATGCCCTTGGAATTTGCACCCCTGCTTCTTGTTCTCTCTCTCTTTCTTCAGTTCTCTTCTCTTCTCTCTCTCCTCATTCAATGATTAGAATGAATGTGTCTTTTCCCTAGTTCTCCTTTTTATCTCTTCATGAAGAAGTTAGGAAGTTATTTTAGATCTAATGGTTGAGATTAAATCCTAGCGCTCTCAAGATCTACAGTTGTGTTTTAATCTCTCATTAACACAACTTAAAAATCACTTTATCCCTCATAAATTAAAAAGTCACTTAAACTTTATAAAATAAAGTAAGTCACTTAAACTTTATAAAATAAAGTTTATGCCTAGGGACCATTTTATGTCCTCCCCATGCTAAGACATCAAACACATGAAGAAGACCTCCCGAGATACAAAACTCAACACTCCCTCTTAGCGAGAGATGTACTTCTGGTAGCACCTCCTCCATGATCAATCATGTCCTCTACGTTTGTAGTTGCTCCCTCTGAACTAGAACATCCTACTACCTCTACTACTGAACTCTGATCAGGATACCTATGCTCCTCCTCCATCAGTGTCATCTCATACCAGCTAAGTCTCCTGACAGTATTGGAAGAAGCCTCACAACCATCTGTCACTGATATGGACACTGACTCTGAATCCAAGAACCCACTGGATCCAATCGTAGGCAATCCCAGCAACCTGTATAATCTCTCATATCTGACACCAAGCATTGTTGTTGTCTCCGGAGTAGCTCCCTCTAGATATATGAACACCTGTCTATGATGGAACACAACTCCACATCCCTCATCCTCCAAAGCTAACACTAAAAGCAAATTTACATTTAGCTCTGGAACAAACAATACCTCTGCCACCTCCAAAAATCCTCCTGACTCTAGTTGGAATCTCACACATCCAACCCCCTTCACTGCATGCATGGTACTAGTCCCACAACCCACATGGTAGTCTGAGTCTATTTCTGAAAAACTAAGGAACACCGACCTCATTCTCGTCATGTGACAAGATGCACCACTATCCACAAACCATGCTTCAGTGTCCTCACACACTATACAACCATTTCAAGACATCTAAGAGAATTCCTTCGCGAACCTCTTAGCAAAATCATCAACCTCAGTTGATGTCGTTATCTGTGCATCCTTCTTGCCCTTCTTCTTGTTTGAACATTGACTAGCGTAGTGGCCAATCTTATGACATGCAAAGCATTTTACTTTAATCATGTCTTTCTTACTACTGCCTTTGCTCTTTCCTATAAGAGCAACATTCTCCTCATCATTTTCACCCTTCTGGGAGCCTTCATGCAAGTATCCTCTCTGAGGCTCCTCCTGGATAAAATCATCCCATAAACGATCCCATTTCGGAAAGTTCTCCCATGCCACAATTCCATCAACAAAGACTTCCCATGGCTTTGTCACACCATTCAGGGCAGTCGTTACCAACTCATGGTCTTCTAGGGCCTCTCCAACTGCACCTAGCTCATCACAAACTTGTCTTATCTTGGTAAGGTATGAAGTAACTGTATCAGTTTTGGTCATCTTGATACTTTTTAGTTTTTCTCTTAATACCATCTTTTTGTGCTTGTTTGAACTCTGGTATAACTTGGTTAAAGATGCCCACATCTCAAAGGCATTATTTTTCCCTGTCACATGTGGAATAACAAGATCTTTAATGGCATCAAGGATAATCCTTTTGGCTTAACATTCCTTTTGTTATATGCGACCAAAAGTGTTGTATTTGTAGGAATGGTAACAGTCTTCTCAACCATGTCCCACAACTCATATTCCTGCAACAACAATACTATCCTCTCTTTCCATGGGCTAAAATTTCCCGCCCCATCCAATCTATCTTCAACCCTCAAACCTGTAGCCATATGACCTGCTCAACTGATAACAAGGCCAACCCTCTTTCTGGTGAACAACCTGCAACTCTCTTGCAAACCCTTGTGTCTTTCTTGTTTGGTTTCCCCTCTCAGTGTCAATGCTTTGATACCGTGTAAATTTTCTATGACCCAATATACTAGTTTTCAGTTTCAATAAATCTTTCACAGTTTATTACTCATTCATAAATGCAGAAATAAAACTGAACTTATAACTGGAAACACATTGAATCATTTAACTGATATTGATGTGGAAAATAGAAAATTACAAACACATTTAATGACAAATATTTATGGGCAATGCCCCTGGAAAAACCCCGAAGGGAAAACCAGTACAAGAGAGAGAGATATTTTTATTATGAACTCACAGAAAACATAGAGTTTACAGCAATCTTTTTCCAGCAATAAATACACTACTTATCTCGAAAATCAGGCCCTTCTTCACCTCGAAAGCTGTGCCAGATTTCTGTTGTACTGCCTGTGCAATAAATGCTGTATGGCCTCCAATAAATGTTGTACGGTACTGCTGTATTAAATGCTGGAAATGTCTTCGTTTGCGTGGCACCAAATGCCCTTGGAATTTGCACCCCTTCTCTCTCTCTCTCTCTCTCTCTCTCTCTCTCTCTCTCTCTCTCTCTCTCCAGTTCTCTTATCTTCTCTCTCTCCTCATTCAATGATTAGAATGAATGCGATGTCTTTTCCCTAGTTCTCTTTTTTATCTCTTCATGAGGAAGTTATTATAGATATAATGGCTGAGATTAAATCCTATCCCTCTCAAGATCTACGGTTATGTTTTAATCTCTCATTGACACAACTTAAAAATCACTTTATCTCTCATAAATTAAAAAGTCACTTAAACTTTGTAAAATAAAGTAAGTCACTTAAACTTTATAAAATAAAGTTTATGCCTAGGGACCATTTTATGTCCTCCCCATGCTACAATGAAACTCCCTCCAGTGATGACGATTCTGAGGGTTTTATTGTTGATGCTTCAAATCATGATGACACCGCTGCTAAGGAGGATAACCTAAAGGGTATGTTTTTAATTGCAGATTCTGACAGTGGGATTGGTGAGCAGTCCATGGCAATCTCGCTCGAATCATTCTTTGAAGAATTTTACTGATTGCCCAGATCCCTGCCCGAGACCAATTGCCAGTTGCCCGTTGCATGGACCCCTGCTCGAGGTTGCCCGCAGCCTTGTGCTACTACCTGGGTCCCTTTTTTGGCTACCTGCAACCTTCTGTTGTTGCCTGGGTCCTTTTTGGGGATGCCTGAGTCCTTTATGGGCGTTGCCCGGCTATCTCTACCCGCTGCCTAGGTTTCTGCCCACTATCCAAGGCACCTGCCCATTACCCGACAATTTTCTAGGTTGCCTGGTGTGTCTGCCCGCTGACCTGGGGCTGCCTAGCTGGTTGTCCTCGCTGGCAGCCTGACTAGCTGACCAACAGCCCTACTAGTCATTTGTTGTATTGGTTGGCGGCTGGCTTACCTTACCCGTGACTGTCGCACCCGCCGCCTTCTTACCCAGCCTCCACGCGCTGCCTTCCCTCTGCGGCTACCATGTAATATCCCGGATCTCGGATCTAGATATTAACTGCTAATAACTGGGGTTTCGACTGTAGATCTGATACATTGGGGGTTTCTGATTGAGTTTCAAAGGTTTCTGGATGCTTTTTGATGTGTTTAAATGTTTAATACAATGCATGCAAATATATGTGGAACCATAACTAACTCAATGATTTTATTAAGCAAAATGACGGACAATATAAGATAAAATGCGGGAAACTCAAGCAAAACTCTTCAACTAGATCTTTATAGATGGAGATCTTGCTGGAATACAAAACAAAATACTGATAAATACCAATAATGAATGTAGATGGATGGATATGAGATATGTTGGGTCAATCCAATGCATGCACGAAAGAATGAACTGCATGCACTCAAAAATACGTTGCACAACTGTCGGGAATGACGGGAAAGTTCGCCCTGGTTGCAATACTCATCACAATGGGTTGAGATCTATCTATGAAGGGTCGTCATGCTCTATAGCACACTCTCCCTGCCTCAGAGGTAATGCTACTGGCTCTCCGATATATTGTCGAAGCCTCAAATAGTTGTCGAAACTCTCATGCACTGGAAACTGCTGCACTGGTGCGTCCTGGGAGTTTTTCCCGTCAGAAACTGATGATAATTGTCTCAAATGAAGCGCCCTGGTCTCCTCTCAAATGGGTTTGAGGGAATCAGGCTTGTCCTGACTGGTTGGGCCTAGCGACCCTCTTCTACTACGAAATCCTCCAAGAAAACCCCACACTGCAATTGAATAAATACGCACTAGCTTGCGTTGGATCTATCTCTTCTATTGTTTGTCTGATCTTGTAGCTCAATGAAGAACCTATGTGGTCCTCCCGATGGACTAGGGTGTGTCTTTCAACACCAAACTCTGTCAATGGCGATGGTATCATCCAGAAAGCCACCAAACAAGAAGGAAGTCGCCCGACTCCTCTCTGGGTTCTAATTTCCAATTCACAATCTTCAATGATGAGAGAATATGAGCCCCTATCTCTCTTTTATATCCCTTTTCACCTTTTTCCCTTCAAGTGACTTTTAATTCATCTTTAATATTTTCTCATAAAATCACTTTATTAATTGAATGACCCTTTTTACTCCAAAAAGTGACTAATTCGCCTTTATGATTTCTCTGGCCACTGAAAGTCATTTTTCATCATCCCATCTTGTAAATATTTTCACCCCGGTTCCAACGAGCTATTACACAAAGGTATTTCACCAAGAAATAAGATCCAAATAGTACCTTTAGTGTAATTAATTAAAATATGCCCATTAATAACCCCGTTTTATAAAAATCGTCGGAATGCAACGAAACCAAGAACAAGTTGTGCAGAAATGATCTTGATGATGAATAATGGTAAATAAACTAAGTTGGGCCTCATAAAACTCATCCAAACCCTCTGAGCTCACTGATGACATAGTCTCACCCCTCTAACTTGGCTAACTCAAGCCTCCTGAAGTGACTCTAACCGCATAATAAGGGAATCCAAAAATGGGGACATAACAGTCCTCCCTTCCCAAAGATTGTTTGTCCTCGAGTAATCCCATCACACCCTGACACTCCGCCAACTGAACCCCACTGAAACTGAACACGATACCTGGGTCCCAAACCAACCTAGAAGATGTGAAGCATCCTCCTCTCAACTCACTGTCCGACGAGGGACTGACATAAAAGGTCTCCTCCTGAATGTTATTGATGGGTAGAGCAAAATGGTACTACAAAAACTCGGTCAACCCCTCAACGAGTCGCTCTACTAGGGAGCCACTATCATGCATCTCATGAGAGAACTCCCGAAAGTAACACTTGGCCTCCATAGAAAATGATCCTGACCTCCATGACCACTCCAAGCCAAACATGGCCTCCTCTAGCTGAACATACTGCCGCCAAAGTGAGGAACTACAAGACCTCAGCGAATCACTAAAAAGTGAAATGCTCTCCTCAAAATTGAAGCTCAATGGAAAATCTGAATGATTTCCCCTTGCAAAGATCCACTCACCTCTATCAATCAATGAAATGCCCAACCCAGTAATCCCAGGGTTCCGCGCTAATCTCTGAAAGGGACCATCATGTTGATGTTGCACCACTCTGGCCATGACTGTCTGCCCAATGTACATATACTGGATCCCCTACTCCCGGAACCCCATGCTAAAATACCTGTAAAGACTAGGCCTACTATCAAGAAGCAGAATCTGTAAAGGTGTCCCTGCAGAACCAAAGTCTGCAAATCCACTGCCATACTCGATCTTGGGTACCAAAAGAGAGAACTTGTCTCGCCATATAGGACGAATCCTAGCAAGCCCTCTCATGACAATCCAAGAAGCAAGTAGACCGCTCGTTGGCGCAACGCAGTCCATCAAGAAGTGAAGCAAACTACCGACCAATTAAATCCCCAGATCCCATAGCCAATTTGGAAGTTAACCACTTCCAATTCCCACTGATTGTTCTTCTACCATACTAATAATTGTTGGAATCCAACTGAGCCAATATACTAAACCTTGTATGCAACCAACTGATGAAAACCAGATACTAGGAATCAACCCTGTGCCAACTAATCTGTCATGTTGCTGCCAACCCGCACAGAGAAATCTACCATCCTCATTCTTGACAATGTATGCAGGAAAATCCTGGAGTTTAGACACCCCATTGAAAAATAGCTATGTCTCTTGTGGTGCCTCAAACTCATACAAATTCTCAAAATGCCCTGGCCAAGATGTATCATATGTCACCCTCATGACCATCTCCCTAAATGTGGACTCAGAGAGTAAATATGGGCCATCTCTATAGTAGATCATGTCATCCCTCAATCTGCCTCTGTCACCCTGTGCACTGTCCACATGCCCCAAATGGAGAATCTTTGTCATATCTATAACGACCCGAGGCTCATCCAACTGCCTCACATAATCCTCCCTTATCCTGCTCTACCTGATGAGAGCATCAAGGAACGGTAGCAGAAACCTCCACCACTGTATGCCCGACTGGAAAGTGTCACATACATTGGTCAATCCCAAGGGTATGACCAAGAACTCATCCATGCACACTGTTGGACTATCTGGGTAGTCACTCGCACTCTAAGCTACTCCCATGCCATCATACGCATCCAAATGTGTCTCCTCACACTGATGGTCAACCCTACTCTCTCCATCATCACAGGTACTACGGCTGTTGCTAAGAGTACGACCTCCAGAGTCCACGTACTGTCGCAAAAGAGTGGATTGTCCTCCTCTGAACCCCCCATGCTCCATCAAGTGAGAGTATGACTCTCCCCTGAACTCCACTATCTTCCACTGTGTACCATTGTACCCCTCTGCATAACATTGCATACCACTGCACACCATTGCATATCGTTGCATACCACTGCATATCATTATGTATCATGTATGTGTCATTGTATCAATCACTACACTAGTGTCAGTTGAACCTTGATCCCAAATGGATGTGTCCTCATCTGTAATATACATGTCCCCACCATACATGGACGCATATATTTCCTTGTTGGCTGGTCCAAAAGGTATATTCTCAACTATCTCATCAGCAATCATGACTTGAGCCTTCAATGGGCTCTCCAAAAGAAGCGGCTCCTGATTCCCATAATGCAAAACATGTGCATAACCAGAAACCTTTGGGTCATGCCTCTCTGCAAACGCCTGCAAACCTGAATGCTCCTCATGTTTAACCATCACACAAGGCTCCTCCATCAAACAATAAATGCCACTCACATCCTCCTGTGATATGGATGTCATATATGACTGACTGTCTGATGTGGAGGATGAGGGATGTATCCAACTCAACTCCATACAAAGATCCTCAACTTGCATCTTTGATTCTTGAAGGGCCTTTTGCGAGCTCTTCAAGGAATCCTGGGTAATCTCAAGCTCTTGGGTAAGTCTGTCAACTTCCTCCTCCTTTCCTTTAAGTGCATCATGGTACATCTCACCAAGCATGAGAAGATGATCTATATCGAAAAGTACATGTACTTAGTTAGACTTCGTTACTACCACTGCTTCTATAAGCGCCTGAAAATCCGCAAGGGGTGGCTCTCCTCCCAAACTATCATGTGACCCTGAAGCTCTCCAACAACAATGTGCCACCAAGGTATGAGTGTCCTCAAAATGTTTTATGGCTGCAACAATCATGTCCTCACTCACCTTCAATTTTCCTATCAAATGATGTGGCTCATGGAAACAATCCTCCTCGATCAAATTTTCTAATTTGTCTTCTTCCTCACACTTCTCAAAATCAGCTCTTTCCTTTATAAATAACTCCTAAGAAGGGAGATCAGCCTCCAAAGGTAACTCTTCCAACACTAAGTCCTCATCATACTTAGGTGTACTCACACCCAAATAGTCATAAGCATCATAACAATGATAAGATGTTAACGTTGATCGGGAAACTGTATCACATTGCTTATTATCCTAAAAATTGTGAAACCCTAGAAACCCTAGGGCCAAAATTCCAAAATTCTCAGAATTGCAATCTGAAGCTTGTTGAAGGTGCGTTGAAGGAGGCCTTACACTCCCATACAATTTTTAGCCCCAACGCTCAAGTATAAGGTGTTGAAATAGCCAAACAAGAGAGGGTCGTACGGATTTCTATAAACCCTAGGAGGTCGTACGATTCAGCAGAAGAGAGAGGACAACTGCTAGAAGTTTGTGCAATGGGTTCTTCAAGACCTATGCTCTGATACCAAATTGAATTTTCACTATGCTAGGCTCAAGCATGAGGCTTCTTTCATTTTTAGCATTTACTTGAACCATAAACAAATGCAGCTACACCATTCACAATTGCTACAATAACCACGATCACAAGAAGAAATACCATGCACGAGAACACAAGAAATATCCTGGGAAGCCCTTCTAAACAAGGGAAGAAAACCCAACAATCTTTGTTATATTCTCAATAGAAAGACCTCTCACACCATAGACCTAGCACACAAAAGGGTGCTCTCCAAAACCAAGAAGCTAGCGCCTAAGAGAGGTACGCACTTCAGCCCTAGAAGATGTACTTGCTAAAATTTCCAAATGACATGTGACTTGTGTGTTTTGTGTGTTTCCTCAATGGGGAAATTACCTTTATTTATACTAGACTGGACAGATCAAAAGTGGTGTCTATTGGCACAACAGGGCCAACCTCAATAACTGAAAAAAATAATTAATTATTACAATAAACATTAATTATCTTTTACATATGGTGGAGTCGACCTGTACCCTTTACATCACAATTAGGGTTACAGGTAAATCTCACTCTCTGACAATATAGCAAGGGATCTCACACACCCACTAGTGCTCAGCCACTAGGGGCACGTCCACCTATGCTCAGCCACAAGGACGTCCTACTCAACAGAATCATCTGGAGTACCACATCGTCTCAACTCTCTACACAAAGGAGAACAATACACCCATCACATGGGCACCTTCACCCCTCACAAGGGTACACATCGTTTCATCTCAAATGACACACCCATCTTATGGGCATCCTCACCCCACACAGGGGCATACAACGTCCCATCTCAATCTCAGAGAGGAACGACACACCCATCACATGGGCACACCCAACTCATGGGCTCTCTCACAGGTCGTCTCACTCAATCTCAGAGGAGAACATGTCCTGGAGGATGTCTCACGAAGTTGTAATCATCAACACTCCCTCTGATGAAGCCATTCAAGAACTTATTCCCCCTGCACAAGAAGAAGAAGATGAGGTTAGTTGCTTTCCTTTTCAGGTTTTTGATGACACCTTGTTGTATAATTCAGAAAGGGAAGAAGAAAGGGAGCCCTTGGACAAGACAAATCCTCCTTATTATGAAGTTGAAGAGACAAGTCATGAAGACGAGACAATGATGCATCCTCTTAATCAAGTTGTCTGAGTCCTCGAAGCTCCTACACAAGAAGAAGTAAACACGGTAAGTTATTTTCCTTTCCAAGAGTCTAATGATGCTTTGTTTTATGATTTGAAAAGTGAAGAAGTGTTGGAGGAGCCCTCTGATGTTTTAAGCCCTTCATGTTATGATAAAGATGATGACTTTGTTGATAATATTGATGAATTCATACTTGTCGGAAAGCGTAAATGGGATGTGATTGGATATGATGGGGATCCCATTTACGACATTGAGGGTCATTTCCAAAAGTTGCCTTTACCATTATCATGTGAGGTTACTAATAAATTTGACATTTGGCAACAAGGAGATGATATGGTTACAAATTTTTTTCAGACACCCAAGGATGACCTGGTGCTATGTTCTCCTAATGATTTTCGGTCATACCTTGAGGATTTTGATGAATATTCTTTTGAGCACTTGGATTTATTCCATGAAGAAGATTATCAACCACCGTCATGCTCAGATATTGATAAAGGTGAGGATATTGCTTGCCCTGAGAAGGATCCTTATGACAATGTCTCCCAGCTCCCTTTGACTATTTTATCTTGTTATATCACCAAAGGTGTAGTTGGGAAGCATGTCCTTTGTTTTGAGTTGTCTCTGAGGCAAAGCTTACTTTTAGAATTCAAGGGTAGGTCGAATACCTGAATGAGAAGTTTGTTATCTCGATCTTTCAGCCTTCCCTTAAGAAATTATCAGTCATCCCCTAGGTTCTTGCTAGTCCCTTCCCAAACCTCAGATTGTGAAGACGTCCAAGGTAGCAACCTTCAGACTCCTTGAGTCGGTCTATTGAACCTTTGTTTTTCACGATCCCTTTCTGAGATGGATTGAGCACTTTCCTAAAGGTGTGAATTTGCATGATTTTGTCCCTCCCTCCCACCTCCATGAGCTAGACTTTACAATTTCCGATGATACAATACATTTTCTTACTCATGTTATCTTTGTGCTTGACTTATCATTGTTTTGGTTTATGATGAAGCACAGAGGCAAGTATTATGAGACATTGCTAGGATGGTTTCATTAGCTATTTGACTACACCTAGCATTCAACCAACAGGTAAGTAGAGGTAAGTAGGTAGGCATTTGCATTCATTGTATATACCATCTGCATTTCGTGCTAGAGTAGTTGTGTTTCCATTTGTATATATGATTGCTTCCTTGTATTTCATTTTATCATATATGAGTCGGGGGTGATATCACCACCCCAAGAGATTACTAATCATTTTGTTGAGATCTAGCAGATCACAGGTCATACCAGAGATGTTGAGGTTCTCATGTGCTCTACGGTGAGCACATGTCCCCGAGTTGGAGCCAAATGTTATCCCCTATCCTAGGGATAACTAAGGAGATTATGTCTCAAGGCCCACAGGTCCTAGACATGGAGTACCGAGAGCCATATTGACTTGAGCTTGGCCCTGGAGGGCCCATCCTTTCTTCTTCAACGCCTCCATCCTATAAGCAGCAACAACATCCATCCCATCGGCCTGGTTCTGAAGTAGCAGTGGGTCTTGCTCCATGAGGTAACGAGTCCGGGTATTATGGTATGTGTCACTCTGATTCTCAAAGCATTTGAATATGTGCATTTAATTCTCTTTTGCTTCATGACGTTTGCTTGGACATTATGCCTTTTAACTTGTCCATACCTGGGGGGATGAAAGAATGCCCTAGCAAGTTGGTTCCCTTAGGAGTGAGCTACCAC
>ML781925.1:546503-559194 GCA_009831015.1 Picea engelmannii | reverse complement strand
AAGTGCAGCTGACCGATTAGAGCTTTCCCAACAGTTGGAACTTTATAAGAGGTCCATTGGCTTATTTGGGTTTGAGATGGCCATAAATGACAGGAAGAACATAATGCCAAGTAAGTTTCACCTTGTTTTAACTTTTAACTTTTCAGTTTCAAAATTCATTTTTCAAATTTCAATTTGTCTTCTCTTATGTTTCAACTTTCTCTAATTCGTTGTAGATACTTGGTGGGAGAACTATGGCGCAGCGACACCTATTCTACAGAAGATGGCAATTCATGTGCTTAGCCAGACATGTAGCTCTTTTGGTTGTGAGCGCAACTAAAGTGTATTTGAAAAAATACACACTAAAAAGCGCAACAGGTTAGAGAATTTCAAATGAAATTTCAAATTCATTATAAAATTATAAATTATTAACTTGTCATTTAAATTTTATGCTCCTTTACATTCTAATAAATTAATTTACGATCCTCTTACAGGTTGGATACCTCGCGCCTTAATGATTTGGTCTACGTCTACTACAATCTCAGGTTGTGGGTGAAGCAGCTTGAGATAAAAATCGAAGCGAAGGCCATTTCATTGGATGGGATTGACATTGACACCACTGTTGCATGGAGGGTGGAGGTTGAGGAACCTGTTATTGAGACCACACTTGATTGGCTAGAGGATAGTGGTGATGATCACGGCATCTCTGAGGACTTGGATCAGGATGTTTCAGAGGATATTCAGTTTCACGCCGAGTCTGCAAGTGTGCCACCAGCAGAGCGAGAGTCACAGTCAGAGGGAGATAGGCCCAATGGTAGCACTAGCAGTCTACCTCCTCTATCAATACCTTCTTCTAGGGGACATCTGTCTCGAGGGTCTTCTACTTCTTCTAGAGGACGTTTGACTCCAATACGAGGCGCACATGCCTCAAGGGCACCTACTCCTAGTGCTAGAGGAAAAGCAGTTTCTACAGCGATTACCTTTGCCCGTAAAAAGGGTAGAGGGAATCCATAGTTTATTACTTGATTTCATTGTAGATGACTCATGAGAAGTGATGACGATCATGAGATACATTTATTATATTTTTTATGACTCAGGAATCGGGACATGATTCACTTTTTATGTGTGATGTATCACTAGACATCTTATATATCTTATATATCAGTTTTCTTTCCATATTCATGTGGCAATCTGCCTATTTGATGCTATTGTTGCTTTAAATGTTTCAAAAATTAAAAAAAAAATGAATATTTTTGTATTTTTTTAAGTTTGCCGATGTTTTGCCGATTTTTACGAAACGGTGTTTTCTGGACCCCGGCGATTTTTTCGCCGAAACGATTTTTTTAACACTGGTTCACCCTCTTTTGAGGCACCCACAGGTAAATTTTATGCTCCTTTACATTCTAATAAATTAATTTACAATCCTCTTACAGGTTGGATACCCCCGCGCCTTAATGATTTGGTCTACGTCTACTACAATCTCAAGTTGTGGGTGAAGCAGCTTGAGATAAAAATTGATGCAAAGGCCATTTCATTGGATGGGATTGACATTGACAGCACTGTTGCATGGAGGGTGGAGGTTGAAGAACCTGTTATTGAGACAACCCTTGATTGGCTAGAGGATAGTGGTGATGATCATGGTATCTCTGAGTACTTGGATCGGGATGTTTCAGAGGATATTCAGTTTCACGCCGAGTCTGCAAGTGTGCCACCAGCAGAGCGAGAGTCACAGTCAGAGGGAGATAGGCCCAATGGTAGCACTAGCAGTCTACCTCCTCTACCAGTACCTTCTTCTAGGGGACATCTGTCTCGAGGGTCTTCTACTTCTTCTAGAGGACGTTTGACTCCAATACGAGGCGCACATGCCTCAAGGGCACCTACTCCTAGTGTTAGAGGAAATGCAGTTTCTACAGCGATTACCTTTGCCCGTAAAAAGGGTAGAGGGAATCCATAGTTTATTACTTGATTTCATTGTAGATGACTCATGAGTCGTGATGACGATCATGAGATACATTTATTATATTTTTTTATGACTTAGGAATCAGGACATGATTCATTTTTTATGTGTGATGTATCACTAGACATCTTATATATCTTATATATTAGTTTTCTTTCCATATTCGTGTGGCAATCTGTCTATTTGATGCTATTGTTGCTTTAAATGTTTCAAAAATAAAATAAAAAATGAATATTTTTGTATTTTTTTAAGTTTGTCGATATATTAAGTTTGTATTTTAATCCTATAAACCAAACCCACCATGGCCTATTCTACACTCGTCAAAATCAGGCTGAAGCAATCCAGGCAGGCTGTCTTTGGTCGTTTAATCTTATAAACCAGGTCCACCATGGCCTATTCTATACTTGTCAAAACCATAATCGAGCAATCCGGGCAGCTGCTTTTTGCCGGTCTTATAAACCAGGTCTTATCAACAGTTTAAAAATTAAATGAACTTACCTTAGCCTGGGCAGAGTCTATGCGGCTATGCCTACACGAACTCGTGAAACTTTGCGGCCGCCTGCGTGTTCACGAATCACTGGAGTTGGGAAGTTGGAGCTGTGAGATGACTGTTGGAACCGTGGCATATGGCAAGGCAAAGAGAACCGTGGCATATGGCACAGCAGCACGCTGCACAGTGGCTCGCGGGGGTTTAAAATTTACGCCGACGGACCACGAACTTACAGACCACGGTTTAGCAGCAATGGCGGGTTAGCAACTGGGCGTATTACGACACGAATGGGTGTTAGCAGCAAAACGAGGGGAGTAGCCGACAAAAACCTAACTTTACCCGGCGGCCGGCGCTAAAAATTCGAACCTCATTCAAACCCTAGTTTAAATTTGCCTTCAAATTCGCGTTAAGGTTCGAATTCGCGTTCAGGTTCGAATTCGTTCAGGTTCGCCTTTAGGTTCGAATTTGAGGTTCGGCGAACCTGAACGAACCTAAAATTTTTTATGGGGTTCGTCGAATTTCGAACCTAAAGCATTAGGTTCGGCGAACCCTGTGACATAGCCTGTGACCTATGAGCCCATGGAGGGCGTATTTGTTGTTGCTGCAAGACCATGCCTGACGGACAGGTACATATGGGGAGATGATTAGCTCGAACCTCCATAGGGCTAATAGCCCACCAGATGGATGTTGAAACCCCAGCTAGTGGCAAAGAGATACCAGAGGCTTGCACCAGAGAAAAGGGAGGACGTTCTACCAGAGGCACTTTGGCAGGCCTGGAGCCAGGGGGGTCTTGCCCTCCCACCATGACGTTGGCCCTTGAAGGCCCCTGACGTCATCATTCAGAGCCTTGATGTCATCCAGTTGAGGTATTCAGCATGAGGACGGCTTTGGTTGGCACATGTGGCAGTCCTAAGAGGTTTTGAGCCCCAACATTTCACTTTGGAGGCCTAGCGTTCCAGGAGGGAGGCTAACATCACCCTAGGAGGGGCATGACGTCACCCTAAAAAGATGAATTTAGGGTTTTATTTGTCAATTTTATGTAAAACTAGATTTTTCATATAAACGGGCCATGTCGGCCTTTTTTGACCTAAAATGTAATTAAAGGTCATTTGTATTGTATAAATAAGAGATCAAACTCTGATTTTTATTCATCATCTTTCACCCACACAAGTTGGAGGTCTGAAATTCAACCTCTTTTAAGGCTTATTGGCTGAACTAAGTGGTGCGCAACTCTTGGAGGGAGTTTTTATTGGTGATTTTTTGCATTTTCATGTTGTAAAGTCTTAAACTAGGGCTTGTGACTAAATTATTCTTGGTGAATGTAAGTGAAAATCCGCAATCCTTCTTTCTTTGAATGGTTATGGTATCTTTTACTTTTCATTTATAAGATTATGAAATTGTTAGTGTAAAACACTAGGAGGAAAGCACATGTTATTGTCCTTCTCTCAATAGTTATCCACCTACTTGATTTTGCTAGAAGACACCTTCATTGAAGCATATGCTAGAGCCCTACCTTAGTAGCACTCTAGTACTTTTGCTTCATTAAGATTTTATTTAATTCAAGCTAGACCTAAAAAAAAAGGAAAATCGCTAGGGCCTAGGGTTACCTACTTCCTAGTAGTTGTTTTCCTCTAGAGTTTTGGATGATTGAGGCCTTAGGTTACTAACACCTCAACCATCCTCCCTCTTGTCTTCAGTTCACTTATTATCATTTATTTCCCCTAAGATTGTTGCTGCAAAAGTGACTCCATTTACCATAAAGGCACTAGTTCATACCTTATATTTGATTGATTGATGAAAACAACCTTTAAACCATCTACTTCAAGGTCTTTGCTAACCATTCCTAACCTTAGATTAGACTAACTTACTAACTATCTTGTTGTTGTTACAAAAGAAAGCTACAGCCATATATGACGGCAGTAAAAGCTTCTAAAAGCAAGTGTTAAAGCTTATTGTACATAGCCTTCTTTGCTTCTGACAAATACTAGCATATTGCCAATTTTAGGTTATCATTTTGGTCATTATTGAAGCTTGTTTAAGGCATAATTGTGAAGCTATCATTATATATACATTGTTGTTATAAATTTTTGTTGCTTCATCTTTTATATCAGGTTATTTCTTTTATTCAAAGTCCAAGGTTTTATGAAGCACTAATATCAATTGGTACTTGCAAAGAGTGTTTTTTTGTTGTCTTGTTCTGGGCAGGTACACTTAAGCAAATATTTGCTTCATCTTATTAAAACCTTTGGGACTTTCTAATCAGTGTGACTTGTGAGGGGGTAAGAACTTTCTTGATACTATTACCTTTGCTCTCTCAAACCCCCAGGTCATCGGGGACGTCTCCCCTGGGCTACTACCCCTAAAGAGAAAGAGGTGTCTTATTTAGGTGACAGTGATAGGATAACCTCCTGTTACGCCAATTTATTGTTCACTTGCCTTTGGCTTTTGGGCAAGTACAAATTGTGCAATAACAGGACCCATTTTTGCAGTATGGTGAACCTGAAGATGGGACAAACCAACAAAGAATGACATGTAAACTGAGTGGGAAGCCCATGACATGAGGGGTTAGCCAATTGAAGTACCACTTGACTAGACTCAAAGGGCATGAGGTTAGGATTTGTACTAAATCAACCCCAAAGACTATGCAAGCTGCCCATGAAGGTATTTATGAAAAGGATAAAAAGAAGGAAGAGGCAACCACTATCAAAGTTGAACTTGCCATTGGTGGAGTGGCTAGATCCTAAAGAGCCACAGGCATATCTAAGACTCGGGGCAACGAGAGGGACTCCATGAATTCACCTTACATGAGGAGCTCACCTTCCTTTGTTCCAAAAACCAGAGATGGGGCACAACCTTCTATCCAGACAATGGTTAGAAAAAAGGAGAAGCAAGCAATAGACAGGGTTGAGGGGAGGTGTCTTTTCTAAGTGACATACCTTTGAGCATTACAAAAACCAATGCATTTTTCCCTTCAATGTGTGATGTTATCGCTATTGTTGACCCAAGGTATAAGTGTCCTACCTACAAGGAGTTGTCAGGGCCAATTCTTCAAGCGAGAAAGAACGACATCAATACTAGATTGGAGGGCCTAAAGAAGTCATGAGAAGCCACTAGATGCACGGTGACGCCCGAGACCCTTATTGATTTCCTGGTACATTGTTCTATGGGTACAATGTTTATTAAATCCATTGATGCATCGACACATGTTAAAGATGCAACATTTTTGTGTGAATTGTTGGATGGGTTTATCCAAGAGATTGGTTTGCAACATGTGCAAATAATAACAAATATTGCAGCTAATTATGTGGTTGTCAACAAGTTGCTAATGGAGAGGCACCCCACAATGTTCTAGAATCCATGTGCAACCCACTGCATCAATTTGATGCTTGAGGATGTGGGAAAAATCTCCTTCATCAAGGATGTCATTGATCGGGCTAGAAGAGCGACAAAATTCATATATAACCATGCATTTGTTCTTAACCTCGTGAGGAAATTGACAAGAAACAAGGAGTTGTTGCATCCTACAGTTACACGTGTTACCAACAGCTTCATTTCTCTTCAATCTATTCTCGAATGTCATTTTGAGTTGAAGAAAATGTTTGTTTGTGATGAGTGGCATGATTGTGGATTTAGCACAAGACAAGGTGGGAGAGCAATCACTAAACTAGTGTACACCGATTCCTTCTGGGAAGGAGTGCAAGAAGTGTGCACGTCGCACAGTTAGCGAACCTTTGGTAAAGGTTCCATGTTTGGTTGATGGGGTTAAGCCCCCAATGGGCTACTTGTATGAGGCCATAAATAGGGTCAAAGAAGCTATATGATCTTATTATGTGGGCAAGGGTACCCCCAGATATCAAAAATACATGAAGATATAGGATTTGATTGATAGTCAATGGACCAAGATGCTTCATTGTCCCATTCATGCATCAGCACTTGTCCTCAACCCCACCTATGCTTATTTATGTAACTTTTATTTCAATGGTGAGGTTATGGAAAGTTTCCTTACAAGTCTCTAAAGGATGGTACCTGATCAGAAGCTCACAAAACAATTAATCGTGAGATGGAGATGTATAGGGATGCTAGTAGACTATTTGTCTTTGCCGATGCTATCCAAGAAAGGATTATTTTGATGCCACATAAGCCATTGGAATTTAGAATTTTAATTACGTGTTTTAATTGAAAGTTGAAATATGTTTTCTTTATTTCCTACTTTCCATTGTAATGAAATGTAATTTAAGTCTTTTTTCATATTTGGTATAGATGTTTGGTAGCAAAATTATGGTCAAAAAGCACCACTCTTATAGAAATTTTCCATTCAAGTCCTAAGCCAAATTTGTAGCGCTTCAGGTTGTGAGCGCAATTGGAGTGTATTTGAAAAAATACACTCAAAGAAGCACAACAGGTGATAAATTCAACTAAGCAATTACAATTAACATAATTTATGACCCTCTTATAGGGTGTATTTCCAACGTCTTAATGATTTGGTTTATATCCACTACAATATCCAATTGTGGGTGAGGCAACTGGAGAAGAAACCTAATGTGGATGCCATCTCCTTAGACAACATTAACATATGATCTGAGCGGAGGGTGGAGTATGAAGCACCTATTATGGAGGAGGCACCTAAGTGATTAGAGGAGGAGGAGGAGCAACAATAGGTACAGGGGATATGTGAGGAGTAGTAAGCATGGGGGGTAGAGGAGCACTTTGATAGCACGAAGGGTGATGTGGCAACATCAGCACCACCTTCTACACGTATTGATATAGTTGCACCTACCAATTGACATTAGACAGATGATGCGGGACCTTCTAATGCCAAACAAGCCATGTCCTTTTCCCATAAAAAGGGGAGAGGGTATTGATAGTAGAAGGCTAGCTGCTAGATTTGTCATTGTAGATGACTCATGATGATGAGATACATTTATATATTTGATGTCATTTTGTATTGGTTGTCCACTTTTGAGTCCTTGATTGGACAATTATTAGGGCTAAAGATTCAGTGTCAACTTTGACGTATCATTTTTTATTTCGCATCCACTACATCATATATATCGGTGTTTTTTCCATATTTATGTGCCAATGTGTTTATTTGATGTTTTTGTTGGTTTATATGTTTAAAACTTTGAAAAAAATGGATTTATTTTGTAATTTTTAATGCTTGAAGCGGTTTGCCAATTTTTTCGTTGATGTTGTCGATAAGTTATATTCTAGACCCTCAATGATTTTTTGTTGATGTCGATGTGTTCAACAATGCTTAAAATCAACTTTGTAAAGATAGAAGAACATGTCAAATGGCAATTCATCCTCTAGTTGAAGGTGCTAGGGCTCAGTCCATACTTTCTAAGCAAGGTCGAGACTTTGATTTTTTATCCTTCACCCTGCATTTCTATTAAAAAGTGTAAATCTAGGGAGGTGGGGTTGTTTAGATCAATTCACCAAGGCTGCCACTAGTGCCAGCAGTACATGTTATGGTTGTTAAATCTCTTGGCTATGTTATAGTTTCCATAGCCCACGGAGTTGGCCAAGGGATGCTAGAGAGAATTCCCTCCCTAAACATGATGTAGGTGAGCTTGTCAATGGACATTTTGCAAATGACATGTCTCTCACCATCCTCGAATACAAGGAGTTTGCCATAATAATGTGGAACACCTCTGAATTATGTTGTAAGGCATCAAGGCCCATCTATCAAATGTCAACAATCTCAACTCTTGTCATAGCAGTAGCCAACCTCAACACCATGTCAACCAAGCCAAAAGGTTGTGAAGGGAGCATCGTCATAGTTTGTCACATAGTCGTCCACTACGACCATTAAATAATAAACTTCCTATTGTTTCTTTGGCAATCTTGAAAGGAAAAAAGCAACAAGAGAATGTTGGTTAGGAAGTTAATGACCATGAGTCACAAAACAAGATGTGAGGAGGCCCAATAAAGAATGACAAGCATGATCTATCCTCCTTGAAATTGATCCTTGTTGCAACTTAATATTTCTTGATGTTTGTCTTGATCACACTGTGTCAATGACATATTAACTTTGAACTGTTAATTTTGTCAAGGATAGCCAAGTGACTATTTTATACTTTGTTGATCTATGAGAACTTTGAAGACTTTATGGGCATTTATTGCCTCTTGGTACTGCTTGACTTTGTGGTGCCACCCTTGTGGCATATTTTTTGTAAAATAATGCCTTATATGTACATAAAAAAAATTATTAATAGTAAAAAGCAAGCACTTTTTGCAATATATATGGTCAAATTATCATATCCTATGGTAATTGTTTGGCGAACAAGCTCTTACCTTCTAATCACTATAGAATTTATCAAGTGTTGTTGGCATATGCTACAAGGGAGTGGTAATACCCCCCACAACCCATTTCATTCATCAATCACAATTGGTGCATAACATTTGGGAGCTCGGTGGTATTTGGGAAATTTCCTTCTTTTTCAATCTTGAAGCCTATTCGTGACATTGTGACTCATATTGGTGGATGTGGGAAGGCTTGGTTTGCTTGTCAACTGGATGGAAGATTAATATTTTTTAGCATTGGCACTTTTTACCCACAATGGGGTTAAATTATTAATAGTCCACCATCAACCATTAATGGAAACATTAAGAAATGAGTTAAAGTCCTTACTCCAATATCTAACTAGTTTGCTAAGCAGCATAAAAAATGGGTAAAATTCCTTACTCCAATATCACATGATACCAAAGTAATTTATAATTCAAATCTTGCTCATCGTCATATAAATAATTGCACAACTTTTATTCTCATTATTTGATATCTCTTTGTTTTTGAACTGAAAGAAACAAGGTGCACTCTGCAACCTAGTGTGGATGAGATGTGTAACATAACCTAACAGCCCAGTGTGGATGAGATGTGTAACATAACCTAACAACCCAATGTGGATAAGATGTGTAATATAACATAACACTAGTAAACTAAAATGAAAGAAAAGTCAACTTCCATAACATAAAAGAGAAAAACAAAGAGGTCGGCCATAATAATAATAAAAAAATAAAAAAGGGCCAACCATAATAATAAAAGGAATATAATAATAAAATAAACTAGCTTAATTCCATTTCCCTGGTACACAAGCTTGAAACATTAAAATCAAATTTCTTTAAACCATGCCACCTAGGTCTTTAAAGATGGGTAGACTCTCTAGATGTATGTATCAAGGCATATTTAAATAGACTCTTCAAATGTACATTATGAAACTTGGCAAGTTAGCAACTAGTTCTTTAACAATGGACACAGTCTCCAATAGGCAAATATCCAGATATGCATAGAGGTCGTAGGTGCGGGAGGGATTATTCTTAATCCTGAGAAACAACAAGAAATGACTTATGTGTGGGGTTTAGGGACTTCCACGAATAACCAAGCCAAGGCATATGTCCTCCTTCAAGGTCTAATCTCAGTAAATGCAAACAAAGCAAGGACTTTGATTCTCATTAGCGACTCAAGTATAATCATCAGCATAACGATCTCTAAGAAGACTCCTTTCCATAGTAAACTAGCATCTCTAATAGCAAGAATTCAAAAGGAGAACCCCAGATTCCAGGAGGTCTCCTTCCAGGTTCTAATGGAACACAATTGACAAGTTGATGCTCTCGCAAACGAAGCAACAAAGTTCAATGTTGGGGTTCTTTGAAAAATGGGGGTTTATTTACTCAAGCCATCCCCTAACCTTATTTGCATGTTATTAACCATGGAGGCACATCATTACTTTCATAATCAACACATGTCATGGTACTTCCATCGTCATGCGATATCAAGCGAGGAAATGAGATGTGAATGGACTTGTTCACCAACCCCGCACATGTTAGACTTAATTTCCGGCCGACATTTTGAATCCTTCAACATATCTTATTAGGACTTAGGTGAGATAATCGCGCATTTCGTGGTTGGTCTGAGCAACATTGTCTAGTGGTGGACTTCTCCGAGACTATATGCCTCTCTGGTAAGGTCTTCTCCCTGTCTCTGGTATGTGTTTTGGAGTTTCCATCTAGTGCAAAAGGTTCCGGTGGTCTTGTGGTGCTCTGTCATTACCCTATTCTGGAATTTTGTATACAGTGTTTGGAGCTCTGGTGTTTCTGAAATTCGGGTGCTATGGAGTTCTAGGTGTTTGTGACCTCATGCTGGTGGTGTTACTTGATGTTTGGGTGCTAGAATTTGTCCCTCGTCCAACCTGCTCTGCCCCTCTTGGTTCATTTCTTGCTGCCAGCAACAGTCTAAAAGGAAGATACAGGTTCCATCTTGGGACCCACAATTTTGCTTTCTTTTGATTGGGTACCAATCCCTGAATATGAATTACAGAGAAGCACAGGAAATTCGTAGAGTGCTCCGCAGACATGAGGAATCTATCAGTATCAATAGTACCTCAATTTTTCAGTAACCACTAAAGTCCATGAAAATGAACACCAGTGCATCTCTCAGAATGCTTTGGTCATAAATACCCTGGTCCAGCAGAATCAACAAATCCAAGTGTTGAAAGTAGAATGCTCCATGCTGAGAAACATGGTCTGCAATCTTAGCAAAGGTTCACACTCAACTGCCTCTAATTACAGAATGTCAGTTAATTCTGCTCAGGAAGACCTCAAGGAAGAAGATACTGTGCATCAAATGATGGAGAACATGGATCTGGGCAATCCGGATTCCCACCCTACAAATATTGGACAAGATAAAGCCATCAGCAAACATGTTTTTCATTACTTTCTATGCTTTGTAAATCAATACTTATAATAGGCGTCTTTTTTAGAGTATATACTAGCAGGAATTTTCTTAAGGCTACAGGACGATCTAGAAATTTTGTTTTTGGCATACCCTGTCTACCTGTTTTGCTGGACTTATTATGGCAGCTTTCTTTATGTACTTTTTGCTGTTCAGCTTTGATGCAGCCCTTTATAATATAATTTTACCAGTTTCTGTTCAGAAAAAGATATCCAGATATGCATGGAGAAGAGGAAAGGTTTTCATTTGTATCCACCACCAAATTGCACTAGTACCAAATGTTATGGCCAAATGCAAGGAAATAAACTTGACTGGAGAGCAAAGGCCAGCTTTTACATATTTTAATGCACTTGTATTTGAGACAAAACAGAAAATTCACATTTTCCGACTTAACACATACTATCAATTTGTCTTTTACATTAAGACGTGACTCTACATAAAACCCAAAATAGAAAGAACGTTTTTCCTTGAAGATTCAAAAGCAAACATGCATTTTACAGTATCTTGAATGCTTTGGATCACTTGTTTGACTTGCACACCGTTGGTTACGATGGAATGTCCATGCAATGAGATGGTTCTCATTTAAAAAGACGCAAGCTATATCAATCCACCAATGTTTGGGTTGATATTTTTTTGGAATACGAAAATGGCCGTCCTTCTACTCAATTCTTAATCCTCTATCTTTTTGCTTTTGATGGTGCCATTTTGAACTTCTTGTTATTATATAACTCTTGTTCAGAAAACTATGTATCCCAGTGTTCTGGGGCTCGTTGTATATTCTGTCGTAATGGTTGCTAACCGAAAAAATACTCGATATATGGTTCCACGTATCCTTCTGGCCTGTTTTCTTTAAACAATAAGATGCTAGAAATCATCGACTGTGATACAACGAAGGCAACTCGAATGCTTTGAATTTCCCAACACATACTATGCCCTACTTTCATATAAAGAGGAAACATATTAAGCTATTCCATGGAAGGATTCCAGTTTTCCCTGGCATGACCAAATAGCCCTAACAACAACTACGGTGATCTAGAAACATTATTATTTGGCCAATGGCCAATTTCTATTGTTTCCCTGAATTCTACTTTGACACGTTGTTTGTTGTCTTGGTAACTACTACTAATGTTTAGCTTCACTTACAATAAGTGCTTGAGTCTATTCAAAGAACCAGCCTGGCAAGTTTTCGTCAAGTGTCGTCACTGAGTGGTCATATCCCGGAGAATCAAACTCGTATGCTCATGTCATGAGTTGATTTTACTGCAAAACCCAAAGTTGCAGAGATTCAGCACTCGGCAAGGGTGAGCATGTATTGCTTTTACTGTAATGGATATGACCATGCGTGAGGATTCATCACTGCAATTCTTATTTTCAGTATGCATTGGAATGAAAAAAATGAGGATTTCAATGAAAACATGAAATTTGAGAGTGAAAAAACTGGAAGAAACTCGCGAAGTAAAAACAGCAAATGATCATAGATAGAAGGAAATCTAAAAAGGATAGATGGAGGTTTAGTCACTGTACCTTATAGTGGGTG
>ML781925.1:520442-545077 GCA_009831015.1 Picea engelmannii | reverse complement strand
AGAAAATTCAGAAGCGGTTGATTACAAACAAATTCAAAATTAAAAGTGCAGTTCCTTATGCTATCATGTTAAGTGAAACAGGGGCTGCCCCTATTGAAGCAATTGCTATGGTGCGAGTCATAAGGTATTTGAAAAAAAATGAGTAAATGGAAGAGGGCAGATGGCCTAAGGTTGTGTTTAGTGACAGATTGTGCAAAAGAAAGAAAACTTGGATGCGGCAAAATAACAAATGGTTTAGTAAATGGGGCATTTGCTTGAGCATGTGTCCTACAAAGAGTAAAGAGATAAAAACTTTTGTTATGGATAAGTTCCACAAACGTACTTGGGAGAGAGAGCTAGGGAGAAAGAAGAAGTACTACATTGAAGAGTTTAACCCCACTCATAACCATCAACAAAAGGCATACATAGGGGCCAATATTTCTTGGAGATCTAAAATTCTTATTGCTCAGTTAAGGACTAATTCTCATCAACTCCGTTGTGAAACAGGGCGCTGGAAAAGGCCAAAAGAAAGGTGGGAAGAAAGAGTATGTATTTTGTGCTCATCCGAAAAAGTGGAAACAGAAAAACATTTCATTTTAGAATGTGAGGCCCTCAAAGACAGCAGGGAAAATTATGCAGGTATTATGGCAGCTAATTCTTGGGATAATCTATTCAGCAAAGAGTTTGTTGAGAAGCTGAGAGCAATTATTGTAAAACTTCACAAGAAAAGGCCCGAATACAAAAGCCAGATGGAAAAACAATCTATCCCATAGGCTATTTTTAGCCTCGTGGACGTTAAAAATACTTTCTTTCTTTCTTTCTTCTTTCTGTCAATGTGGGTGGTCACAAGGGAGTGGTGTCTCCTCCTAACATTGTAGTTAATTGGTTGTGAAGTGAGTATGTTTGCTTGCTCAGTGTTCCCCTCTTCTTTTGTGCCTCCTCTATGGATTTTTGTGGGTGTGTGTGTATGAACAAAGGTCGGATATCCCTATCTTGTGGCATCTGGAATTATGTGTACCACTATAAAATATCCTCTCCTCTTATGGGTTATCTCACATTGGTTGTGAGGGTTGGTTAATTGTTAGAGCATGGGTTAAGTTGAATACATTGTGCACCCTAGCAACATTTATTTCACCCTCATTTCTCCACCTTTCCCCTAACCACTAACAGTTAGCACAACAACCTTGCACACTCTAAGATGTAACTGGATAGTTAATGCAATGAATTTTAGGAAATAGTAAGATAGAATGGAAGGATTGTAGCATTTGTTATGTGTAGGTCTCCCTTACCTCTATAAAGTTGTGTCTCGCCTTCCCCTTCCTCACTTCCTTTCTTGTTTTCCCTTGATTTTTTGTGCATTAGATTTATTGCTTGAGACTTTTGCTTTCAGTTAGGGTTAGATATGTTTCAATATCCTCCATGTTAGTTCCCAATACTCTCACTCCAGTTTGTTGTGTTGAGCCCAAAAGCCAATTCCATGTTATCACCAATGCTCCCTTTGAAGTCGTGGTTACTCGTGAAAAGGAAGTATCATTACAACAGTGTACAAAGTTCCTTAAGCGTACAAGTGATCGATGATTGTCTCTTTGATCCAGGAGGATCTCCACACAAGGAATCATTACTTTGCTCACCATGGAGAAGATCATTAAAATGTTAATTAATGATAGGTGACAAAGAATAATTAATACTCATGAATGATTTATTTAAAATGTAAAAATGATTAATATTTTAAGTGAATGAGAAACTCATGTACTATTCATGCAAATCAGGGAAATGATTAATGCTTAAAGTGAGTTTGAGAATCTCATGTATTATTCATTTAATTGTAAAAATGGGAAATTAGTTTTGTGAGAAAATCCAACTCACAAATTAGTTTCATAATTTTAAGGGGAAATTAGTTTCATAATAAACTATCATAACCTTTAAATAAACAAAAATTTAATAAACCCTAGTAATATCTTACAAAATAATTAAAATTTGTTAAATAATTCCTCTTAGCCGACACTAAGATAATTCCAGTATTTATACCAACTTTTCTCTTTCTCTTAAAACCCAGGCTCTTTGTCCTGAAGATGGATCCTGATTTGGATCCGAAACGTCGACAACCTATTGACTACACTGTGGCTTTTCCGATCCAAACCGAAAATCCCACCCACAGCAATCTCACTCATTAGTTTCCTAGTCTTAAGGAGGAAGTTAAGGGTCTCGTGAATTGGTTTGGACACTTCCTCGCGTTACCACAAGTGGTTTCCTAGTCTCAAGGGGGAAGTTAAGGGTCTTCCAAGTTAGTTGAGATGCTTTCTCACTTTTGTCCCTGAGTTGTTATTAGATCCTAAATTTGTGGATCTTGTCTCCTTAAGTTATGGAGCTAAGGAAAACTACATAAACTCCTTATGAAAACTCTAGGTGGGATCTTTGGATGAATACTTTATGGATCATCCCTTGGTGGAGAGAGAGCTCAAATGTAGTCCTTCTGGTGTCTGAAGAAATGTCACTTATGTGAGAGCCTTAAGTTCTCTTTTGTGTGAGAGAAGGTTGCTCCAAGTTTCAACCCTGCAAGGAGCATGTGCCACATTTTGTGAGAAGGCTTTAGCCCTTTGGGAAGCACAATAAAGTGATTTGTATTCCAAGTGGATCCGAAGAAGTAGCTAGAAGGTTCTGGTGAACTCCATTAACAACTCGGTGATCTCCTGTCTCATGTTTTTTCATGCATGTTTTATTTCCACAATTATGATTATTAAATGCATTAAGTAATGGATTATGAGACTAACAACATATTCACCAAGTTAATATTCAATTGGGATTCAAGTCTTCATAAGTGCATCTTTTCACCTTTGATGCAACCAAGTTCAATAGATCTGTAATTGTAAATCCAATCTTAGTTAAGTGGCCTAGAACCAAATCAAGTTTGGTATCAGTGTCACCCCGGTTTTAGATTGAGTGGTATCAAAGCAAGATTGACAGGGATTCCAGGTGTTGAAGACAAGATGGGAAAAGCATCAAAGAGCTTGAAGAAATCAACCAAAACATCCAAGCAGAGTATGCAAAGAAAAGAAGGCCTATTAATCTGGACAGATAGGAAATGTGTAGCTTGAATGAGCCATGGGGCTCCAAAATACCTCAAAAATCAAAGTGCCCATAATTTGACAAAACCAGCACCAAGTCGAAGAACTCGTCCAGAGCTTTCCAACGGTGCAAACGGTTCATCAAACAGAGTCTGGATGACAAAGATATGGCCATCTGAATTTTTTGGCAAATAGGTGAATATGGCGAAGTCAGTGCAGTGTTGATGTCAACATGCTGACGTGGCAGAGCCATGTGGTCATATGGATGTTGACGTGGCAATACAGATGATGACTTGATGTTGACGTGGCAGTACGAATGTTGATGTCAATATGATGTGGCATGTTGATTAGGTGTTGACGTGGTAGTATGAATGATGACATCAACATGACGTGGCATGCTAATTGGGTGTTGATGTGGCAGTACGGATGATGACATCACCATGACGTGGTGGCTCACTGGACAATACGATGGATGACGTCAACATGACGTGGCAGGTCGTATAGTGATGTGGCATTGATGCAGGTCGATAACGTGGCAAGTCATACAGTGACGTGGCACTGACGCAAGTCAATGATGTGGTAGCTCGTACCGTGATGTGGCGCTAATGTAGGTTGATGATGTGGCATGTTGTATGATGACGTGGCGTTGACCGTACGTCGACTAGGTGTTGACTGTGCAGGTGATTGGGCGCCACATGGCCCAATAACAGGTTGCCACGTGGCAACCCAAATTTTCCCAAGTACGGGAACATATTTCAATGTGGGTGCATTTAATGCAGTTGTACCACTGATGTTGGCACACAAATCGAGGCAGAGAGCCCAAGGGGATCCAAAAGTGGCAGTGTCAGAATTTGACGAAAGTACAACCATTTTTTTACGATTTTTCACCACGAATCCACTAGTGCAATCAAAATTTGGCAATGGATTTTCAAGGCTCATGGCAGAAGCCCACTTTTGTCATTAATGCATGGCAGGCACGCAAATCGAGGTAGAGAGCCCAGGGGGTCCAGAAGTGACAGTGCCAAAATTTGACGAAAGTACAATCATTTTTGCATGATTTTTCACCACGAGTCCACTGGTGCAGTCAGAATTTGGATCTGAGCAACGGATTTTGGGGCTCATGGAAGAAGCCCACTTTTGTCATTAATGCATGGCACATTTTTTGAGGCAGAGTTACACCTTTTAGAATAGGTCGAGTTTACAGTCAAAAGTTGTAAAATGACAAGACGAACCTGTTGGTGCTATGTATGCCAAGATTTGAGCAATTGGTTGAGCGCCTTGGCACGAAAACCAATGTAAGTTTTATGCATTTATGGTTTTTGCCTCTTTTTGAAAATTGCAAAAGGATGAATGTATGTTGCAGATTCTTGTGATCTTTTAATGTTGCAGCAGGGCAGTAAGATCTGAATTATTGCAGGAAATTCATTGTTTGAGCCTTGCATGCAAACCGAGATGGTGCGATAACAGGCCATTTTGACACTTCGATAGAAAGTAGTCATGTTTACAGCCAAAAGTCTTAGAATTGCGAGACGAATATGATGATGATCGAATTTTCCTTATTTGTTATTTTGCACATGTTTGTAATGGGGGATTTCAAAAACCATAGAGTTGCCACTAGTGCACATTTGGGGGTATTCACCTTAATGTTAATGATGTAAAAGGTTGTAATTAGCCACTCTTGAAATTGATGATGAAAGTGAGAGGCATTTTGTTCTACGCCTAAACCTTGTAAGCCTTGTTGGCAACATTGTAATGGGTCTTATAGCCACTGTTGAGTGAGAGACATTGTTCTTCCTAGGCATGTTTTGGCAACATTGTAATGGGTCTTATAGCCACTGTTGAGTGAGAGGCATTGTTTTTCCTAGGCCTGTTTTGGAAACATTGTAATGGGTCTTGTAGCCATTGTTGAGTGAGAGGCATTGTTTTTCCTAGGTCTGTTTTGACAACATTCTAATGGGTCTTCTAGCCACTATTGAGTGAGAGGCATTATTTTGCCTAAGGATTGTCTTGACAATCATTGTAAACTTGTCCATGAGTGTTGAATAAACTCTTGACAAGTATGGTATTTCTTTGAAAATGTTGCAAAAGTTCTAATCCATGTATTGTCAGCTACAGGTTTGCATTGATGCAAGTTTTGGCATCGAAATCCTCATTTTGAAGTACAAAGGTGAAGGAGAAGAAGGGTGCGGTCTTTCAGAGACATTTGTTATGCAGATCAGGGAATCAACTGCAAAATTGCATTGATGCAAGTGTTGGCATCGACATCCTCATTCTGAAGTACAAAGGTGAAGGAGAAGAAGGGTGTGACCTTTCAGAGACATTTGTTATGTAGATCAGGGAATCAGCTGCAGATTTGCATTGGTGCAAGTGTTGGCATTGACATCCTCATTCTGAAGTACAAAGGTGAAGGAGAAGAAGGGTGTGGCCTTTCAGAAACATTTGTTATGCAAATCAAGGAGTAGGGAAGTGCATCGTGGAGTGTAAGACTCTTCCTAGAAGTTGGTTGCGGATATTCAAGTTTCCCTCTATACTTTTGGAGGACCAAAAGTGTTTTTTGTGGAGAGTTGTGATCCAAGAGGATCTCCACACAAGGAATCATTACTTTGCACACCATGGAGAAGATAATTAAAATACGAATTGATGGTAGGTGGCAAAGAATAATTAATACTCATGAACGATTTATTTTAAATGTAAAAATGATTAATACTTTAAGAGTGAGAAACTCATGTATTATTCAAGCAAATTAGAAAATGATTAATGCTTGAAGTGAGTTTGGGAATGTCACGTATTATTCATTTATTTGTAAAAATGGGAAATTGGTTTTGTGAGAGAATCCAACTCACAAATTAGTTTCATAATTTTAAGGGGAAATTAGTTTCCTAGTCTCGAGGAGGAAGTTAAGGGTCTCATGAGTTGTTTTGGACTCTTCCTCACTTTATCACAAGTGGTTTCCTAGTCTCAAGGAAGAAGTTAAGGGTCTCATGAGTTGGTTGAGATGTTTTCTCACTTTTGTCCTTGAGTTTTTATTAAATCCTAAAATTGTGGATCTTGTCTCCTTGAGTTATGGAGTTAAGGGAAAATATATAAACTCATTATGAAAACTCTAGGTGGGATCTTTGGATGAATCCTTTATGGATCATCCCTTGGTGGAGAGATAGATCAAATGCAGTCCTTCTGGTGTCTGAAGAAATGTCACTTATGTGAGAGCCTTAAGTTCTCTTTTGTGTGAGAGAAGGTTGTTCCGGGTTTCAGCCCTGCAAGGAGCATGTGCCACGTTTTGTGAGAAGGTTTCATCCCTTTGGGAAGGACAATAAAGTGATTTGTATTCCAAGCGGATATGGAGATGTAGCCAGAAGGTTCCGGTGAACTCAATTAACAACTCGGTGATCTCGTGTCTCATGTTTTCTCATGCATGTTTTATTTCCACAATTATGATTATTAAATGCATTAAGTCATGGATTATGAGACTAACAACATATTCACCAAGTTAATATTCAATTGGGATTCAAGTCTTCATAAGTCCATCTTTTCACCTTTGATGCAATCAAGTTCAATAGATTCGTAATTGTAAATATGACATTAGTTAAGTGGCATAAAACAAATCAAGTTTGGTATCAGTGTCATCCCAGTTTCAGATCACTCTTGGTCCATACCTCACATTTTTTTGTAATGGCACCCTTTGCATGCTTGTGAAGTTTTCATGTGAGCTATCATACATGAATACTTGCACAACACATTGAACCTAGTTAGCATATATGTTTGCATTGCCCCAGAGTCCCTCTCCCACATCCTTGGTCTTACAAGTTGTATTTGAATATCCTTCGACAACCTTGATGACCTCATACTAGCTAACACTTATCTCACTGTACTTTGAGAATAAGATAACTTCGTTTATAAATATTTAGATGTGGATGTCTTCCTTTCACCATTTTTCATGCAAGACATCCTCACAATGTCATGATTTCCTCTATCCTTTACCTTTATGCCAACACTTTCACAAGATACCTTCCAGTTTAAGCGCTTCAACTCTTACACTTGGTCATGACCCATTATAGCCTATTGCATGGTTTGTTTTTGCTTTAGATGAACTTACTCGTGCCATGTATGATTGCATGCATCATGGATTCCCATTCTAGATAGAAACTATTTTTATTTTTCTCCTCTTCGATGGATCTCGTTATAACATGCCCCACTGAGTTTGCTAACATTATGACCCTGACGTGAAAGTCACCTGTATGTTTTTTATGCAACCCTACATGTCAGCCCAATATTCCAATGCCCAAAAAATGATCTAATGGTCACATGCATTATGACTGAAGCAATAACCACACCTAGTTTTCTACCCAGAGTATAAACAATATGCACACCACTCATGATCAATGTGCTTTCAACATAAAAATTAATTTGGTTTCAAAGAGAAAAATGTTGTATTGTTGTGGTTATTAGAGCTTTAGGACCATTTGTAAAGTCACAAAAGTGTCTAAAAGTTCCAAAGGTCCAATTTGAAATCATGCAAAAGTATGTAGACACAAATAGCCATCCCCACTCATCTAGTAAAGATAATAGGTAATCCTTCCAACTAAACTAGCTCATCACCCATGGATTATAGTAGATATTGGATTATAGAGTTTGTAGTGCACCCTTTGTGAGCACAAAGACTTGTAGTGTGTGGAACTAAGCACATTTAGTATAGACATAAGGGCACCCCATAATCAGAGTGGCAAAAGGACACAAGCATGTGAACGCTTCTTGCTTTCAAAGTATGTAGGCTTTCATGGTTCCTCGTAATGTTGTATTAGATTTTTGGATATAATATGTAAGGAGTTTTTTTAAACGTCTAGCGCTTCGAGTGGACACTCCACCCATCATGGTACTAATGAAGTAATGAGGATTGAAAAGAGTGTTGAGGGGAGTCTTATAAAGACCAAAATTAATATGAACGTTGGGGACAAAGTGGACAAAGCCTAACTGTTGTAATATGACTGATTTGAATTAATAAAAAGTTAAAATTATTAATAATTAATGTATAACGGAAAAATATTTAAAACAAATAGGACAAAAATTAAAGAATAAAAAGATAAATAATTAATTATAAGGTGAGTGAAAAGTAATGAGACAAGGTTTAGTTAATAGAATAGAAGGTTAAGTAACGGGTAATGAATTAATAATAATTAAATAAACGAGTAATTAAAGGTTAAGATATTTTGGACAAGAATGAGATAAGGATGAATTAGAATTAAAAAAAAGGTCAAAGGTTCAAGTATAAGAATTGATTGTTGAACTAATAATCATTTAATTGAATAATCGAAGGAAGATATTGGAGGAAAGATTGAGGTAAAGATTAACAATGATTAATAATAATACAACTTGAGTGGGCCTAATGGTTAAGAACATGTGTTTCCTCCTAAGAGGTCACAAGGTCAAATCCAAAGGGGGGTAGGGTATGTATAACTTCGTAGACTTTACTAGTCAAATCGCTGGGTGGAGAGGGTCCCTTGTCCCACAAACAAGGGGGTCTCATACACCAATTTGGTGTCTGGCTTGGCCATGACCTTAAAAATAGATTATTATTATAATTAAAAATATAATCAAAGGTATAAGGATACAAATAGAATTAATAAGCCACTAATTAGATTGGAAGATCAATTAGAATTAATTAAGAATAAAGTGAAAGGTTTAAGGATAAGAATTGACCGTTGAAATAATAATCAAATAATTGAATAATTGAAGGAAGATACTCAAGGAAAGATTGAGATAAAGATTAAAAATGATTAATTAAAAATATACTCAAAGGTCTAAGGATAAAAATAGTATTAATAAGTCACGGTTTAAAATAGAGGATAAGAGAGGAGGGGAGAAGGGAAGGGGGCCCTTTAGATTATAAAAAAAGGAGAAACATAGAGATTGGAGAAAGAAGAAAAGGGAGAATTAAATTAAGAGGATCGAGGGGGAGAGGGAAAGTTAAGGGAGATGAAACCAACTAGGACAGGGGGAGAGGGAAAGTTAGAGGAAGGAGAAGCAATTTAGGTTTGATGCCTAAGGCGATGAATGACATGCTTCCAGGATTGGTTGAGTTTGTATCCATCATCTCAGTTAAAATTGTTTGGATGTTTTTCAATTTCAAAAGCTTCAAGAATGATGCGAGATGGGTAATAGGGTGTTGAGGCTAGGATTATGCTTTAATCGAAACATATTAAGTTTTTAGATTTAGAAGAATGTTTAGCGATAACTTATTTAGAGACGTGATTGTGGTTTGTGTCAGCTATGTTCTCTTTGAGATGGGCTTCGAAGGATCTTCCAATTTGGCCAATGTATGATTTGCCACAAAAGCAAGGAATTTCGTAAACTCTTGGGCCAAGCATGGAGTCAGATTTATCCTTGGCGGATCTGAAAGATTGTTTTAGGGTTTTGAAGGGTTTGAAGATGGTTTTGATATTCTTTTTAGCGAGAATTTTGAATTTGAGATCAACAATGCCTTGGATATAGGGAAGAGAAATGATGTTTCAAAAACTCCTTACACAGTTTATATCCATAAATCTAATACAACACTCTATGCAATACCTTTCTCAACATGGCACACCAACCTTTATCTCATCACATGCACTGTAATGAAATTTTAAAGGAACCTAATAAAAAACATAATATGACAAATGAATTTATCGAGTTTCACACACTCGCACTACCCATGCAACACAACACATAGCATTCAATTAACAATTTGGGATCCACACCCATGTGACCTTCAAATTCCCTGGGACATGAATGAGAATGGTCCCATCAACAACAAAATCTCTACAAATGCTTAGATCACGTACCCCATCTTCCCTTGTCACAACATTTGCATTTCACACCCATGGACACCTAAAAAACACAATATATATTACATCTCTTTACCCATTCAACCTACCTTGTGGGAGATGCATTAGACGCATGCCTACATACCCATCTATCTTAGTCCATTAGGTTACCCTCGACTGATGATGATTGAGTCCCTTTGCCAATCCATGTAATGGAAGAACAACATCATAATAACATTCCTTCACTAATAAACACATAGTGTCCTTAGCTGGAGTTCACACCTCCCTCCCTCACTACCCTACACAACTTGACCAACACCCCTACATTGTCCACTCTAGAGCCCCACTATGTTGTCCTTGAATTTCCCACTTCACCCCCTCCACTACCCCACCTAAAGATTTCACTCCAAAAAAGTCTCCCTTTGGTTGTGTAATCCCATTCCCCAACATCCTCGAATAACTAATTATACTCACTCCTCTACATATTCTTCCCCAACATTAGACAACTCCCAATAGTTCATCACTACACACATATACCCCTATGCCAAAAACATGTATATAACAATCTTAGCTGCAATTGATCAAAGGAAGATCCAGATCGGGCTTTTCCTCCACACCTATCATGCCATACATAATTTAACCTTTACATGGTGACATACCATGTATTGGATAATTCATGGTGTTGCGGAACAAGAAGAGTTTAAATACATGATCTTTAACGATTCCCTAGCAGCATAGGCAATAGTATACTAGTTTATGTTTGAACTTAGATTTTCCAATGTGAAAGAGATAATTTGGAGTTGTAAGCGATTGGAATAAGAGATTGCAAAGTTGAAGACATGGTTAGCAAAGTCCTAGACAACATTCTACAAAGAGCACAATGCACCTTGAATATGATAGTGATGAGTTTAAAAAAGCAATTAGCATATAAAAAGAAGGAAGCTAAGGATTTGATTATCATGTGATGTGATGTTAAGTCTTGAGCAAACAATCTCATTGTGTGCATGAAGACACTTGAATAAGAAACACCTTAGATAATAAAAGTCCACACAACACTTGAGACCTTCATTGACACCATTCAAACCCGTGGAAAAAACATACAATAGTGTCAAAAACCCATGTTTCTATCTCTAGTAATGTTAATCAATTTGATGGTTATTGCACAACCCTCCCACGATAATTAAATGATTTATAACAACTTTTACATAGGTCTCATGATCAACAAGATGTTATCAACTAGCACTAAAATTTGTCGTCATCCAGGAATGAAGTTGATGAATGGATTAAAGATATAAATGCTTGACATCAAAAGATAGAGGATGTGGTCAAACAATGTGCCCATCTTTCTTAGTAGTTACAACTAACCGCACCACCAATCTATATTCATAGTGTCATCACGAAGTTCATGTTAGCTTTTGGGGTCATTTCAAAAAAAAAATCCACCCAACACTAGTGCCTTGGCAATGCTTCATGGACATGTAGATGGCTCAGTTTGGGTGGATGTCTTACCTTGGTTAAAGTGCTAGAATGGTGTCCTTATCAAGGAGGTTGTTATCCTAACTGGCATTGTGACTAATCCACTGGATTCCACAATGTGAGCAATTAGTGGCTTCATTAGGTGTGGAACCTACCTAGGAAAAGGAGCTCTAGGCACTTGGAGGAGGTCTCTTAGCCTTGGGAGCTTGGGATGATGTGATATACACCTTGGAGGTTGGACACTTGACTTGAGGATGCTTAGGTTGAGAAGCATACGTCATGGAGGTTGATTGTGGACCCAGACACATATGTTGAGGAGAAGCATTGAAGCATGGTAATCACACTAGCACACTGTTGACGATTAAAATTGCAACGATGAATTCTGCTCGCAAAGGATTGCTAAGCTATATTATTTATTTGTGATATCAATATTTAACTAGTAGGTGGGACCCCCTTGTAGACTAGAGGCGCAATGATATACATGTTATGCTTATATGTTGTTGTTGTTATGATGTTGCCTACATAGTCCTATACAGTTGATGATGCAGTCTTGGTTTCGTTCGTTTTGACAACATGGATGGTTGATGCATTGTTGCTAAACACTGTTGATATTCACTCGCAATAAAGGGTAGTGCTATGGATATGAGGATTATGTTGTTTTACAAGTGTCATGTTATGTTATACATTTAACATCGATTAATAATCCATACATGATTTTACGCAAAGATACTATGATGATATGGGAGCTAGCTCAAAACAAAAGAAAGAAAAAAACTATGGATAAGTCATAAGGCCATGGGAAAAAAATTATATTGAAACCTTGGATGTATATATAATAGGGACAAATGTGAAGTGATGGACCTTGTTATCGCTCAGTTTGTAGTTTAGGTCAAAGGCTAAAGGATAGAGATCAAACTGGCGTAACAAGAACCTTCCCCACCCAATGTCACCTCAATGGGGAGGTTCTTTCTATTTAGGGAGGTTAGCCCAGGGGAGACGTCCCCGACAACCTGGGGTTTGAAGAGGCAGAAGGTATAAAGTCAAGTTTTAGAGTTCCCTCCTCATAGGTTACCACCAATGTCAGACAGTTCGGCTAATCAACCAATAAATGAAGTGTATGCCCTATTGAAAACACCTGCCCGGAACAAGACAACAACAACACAATATATATATGCATGCTATAACTCAAAGGGTTAGTACTTCAATAACTATCTGATATTATTCAATAAGCAATATAAAGTAATACATACAATATGAAGTCAACGTTTTTTCAATTAACCATGAAAGAGAATCAATTCATGAATATCTATCAAGATGATTAAGCCAACAATATATCCACACAACAATTTGCTCAATAAATGCTTGAAATCATCACTTAATTTCTTATATTCAACTTTTGTTGCATCAAGATGAGACAATCAACTATGACGTCAGCCCTAATTAGGTTAGTTTTGTTAGTTAGGTTTTCAAAATTATAGTTTTGAAAGTAGTTTTGTACACTAAGACTTCAACGTTTGAGATTAAATATCAGTGCCTTAGGGTATATGGAGTCAAATAAGAAGAGGGCATAAGATTTTGAAAGGACGATGTCTTAAAGACTAGAAGGAAGGGTTCTATGGTGTTGCAAAGGCAAGGCCCTAGAATCAAAACCCTAGGGGAAAGAGGCTCACTCTGGTGTTGCTTAAGCAAGGCCTCGTGCTCTTTCCTCCTTCTTTAGGTCAACTTGGCAAAACGACTAACATAAAGAACAAGTCTAAGGGAGAAAGTGTTGTAAGGACAAGGCTTTCAAAACCCTAGAAGATGAAGGCCCTAGGTGTAGATAACCTAGGCCTAGGACATCACCCTCTTTCAACCTATAAACTTCAACGCTAGCTCAAAGGAAGAAGCAAGATAAGTGTAGCAAAGGCTAGGCTCTATCTCTTTTCTTCAATGTTTGAAAAAATCTCTCTCTAAGGGGACATGTAACAATAACCTACTTGTGTGCTTGTTACCTAGGGTTTTAAATCAACAATATAATAAGCAAATGCAAGAAATTACACCTACAACCATTCAATTAAGAAGTTTTGTAAGAAAATTCACTTACATATCATGAAGAGAAGCACAAGCAAACGCTAGTTGTAAACCTTCCTTGAGAGAAATGCCATAAAATGCCAAATATATCCTTCCAATAGCAAGTGCGCCTCACTTATGCAACAAATATACCCAAGAAGGGCACAAAAATCAGACCTCACAAGTGTGAGTGAATTGTGTTATGTCAAAATGAGGGAAAACATCCTCAATTTATATCATCTAATGACCTTTAAATTAGGTCATTAAAACAGCCGACAAGGCTGATAACTAAAAATCATATTGTTTTACATTAAACTGCTAAAAGAAAACCCTGAATGAGCAATGAGCAAGACGTCTAGCCCCTTTGAGGGAGACGTTGGCCCTTTTTAGGGCAAATCACAGCACTAGATGACAAACGTTGGCCCTCTCTGGGCCTCCAAACTCTGCCACACGTGCCAAACTGCCCTGTAAAACTGCCATGCGTTGGAGGTGACGTCAAGGGCCTCTAGAGGACGTCCTGGGTCAACAGAGGGACACGTTCCACCTGCAGTGGGTCAACCCCCTAGGGCTGGGCTCAACCAAGGCGTCCTGGATGAAAATGTCCTTCTTCTTCTCTCGTGCAAAGGCTCGACCAATCACTGTCATGTCTCTGCCCCTGATGAGGTCCCAACAACCATCTGATGGGCTCTTCAGCCCCATGGAGGTCCGAACTAATCATCTCCCCATGTGTACCGGTCCACTTGGTACCTATCCATCGGGCATGGTCCTGCACATCAAAAACTTTTCCCTCCATGGGCTCATTAGTCCTCGAGATCATAGCAATGTCAATCATATTTCATCATTAATTTTATCAAATGCATGCATAAAACCTCTAGCATATCATTTAATAGCTCAAAGACATTACAATGACCTACCATACAAAGCTGAAGAAAAAGACAAAGTGCCCTATTGGGCCAGCATCCATAAGAAAAGGAAAGTTCCCAAAGGATATCATCCAAGCCATGTAATACGAGGTGGTGTGGTCTAAGGATGTCCAGACATAGTGAAAGACAGGGGTGAATATTATCCGTGGGTGCCTTTGTAGGAGGCGAGTTGTACCTGTCATGGATGCAATTCTTTCCAAGCCTTTTATTGCCTTTATTCTTTCTTTTCTTTGTTTCTTTTTCTTTCTTTTTATTTCAAGGTCTAGCTAGAGGACACTGCCTTAGCATGGTGACTAGAGCTGATAGTGTTACCCACGAGTACTTTCACAGAGATGATAAGGCTGACTCGTGATGAGAACCCCTTTCCCTTGGCCATGCAACCAAAGGTCAAGGCCCTGGAGTGGTAACCAGATAATGGAAATGTCATACTGCTAGGTACCTATGAACATAATGGGTTGGCTCATGATGAGACCCCCCATCCTCTTGGTTAGGTCTTGTTTTATTATCTTTCTTCGGGTCCCTCTTGTTTCTTATTGAGAGGCCTTTTATTGCCTTCTTGGGGATCTCTGGGCGAGGCATCTCTAGGTTTTATTTTTATGGCTTTTATCTCTTACCAGCTGCTTTTACCCCCTTCTTCCCACAGGATAAAGTGTAGCCCCACAAATAGGTCATCCTAATGTCCGGACTAGGGGAATGGGATAGATGAATGGGAGATAAGATGTAAAAGTGATAATGTGATGGGAGCAGATGATGGCTCTTCAAAATCCCCCTTGGTAGCTAACCGAAACCTATGGGCACAAGTTTGCTAGGGTACCCTGTCAATTCCCCCCAACCATGGTCAAGCGGGTTAGTGTAAGATCCAAGCAGTTGTCAGAAATGAAAGGAAGCTGATGCATATATCTGAAAGTCATAATGATCAAATATGACACATACCATGATACTTGGACCAATTACCTCATGGAGCAAGAGTCTTTTCCGATACAAGTCCAAGCTGAAGGTGATGGATGTTGTTGCTGCTGACAAGACAAGTCTGATGAAGAATAAGAAAGATGGGCCCTCCAGGGCCATGCTCAGGTCAATCCTGCTCTCAGTACTCCATGTCTGGGACCCGTGGGCCTCGAGACATGATATCTTAGTTATCCCTAGAAATCGGGGATAACAGGCCTAGCTGCTATACTATGTGTTTTGGTCAAAGGATTATATGTGAGCACATATGGTAACGTTAACATATGGTTATTATTTTTATATGTTTCGGGTGGCGCACTATACAATGGATATGGCATCGAATCTATACAATGGATATGGCATTGAATATATGCAATGGTTATGGTTTGAATTTAATGGTTGATGCTATGTTAATGGACTGGATAGTACGTTGAATTGAATAGGGCCAGGTGAGGAAGCGACGTGCATTTGTTGCATGTCACTCCAAACCACCCTTGAGCCCGTCACCCTAGCCATAGTTGCATTTTGCTCTGTTGGTTGTGGAAGCTCCGCAATTTCAGGTTTTGGAAGGGGAAAACTCAAACCAGCTCTTCATTGAAGCGATTTTTCATAGGTATGGCTCTTTTCTTTCCATCCATGATGGTCTCTCTGTATTATGAATCAAATGGTGGCTCAAGATTGCATGGGTTCTATGTTTTTCTTGAGTTTTCGACTGAGTATCAATACTGTGTTATGGTGTTCTATGTGATTACTGTGGAATGTTGACATTTTGAAGGAAAGTAATGGGTGTTATTGCTTTGTAAAGTCTGTGCATTGGTTATTGATAAAATGAATTCTGTTAGCTTGGGTTTTTATGATGATTCTCCGTGGGAATGATAACAATGGTGCAACGAGCTCTGAGTTTTATTTTTGTGGGGTTATACCATCAATCTGGGTATCAGTTGTTGTCACCCCTTTTTCGTCTCGGTCATTGTTGTGATTCTTCATCCAGGTTGCAATGCAACTATTGACAATGGCATTGTTCTTGCTCTATTTGGTCGAGCCTGGGCTATTGTTTATTATGGCTTGTTCCTTACTGTCATTATCGCCGAAAGCATTCCACAGTACAATCTTTGTTTTGCCCATAATTTTAAAGGGTAGCCTGTGTATGTATCGAATGACCATGAGTTGTGCTCTCACATTCTTTTCACAAGAGTTTTTAACATTTGCTCCTCTCATCTTTGTTATAGTGACCGATTGTTATGTTGGTGAGCCTTATTGTCGATTGTATTTCGAAGGTTATAGACCTTCTGGGTGTTTGGAAGAGACACGACCTCTCTGTGTTTTCGAGGATTCTTCATTGTTTAAACCAACCCTCGTTTCCTCTCTGCATAAAATTTTAAGAGGCATCTGTGTGTGCCTGGTTTGTTGCACTCGAATTGCTCTGTTTCTACTCGGGCATTTTCTTTATGGCCCTGTCAAGATTTTGGGGTTATAAGTAGACAATTGTGGTGATTTCAATGGAGCACGACTCTCCGTTCTTCCAAGATTATACTTGTTGACTTGTGGTTGCTGCTCGGTGATAAATTATTTTAGGAGGTAAGAGGATGACAAGCTCTCGGTGTTTTTCGAAAGTTAAACACACTCTCATTACCTCTCTGCAATGGATTTTTTATTGACCGAGACTTGATTCTTGTTCTATTGAGCACGATTTGGTTGATTGAGCCGATTTATTTATGTGTCTCCTCGAGCATTTTCTTCATTGCTCTGTTAAGATTCTGATTACAAATTAAATGATTGGTATTTTTCTAAGAAAGGGCACGAGCTCTCTAACTTCAAGACCTTTCTTGATTGAGTCTCTATATTTCCTCTTTGTGATTAATTTGTATGGGTTACTTACAGCCCAAGAGCTTTCCGTTTATTGATTGTGGTCTTTCCACTCATCACTGTGTTAATTCCTAGCACGTTCATGATTCTGTCAAGTTTAAAGGAGACACTTGTGTGTCGATATGGTTTTGTTCTCTTCATGCATCATATGGCTCTGTCTTTTATCGAGCGTTTCTTTTGGAAGGAAGTATGTATATGTTTGATGAATGCAGATCTCAGGTTCATAGCTACATGTTTTTGGTTAAGTATTGTTGTCGAATTAATATTGGTATCGATGATTATATGGTTGAAGACCTGTGTATATGATAGGTTCATCGAACATGCTCTTGATTCTGTCCAGATTTAAAAAGTACCAGTGGGTGATTAAATCGGGCCCGATTATTGTTTGATGACAGTTGACTGTTGGTGGTTAGCGTTGGGTCTATTATTATTTGATTTCCAGGGATGAGTATTAGATATAGATAATGGGAATCATTGTGTATATTATGTTTGTTTTAAAAAGAAAAGATCAACATTAGAGCATGCAGGACTATGGCTCGAATGGTTATGTTGTTACCGTGGAATTGGAAATGATAATTGCATGGTTATTGTATAGGATGCACAGATTGATATAATTGAAGAATTCTGGGCAATTGAATTGTTTTTCTTTATTGAAGATAGCAAGCAATCTTTATACAATTAAGGAACAATTAAATGTTTTGGGTCTTGGAAGTGGATGCTTTTTGGATTATAATTGAAACAGAGTTATGATTGATGTTTGATTTAATTTATTTTATGAACAATATATGTATTATTCCCTCTCAGTTTCTCACTTTTTTGCTCATTATAACCCCCTCACGATCCCAAATTCATTTTTTACATGCCCTGTTCAATAAAATAAAATAAAAATTATGTATGACAATGATAGGCTTGTTTCAACTAATAGCCCCTACAATTCTCTCTACATGCAATTCGCTCACTTCGGTCCCCCCTACCAATTGTGAAAATAGGGACTCCCATAAGCCTTTTGAGATTGGCCAGAAGCCTCTGAAGGAGCCTGCCTAGGAGCATCGAAAGATCCATAGCCTTAAGACCTAGACCTTTTAACCCTATGACACTTCCTGAATTCATGCTTAGTGAAAAAAATGGCACAGAGATAGATGACAATTGATATATTTTGGTATTGTTTGCACAATCAGTTATTTAATGAATTGTCGAGCAATACTCGTGTTCTTACTCCCTGTCATGATATGACTTTTTCGCTTATTACAATCCCCTCAGATATCCCATGAACCCTATTTCACCCCCTGCTCATTTGGAAATTATTAAAAAAAAATTATGGATAAGATTGCATGGGTCTTATGTTAATTTCTGAGCCAAACTTTGTTTCATATAAAGAGAATGTCATGTATGGTCTGTTAAGAGCTAGTTGCTAATAATTGTTGCATACAAGATTAACTTCTTCAGCAGAGGCAGTCATAGCTGAAACAATAGAGGAAGAGGTAATTGGAACAGAGGGCCTAGAAGGCCCAGATTCTCAATTCATTTCGATGTCGGTCCTCAGGAGTTGAACCATCTTTTTCTAGATTGGTTTTTTAATTGGATTGGGCAAGGGATAGTTCAGCCTAGACCAGAGAGGCCTCACTTCCAGCCCCAAAATGTTCCTGGTATCCCTGTGCCTCCCCATGTATCTTTGCAACCTAAAGTTCCTGAGAATGATGGATGGCAGAAGATTGTTCACCCAACAGTCTCTGACCATCGTGGTTGGCCAAACCTGTCATTACCTCCTCCTCCTCCACCTGTAAACCCAAAGGCTCAAATTTCCCTTGCACACTCACTTGTACAGTCCTCCCATGCAAGAAAACGACTCAAAACCAAGGCTCACCATGTGCATGACAAAGGTAAAGTTGTAGTTGATCCCTCCTCTCCTTCAAGGAACTTAGCCAAGTCAGTGTCCTCCCATATACACTTGAGGGACGACTGCTCCCATGTCATTAGTGAGATCAGCCTCAAGGTTCCATCCAACCTAAGGCTATTTTTGCGAAGTCCAAATGGGACAACAGTGACAAAAGAAGAATTACCTCTCAAAGTGGCAAATATGGATTTTGATTTATGTGTTTACAATTGATTTATTGAGGACAGTGAACTGCAGAAAGTTTTGGACAACAAACTATTTTTGGGATATTGTGGATATTTACATGTTTTGGATATAATTTGAAATATCTATGATATTTAAATTTCAAATTGTGACCCGGATGACAAATGGCAAGAGAGGGGGGACAGGTGGTAGGAGCAGTCGGTGGGGGGAGTTAATACCCCAAGCCGCCACCCCTGACAATATTAATTCCCCATGGATTACACCATAGGGGATATTAATTCAGTGCACCTGCAGAAGCCCATGGAGGACCGCTCCAGCCAGGCCACCGGTACTAGAGGCTTGAACCAGTCCCGTCAGCCTTCAATGGTGAAGAGAGGGACTCAATGGCTCTCAATGACATAAAATTGAACCAAGGTGCATGTTCCTACCCGATGTTTGCTAACTACCGCCTCTGTTATGTGATTCTCAACCCTTATGGCCTCTTCGCTCACCTTTAGAGCAACCTCCGCATTTCCTCAGACCAACATTGCTCTCACTCCCTAGTTCCCACCATGCCTTGAGACAGAGACAAGCCAAGGTGTTCCACAATTAACAAAAATGCCTACACTCGAGATAATCGGCTCACAACTTCTCAGAGAGCCTTAATAGCTCATTTCAGCCAACCTCGCAGACCCTCCAACAAAGCTCAATCCACCCTGCGTATTCCAAAAGAGGAAAACCTACCCACCTCGCCCCAGACTCAAGCTTTGCTTCCCCTACGCATCCCCAAACCAGAAACCCCTTCCTCGACCAACCTCTCTCCTCAACCATCCCAGCTCGCTTCGGCTCTCCCCAACACAGTCAAGGAGGAAGCACCTCCGTCACCCCAGTTTTCGAGCACGAAGGTGGAATAAATTGAGCCACCTCCTCAGCTTGGCCTGAGCCTTGTTCATTTGCATGAGTCCCCTGCGACACTCAACCCCTCCACCTCCCGAGACTTTCAGCCTCGCTGGTGGGAAGGGGGCTGCATTATGGAGGAGGAGATCCCCCCAAGTTGGTAGCTATCAAAAGAAGGAGAAGACATAGGCGAGGTTGGCGCTGAAGAAGACAATGATGAAGCTGAAGACACAGGCAAGATCGCTAAAGAAGGCAATGACGGGGCTGACGATGGCTTACACCACACGTTTCATCTCGCAGCGGAGCACTTGGAGCTTCTGTTTGACATTCGACAGCGACAAGACGAATAAGAGTACGGCCAAAGAACCATCCATTAGCATTTAGATCTGTTGTTTGAAGCACTCTCAGCCGCCCCTTCTCAAGCTCAATGCCCCACCTGCAAGCAGAAGTTCGTCTCGGCCTACACCGTCTATGGATGTCAGGTTCACCAAAAGCTTGACGCGGCCTACCACTGTCTTTGGTTCATGTCAATTCTCATTTCCAAAATGAATAGTGATTTTATTTTTACTCTTTTTGAAAGTTTTGTAACCATCATAGAAATGGCGACTTTGGAAGAAGTTTGCCTTAGGCTAGTTATGGAAAAAGTCTGCCTTAGGATAGCTATGGGGAAAGAATCTCCTGCTAAAACTTTCAACTTTTGCTCCAATTTTTGTAATTTGAAATACTGCAACTATGGTCATACCACCGTTTGGAGCCAACTGTTCTGGTTTCCCTTATGTGGCGGAACAGGTGGCTGCCAAATGGCACACAGATGTACACACATGCTGATATAATACAAGGATCTATTTTTTTATTTACAAAAAAAAAATTTCAAATTGTGGAAATAATTATGGGAGCCATAAGGAGGAAGGTGTTTAATTGGTTGTCTAATTATGTTTATTTTTGTTAAGAAATAAAAGGGAGTCACAAGGGGTCCCACCTACTTAGTTATTATTTAATAAAAAGACCCTTTAATTATTATTAGTATTACTACTTCCCCTAAACTAAAATTAGTTAAGTTTTAGTTAACTTAACCAAATGAGGTAGTTGAACTACTTCAACTAATTTGGAATGCATAAAAGCCAAATGAGAAGGAAGAACAAGGGGAGAATAGAAGGAGAAATCATACTAAGGTTTTCTCTTGAGTTTTATTAAGATAGTTCAGTTTTCATTCATTCTTCAATTTATTAAAGGCCTAATTCTTTTTTTGACAGCAGGGTCTTATTGTAGACAACAAGGATCAAAGTTGAACCATATCATTCAGATGGTTGTTTTCAGAGGTGTTGATCTATCTTTGATAGTCTGTGTAGACTTGTATGTTTATGAATTGAGTTTCATGACCGATAAAGGATATTGTGTAGAGTCAAGTGGCCAACAATCTATGGCAAGTTGATCCAGATTTTAAAGTTCAGTTTTTACTTATTGTGAGAGTCCTTTTGTATGGTTTTCATCGGGGATATCTAAGTTTGACCTTGGTCCATGCACTCACAGGGATTTTTGTAAAGAGAAAGATACTTTTGATTTATGGGAATGAAATAAAGCGATTGTTATTCTGTCTCATATGTGTTAATCTGTGACTTGGTTATTTTTTTCTTTTGATCTCCACATTTACTTTCTGCAATCTGTATATGTTCAAAAAATTATATAAAAATGTTATATTTTCCAACAATCTTTTTATTTAAACAAAATCAACCTAAGCCCTTGTAATTAATACTTGTGGATTGGGAAATACATTTTGAGGCTATAAACATAGGGTGATATTCCCGACTATCTTTCCTTAGCCAAGCAAGATCCGAAAATGCTTGAGTAAGATAAATTCATATATTTTCCTCAACATTTATTTGGCGACCATACTAGGGAGATCTTCCATATATCTCTGGTTGATTCTATGCTTGATTACCATTGAATATATTTATATTGCTTCTTTTGATTCTTTGACTGTTTCTTTTCTTCATGACTGTACCTATTGCAAGGTAGCCCAATATTGAGCCCAGTCTTAAAGATCAGAACAACATTGCTTTGACCTTGTTTAATACCATCTTAGAGACCGCTAATACCCGGGTTGAGCTTGAACGCTCATGGGCGGTGATTGAACAAGAAATAAGTGTCCGAGAACGTTGGGAAGTTAGGCAAAGACAACCTAGGAATCAACCATAGCTTTTCTTTTTCCTACAATTTTGGTCTTCTTTTCATGTCCCTAAACCCTCACATCTCTAGGAGAAGAAGAGGTTTATCACCTGAGATCAACCCTATTGCTGAAATAGGAAGAAGAAACATTGTTTTGTCAGTCCAACAAAGTACTCTAAGGAGAACTTTGTCTAATTCAGCCAGTTTGTCTCTCTCTCCCCTATCTATCATTCACAAGATGGCCTCTAATGGTGGCTCTGGTGGCACTGGAGGTGCTTCTTCATCTCAACCTTCAACCTCATCAGTGATTGGTAGCTTGTACAGTCATCAAGTCCCTGTCCAATCTACTACAAACCCTACCAAGGTCATACAAACGTATGGGCTTTTTCAGTTTGAAGAAGATGCTACAACTACTCTGTGGCATGTTTCCTCTCCTCTTAACCTATCACCTGCTACTCGTCCACTTCCTAAGTTCAAAGAGAATCTCCATAGGTTTTCAGGGAATAACACGGTCACTACGAATGAACATTTGGTAGCATTTTCTAATGCCTGTCACAACATAGGAGCCAATTACAATGACACTTGTATGCACTTATTTGTTAATTCCCTTGAAGGGAAGGTAGCGACCAATTTCTTTGATCTTCCTCCTAAGATTCTTTCCACTTGGGAGGAGTTAGTCTATTGGTTCAAGTCTACCTATGAGCAGTCCAAGAGCCTAGCCGAGCAGTTACGTGAGTACAATAACATTCCTTATAAAGACGGTGAAACTATCAAGTTTTTCAACTTGCATTTCACCAAATTATATAACCAAATTCTTGAACTCATTTGCCCTCATAACCAAGCCACTTTTATGCATTATTATAATGATCTACCTTCCCCCTACCGTCATAGGCTTGAGGAAAAATCCATTGATAACCTGTGTTTCGCTTTGCACACTTGTTTAGAGTATGAAGAACAACTTGAAAGAACGAGTCTTCTTAAGGGAGACTCGGTTAAACAGATGGACATGTTCGCCCTCTTACAACTTGTACAAGACATGAATAATCTAATGATAGTGTATGAGCAGAAAGGAAATGTCTCTTCACTTACCCTTGGGGCCTCATCTTCTTCTTCACAACCCTTTAAGAATCCTAATGAAAATAAATTTCAACCTAAAGCCATCATGCCTTGTAGTTGGTGTAACTTTTGCAAGGAACACCACGAGGAAAGTACGTGTGAGGTAAAGAAGAGTGCTAGAGACAAAATATTTGGTAAAAGGCCTGAAACTACTATTGTTGTTCTAGATTTTGCAGAGCCAGAGGATGTTTTTTTTTTTAACAGAAATGGGTATTTTTATATATTATAAAAAATTGCCAGAATTCCAAAAAAATACAGACGATAGGGTGCTACACCTCTGTTAATGCCGTGGATACAAACGGGTCTTTCTGTGTCAGTATGAGAGTTAGTCATTATACTGTGTAGGCTACAAATTTGCCATGTGAAAATGGCTATAAAGCTATTTAATAAAAACAAAAAGTTACAATTCATAGGAGACCAGAGCTAAGTATGGGACGAGCCTGAGTTGTTCTGATGCGTTGCTTGGTTTTCCTCTGCTTGGCGTGCTTCCCCGTGGTGCTGAGCCTGATTTCCCTCTTCCCAGACACGATCAAAGAAACCTGGAGCCATTGGGACGTGTTGGTCATTGCTAACCGTCGAGTGGAAGGTTGATGGTAACCGAGATTCATCTGTGCCTACTGAGTGGGCTTACTGCTAAGGGTTACCCAGATGTTGGGTAACTACTCCAATCTGCCTCGTGTTGCGATTAACTCCCCTAAGAACAATTGCCAGTTTCTGGTTGTCCTTGATTTCCAATTGCTGCATCTGAGTCTGAATTTTAGCCATATTTTCTCAGATCGCTTGATTTCCCTGTTGAAGTTCCTGGTGTCTCGAGCCTGATCGTTCCTCCATGCGCCTCCAGTCAGTCCGTAGGGCTTGAAACTCTTCGCGTAGGTCTTCTGTGGTGCAGACTAGGCATGTGTTGGGGTCTCTGGATCTGCGATGCATGGTGTTGCAGTGCGCGAGGGGTGTGCAGGCAATGTGCATGAGGCTGTCGAGGCTAGCTGGGAGGGAGATTCATGAAAGGGGGAGCAGGGGAAAAATTCTAGAGTCGAGAGGGAAGCAGGACCATGCGAGTGGGCTAAACAAGATGGAGTAAATCCAGATGCTAAGACTTAACATGCCATTAAGAGATGGGGGATCCATCATGTCCCACGAGCGAGGAAGCATTTACAGCAGGTGAGGGAGCCGAGCTGACGCAGGAGAAAGGCAGTTGATCGTCCGATGCTTCATACAGAGATCCTTGTAATAAAGGGGGCTTGAGTGAGGGGAAAGGGAAGGCGTGGGGGAGGGAGGGGAGGCACGTGGTCGGTAAGGAGCT
>ML781925.1:496669-520372 GCA_009831015.1 Picea engelmannii | reverse complement strand
AGGAAGAGAGGGAATGGGATCACGGGAGGTAGAGTTGATACTAGAGTTAGAGGGGAGGGAAAAAATACGGGCGAGATTAAGGCAACCACACATAAGAAAGGGTTTGGTTAGTGAGAAGGTGGCTCTGTTCCAGATTTTTGGCTGCTTTCGCCATAGTATTTGCCTTTGAGTTTTGCTTTCGCAAGATGTGGAAGAAGCTCAGGCTTGTGAATTTTTTTTTAAGTGAGTTTATAGTTGAGCATACGCTTTTGAGAGGGCCTTTTGACGGACTGGACATACCCCGAAGTTCCTTCAGGACTGTTTCGGAGTCCCCCAACACAGCTAGAGTTTGAATGTTCCACTTCTGGGTGAGCTTAAGTCCCATGTTGGCTGCGAGGATCTCCGCTTTATTATTTGTTGTCTTCCCTATACCCCAGGAATAATTGACTATTTTTTTCCCCTCAGAATCATAGATGACTCCCCCCGCATCTGCCACACCTGGTAGAGCCAGAGGATGTTATGATCATAAATACTAGGAATAAATCCTATGCTCCGAAAGGTAAATATGATCCTCCTCGCACTTCTTATTGCCCAAGCTCATCTTCACCAGCTGCTACGATTCAGGTTTCTAAAGATCCTGACAGTCAGGGAACTACTTCCCCTCTTCCCTCTTCTAAATACAACATTCTCAATCAATTGGCTAATATTAAAGCTAATGCTACCCTCCTGGACATGGTTGTCGTCCCTGAGCAACAAAAGCATATGAAAATTTTTATGGAAGGAAAAGCTTCCATTGTAGCCAACTCGTCTGAAGAGGTAGATGAAGAGGATTCAGCTGTAAATAAAGTAGGTGTACATAAGTTTAACAGCCCTGTAAAAAACCCTATGTTTTTTTTATTTCTATAAATATTATGAACAAAATAGCCCATTGTTGTCTCATTGACGGTTGTTTGGGCCCAAGTGTAATGTCGAAGATTATTATGGAAGAGCTAGGCTTATCTTGTACAAATGAAAACGCAAGAAGCATGCTCTCCTATAATAGTTTACAATAATCGACCATAGGTGAAATTAAGAATGCGACCTTGGTTTTGTGCGCGCATCCTGAAATAAGGACAACCCTTAATATTCAGGTAATTGATATGCCAATGAGTAATTACTTGATCATATTAGGAAGAGATTGGCAAGCTTTGATGGGTGGATACCTCTCACTCGACGGGACACACTTATCGGTTCCTCGGAATGGTAAAAACATTATAGTCCTAAGGGAGGGAAGAATATCACCTTATATAGAAATCATTTCACAGCCTAATGCAAATTATATCGAGGAGGACCTAGGAGTGTATTCCATCTTTGTAGATGAGGACAACACTACCTTGGAACAAATCGACATAGAGGATGGGATGTGGCATATGCACTTTAATGGTTCATGCTTCAATGAAGGAAATATAGCTGGTATTATCTTGTACTCTCTTGTGGGTAAAATTCACAATTTTTCCTATAGGTTAGAGTTTGCTTGCACTAACAACGTCACCGAATTTGAAGTGTCACTACTAGGCATTGAAAATGCCTATAATTTAGGTTGTGGTCACCTCACAGTTTTTGGGGATTCCGAACTTGTTATAAACCTTATACGTAAGATATATTCTCCTAGAAACAAATTAATGAATCGTTGCACCCAAATTGTTTGGGCACTTATCTCGAACTTGCTATCTTTCAACATCACTCATGTTAAAAGGGAATTGAACTCAATGGTTGACATGTTAGCTGTTTTTGTAGCCTCTCCTACTCGACAACTTCTGCCACAAAGACCTGATTGTGCATTTCAATCTTTGTATCGTCCACATATCCCTGACAATGTAGAGTCATGGCAGGTCTTCCCTAGTGATGAGAGCATCTGTGCTTTCATTCAAAATGAACCTTATAAGCCTAAGGAAATTATATCAATGGAAGGAAACAAAATTATGAAGGGATTGACTCCTCTAGAAAGTTCATTTTCATTGAGTGATGTAGGCAACAAAGAAAAACATAAAGAAGAGGAGTTGAAAAGGAAAGTGGGTGAAACCATTTCCTTGAACATTAGGACACCCACATGTCCAAAGAACGTTAAAATAGGTGCCCAATGTTCTCATGAAGAAAAAATGAAGTTCACTAAGTTGCTTGGTGAATTTGAAAAAGTTTTTGCTTGGTCTTATCAAGATCTTCATGGTTTTGATCCTGCTCTTATACAACATGCCATTCCTATCAAGGAGGGCATAAAACCGGTTAGGCAAAAACAAAGACCCATTAACCCTGCACTGGAAGCAACTATTCGAAAGGAGTTGGAAAAACTCTTGAAGGCTGGGATAATTTTCCATGTTAAGTATTCTGAGTGGGTTTCTAATTTGGTTCCCATTTGGAAAGCAATTGGTCATATTAGATTATGCGTTGATTTTCATGCATTAAATAGGGCCAGTATAAATGATCCAGAATTGTATCCCGAGACCAAAATGGGTCAAGGAAGGCCTAAAAATAAAAGTGCCCATAATGGATTCAAAACGGACGTGTGCGTAGGCCTCGTCGATATGAACCCAACACAACTTGAATCGGCTCAAATGAACGTCGTATGCGAAAGATATCGCGATCTGTTTGTTTTGTCAAACAGGCAAAAAAATGTTGACTGTACAGTTCGTACAGTGTTGACGTGGCAGTTGACTGTACAGGTCATACAACCATACAGTGATGTGGTAGGTATAGTGGTGTTGATTGGGCAGACATGCAGGAAGACAGGTGGACGAGTCAGATCGTGACACGTGGCACTACTGCAAGGGTGACACGTGGCAGGTATGCATGGCGCTAACGTGTCATCTGACTATACAGGCCGTACAATGACGTGGTAGATATAGTGGATGCTAACTGGGCAGACACATGTTGAGAGTTGGACGAATCAGCGCTTGATACGTGGTAGTTTGTAGGCAAGTGGTAAGGTGCTACGTGGCCCAGTCATGGGCTACCACGTGGCACCCATTCATTGGTCGGTTTATTGGTTTTTTGGGAAAAATTATGGAGGGTCCGTGGGGGTAGAACCTGTGACCTCCATGGGCACCAAAGTATTCACGTAGGCTGGGTTACCAACCCACCTACATGGTGGATCTTATCCCTATATCGTGCCACATGTATTTAAATTTGAATGAAGTGTTGGTTGGCGGAGATTCAGGTTGGGGCTAGGCCCTAGCCCCTGATGCACCTACATATGTCCATTGTATATGACTGTTGATGTTAGCATGGACTATGGGGAGCTAGCCCCGACACAAACACTTACCATACAACCCTACCAATATGACCCTTGTTCTATCATTGGCGTAGAATTCGTGGGCTTAGCACCCGGTCGATCGGGCTAGCCCACCGACCAAGGTGCGTAACCAAAGGTCAATGACCAGGGGATATATCCAGTTCAGAGCGCGTGGAGGATAAGGCCATGACACATGGGGATACATGTGACCGCTGACCGAGGTTTGGTGGCTGAAGACTAGGAGCCAACGCGCCAGCCTAGTGCTAGGCCATATGGAGGCGCCTAGGTGACCAGGATCCCAAGAAAAAGGGGTTGTGCCCTTAATTTTTTCCAATGAGTAGGTTTGAAACTATATATCATGATTTTTATTGATTTTTTCAGTAGTTTTGAGAGATTTTGGTAATTTTTGGAGGATCTTGGGCCTTTTTTGAGGCCAGATCTTGGGGGGAAGTTGGGAGTTTGTTGCCAACTTCAAGCCTATATAAACCAGAGGTTCTTGAAGCCATGAAGGAGGTTTAGAATAGGAAAATGTTGAATAATTGTTGAGGCAAAGCCATTTTTATGCAGGGAAGCCAATGAGGAGAGCACCTTTGCGGGCCATTTATGGGAGCTTCGTTCATCTGTTTTCAGTGCTGTCAGTTGTGACGGGTTCTTAAGATCTGGTAGAACACGACCAGATCAGTTTGTAAGCCATTTGGAACTGTTATGATGTAATTTTGAAGCTTTTAACAGAAATAAGAAAGCCTCTCCCACCGAGACAAAGGCCCAGAGACGTAGGCGAGATTGTCGAACTCCGTTATCAACTTTTGTTGTTATGGTTTGCTGATTCTCATGCTTATTTCCAGATCTATATATGTTTATATGGCTGCCATGTTTAATCATTAATTCTTCCTCTTTCATCAATTTCCTAGATGGTAATTTAATTCATGCAAAATACTTAACCATTGTCTTTAAAAGATCTTTTCGGATCAATAAAAGACCATTTTCCTCTCCCTAATATGGAAATGATTTTGCAGCAAGTTGTAGGGTCACAGATGATGTCCTTACTTGACGGTTTTTATGGTTACAATCAGATCAAGTTAAAAAAGACAGATAAATATAAAACCACTTTTATTACACATTGGGGCACTTTCGCTTATGAACATATGCCTTTTAGCTTATCTAATGCAGGTGCCACTTTCCAAAGAGCTATGCAAATAGCCTTTGACGATTTGATTGACAAAATTATTCAGATTTATCTTGATGACTTAATTGTGTATTCTAAAAACTGATTAGATCATTTCGGTCATCTTTGAAAGATTCTCATGTGATGCAGGAAATTCGACATTTCTTTAAATCCTTCTAAGTCTATTTTCGGCGTTACCAAGGGAAAGCTTCTTGGGCACATTGTCTCTGATAGATCCCCAAAGGATTGCTGCTATCCTAAATCTTCCTGCCCCCACTTCCAAAAAGGAGGTTCAAGCCTTTATGGATGTTATCAACTTTGTTTGTAGGTTTGTTCCTGATTTTGCTGTAATGGTCAGGCCAATTCACAATCTTCTTAAGCAAGATCGCTCCTTTTCTTGGACGAATGATGTCGAAAATGATTTCGTAGGGATCAAAAAGGCAATTAGTTTTGCACTAGTTTTGGTGAAGCCAGAATTTGAGAAGGAATTTATGATATATACTAATGCCACATAGGAAGCAATTTTTGCTATCCTCATGCAATATGATGACAAAGTTAATGAAAACCCAGTGGCTTACATGAGTCAAAGCTTGTCAGATGATGAGTTTAAATATTCTTATATTGAAAAGCATGCTTTTGCTCTTGTTAAAGCTATTGAAAAGTTTCACCACTTCATCTTAGGTAAGCACAGTCTGGCAAAAGTCCCTTTACATGCTGTCAAGTTTTTACTCTCATAGATTTATCTTTCAGGGAAGCTTGCACACTGGCTTGCCAAGATCTAGGAGCATGATCTAACCATCATGACTTCTAAAACTATCAAAGGGCGTGTCTTAGCCCTTCACTTAGCTTAGCATGCTGAAGGAAGTGAAGAAATTGATGAACATGATAGCTCTCTATCAACACTATTTTACATTGACAATCAAATCCTTCCGGTGGCTGAACATCCTTGGTATAAAAATCTGGTTTATTACTTGAAAAATCAAAGATATCCGGATAACTTAGATACCCATCAAAGAAGAAGGCTTTGTCTCGAATCTTCTAGATACGTCATTATAGGAGACTTCTTGTTTAGGAGTTTTGCCGATGGTATGTTACTTCGTTGTTTGAACAATGAGGAAGAACATAAATTGTTACAAGAGACTCATGGATCTTCAAATTCTTTTATTTATGTAGGAGGTCACTTTTCTACTAAAACTACTGCATTTAAAATTATCAGGAAATGGTACTATTGGCCTTCAATCTTTCGTGATTCTTATGAATTTTAAAGATCTTGTGACAAGTGCCAGATGTTTGCTAGGAAAGAACGTCTTTCTGCTATGCCTTTACAACCTATCCTCCTTGACTTTCCTTTTTCAAAATGGGGTTTGGAATTTATTGGTCCTATTAATCCTCCATCTTCAGCACGACAAGTTTTTATATTGACAACCACAGACTATTTTACGAAATGGATTGAAGTTGTCCCACTTAAGCATTCGCGGGATGAGCAGGTGATTTCTTTCCTCGAGACTAATATTTTTTCCAGATTTGGTCTTCCTTTGGAAATTATTATAGACAATGGTCCCGCTTTTATTTCTGCTAAGCTGACCCAATTTTTAACTAAATTGGGGGTTAAACATTTTACCTCATCAACTTATTATCCTCAAGGAAATGGGCAGGCCAAGTCTACGAACAAGAATCTGGTAAGAACTATCAAGAGGCTCATTGAAGATAAGCCTTGTTAATGACACACTCTCCTCAGTTACGCCCTTTGGGAAGATCACACTACCACCAAGGTGAGCACTAGTTGCACTCCTTTACAACTTGTTTATGGTAAAGAAGCCATTCTGCCTACCGAGCTGGAACTTTCCTCTCTGAGGTTAATGTTATAGGTTGAAGAATTAAATTTTTTCGATGTCTCTCAAAGAATGAATGCACTTTTGGCTTTAGAGGAGCAAAGGACATTTGCCTTGGACAATATAAAGAGAAGACGACAAATTGTTAGAAGATATTTCAACAAAAGTGTCAAGGTTGTCAAATTTAAGGTTAATGAGAAGGTATTGTTGTGGGATTCAATTCATGTTGATAGAGGAAGGCATTCCAAGTTCCAAAAGTTATGCCTGGGTCCTTTTAAGATTTTTTTTGTCCTGGGCACAAATTCCTATATCCTAAAGGACTTGCAAGAGCGATTGTTTTCCTATAGCACCAACGGTTCACACTTAAAACACTACGTGGAACCAACTTGAAAGTTTAAATGTTGTATGGAATGTTTTATGTATTATAGTTTGTTTTATTTGCTTTGATTTTACACTTCTGTTATTACATTTTTGTTATTTCATTTTTGCTATTTTGTTTCTTTTATTTGACTTCATTTCTTGTCAAAATAAAATGTTGGATAAGTTTTGCCACAACGACGCTATTCTGCAAAGTATTGTTAATCAATAACAATTAGGTTACACAGTTGTCATGATGTTCCCCTTCAAAGCATCATTGAAATTGTTATCTGCTTCAACTGTTGTTATATAAGATAGTTGGTTTTATCCCTTTTATGCTTTCCTTTTCTTCCATCCACTCCAAGATTCAAAAGTGCACACTAGAAAATTTTTCTCCTTGAAATCATGAATGCTTTCATACGATTAATCGAATGATTATGCATATAGGGATAAACCCCCTCATATTTAACACTTTCCATGAGTTACTCCCAAAATTCCAATCATTTTCCCCTTAAAACCGCTCACTTTCCCCTGTTGCATAATCATTTTGATGTCTATCTTCTTCATCTAATGTTTACTTGGTTTGCAAAACCAGACAATCTGAGTTCTTAATCTATTGAAAACAGATTTCCCTGTGGAGTCACCAGTTTGTTGATGATTAAAATCGCAACAATGAATTCTACCCGCAAAGGATTGCTAAGCTCTATTATTTGTTTATGATATTAATATTTAACTAGTAGGTGGGACCCCCTTGTAGACTAGAGGTGCAATGATAGACATGTTACACTTATATGTTGTTGTTGTTATGATGTTGCCTACACAATCCTATACAGTTGATGATGCAGTCTTGGTTTCATTCATTTTGACAACATGGATGGTTGATGCATTGTTGCTAAACGTTGTTGATATTCACTCACAATACAGGGCAGTGCTATGGATATGAGGATTATATTGTTTTACAGGTGTCATGTTATGTTATACATTTAACATTGATTAATAATCCATACACAATTTTATGCAAAGATAGTATGATGATATGGGAGCTAGCTCAAAAAAAAACAAAAAAAAAAAAACTATGGATAAGTCCTAAGGCCATGGCAAAAAGATTATATTGAAACCTTGGATGTATATATAATAGGGACAATTGTGAAGTGATGGACCTAGCTGCTATAATATGCGTTTTGGTTAAAGGATTATATGTGAGCACATATGGTAACGTTAACATATGGTTATTATTTTGATATGTTTTGGGTGGCGCACTATACAATGAATATGGCATCGAATCTATACAATGGATATGGCATTGAATTTATGCAATGCTTATGGTTTGAACTTAATGGTTGATGTTATGTTAATGGACTGACTAGTACGTTGAATTGAACAGGGCCAAGCGAGGAAGCGACATGCATTTACTGCACGTCACTCCAAACCACCCTTGAGCCTGTCACCCTAGCCATAGTTTCATTTTGCTCTGTTGGTTGTGGAAGCTCCGTGACTTCAGGTTTTGGAAGGGGAAAACTCAAACCAGCTCTTCATTGAAGCGATTTTTCACAGGTATGACTCTTTGCTTTCCATCCATGATGGTCTCTCTATATTATGAATCAAATGGTGGCTCAAGATTGCATGGGTTATGTGTTTTTCTTGAGTTTTCGACTGAGTATCAATACTATGTTATGGTGTTCTCTGTGATTACTGTGGAATATTGGCATTTTGAAGGATTGTAATGGGTGTTATTGCTTTGTATAGTCTGCGCATTGGTTATTGATAAAATGAATTCTGTCAGCTTGGGTTTTTATGATGTTTCTCTGCGGGAATGATAACAATGGTGCAACGAACTATAAGTTTTATTTTTGTGGGGTTTTACGACCAGTCTGGGTATCAGTTGTTGTCACCCCTTTTTCGTCTCGGTTGTTGTTGTGATTCTTTATCCAGGTTGCAATGCAACTGTCAACAGTGGTATTGTTCTTGCTCTATTTGGTCGAGCTCGAGGTATTGTTTGTTATGGCTCATTCTTTACTATCATTATCGCCGAAAGCATTCCACAGTCCAATCTTTGCTTTGCCCAGAATTTTAAAGGATAGCTTGTGTATGTATCGAATGGCCACGAGTTTTGCTCTTGCATTCTTTTCACAAGAGATTTTAACATTCGCTCCTCTCATCTCTGTTATAGTGGCCCACTGTTATGTTGGTGAGGCTCACTATCGATTGTATTTCGAAGGTTATAGACTTTCTAGGTGTTTGGAAGAGACACAGACTCTCTATGTTTTCGAGGATTCTTCATTGTTTAAACCAACCCTCATTTCCTCTCTGCATAAAATTTTATGAGGCATATGTGTGTGCCTGGTTTGTTGCACTCGAATTGCTCTGTTTCTACTCGGGCATTTTATTTATGGCTCTGTCAAGATTTTGAGGTTATAAGTAGACAATTGTGGTGATTTCAAAGGAGCACGACTCTTTGTTCTTCTAAGATTATACTTGTTGACATGCGATTGGTTCTCGGTGGTAAATTCTTTTAGGAGGTAAAAGTATGACGAGCTCTCTATGTTTTTCGAAAGTTAAACACACTCTCATTACGTCTCTGTAATGAATTTTTTATTCACCACGACTTGATTCTGGTTCTACTAAGCACGATTTGGTTGATTGAGCTAATTTATTTATGTTTCTCCTTGGACATTTTATTTATTGCTCTGTCAAGATTCTGAATACAAATTAAATGATTGGTATTTTTCTAAGAAAGGGCAGGGGCTCTCTAACTTAAAGACCTTTCTTGATCGAGTCTCTATATTTCCTCTCTGTGATTAATTTGTATGGGTTACTTATAGCCCGAGAGCTTTCCGTTTGGTCTATTTTGGTCTTTCCACTCATAACTGTGTTAAATCCTAGCACGTTCATGATTCTGTCAAGTTTAAAGGAGACAATTGTGTGTCGATATGGTTCTGTTCTCTTCGTGCATCATATGGCTATGTCTTTTATCGAGCATTTCTTTTGGAAGGAAGTCTGTATATGTTTGATGAATGCGGATCTTAGGTTTAGAGCTACATGTTTTCGGTTAAGTATTGTCGTCGAATTAATATTGGTATCGATGATTATATGGTTGAAGACCTGTGTATATGATAGGTTCATCAAACATGCTCTTGATTTTGTCCATATTTAAAAAGGACCCGTGGGTGATTAAATCAGGCCCGATTATTGTTTGATGACAATTGACTGTTGGTGGTTAGCGCTGGATCTATTATTATTTGATTGCTAGGGATGAATATTAGATATAGATAATGGGAATCACTGTGCATATTATTTTTGTTTTAAAAAGAAGAGATCAACATTAGAGCATGTAGTACTGTGGCTCGAAGGGTTATGTTGTTACTGTGGAATCGCAAATGATAATTGCATGGTTATTGTATAGGATGCACAGATTGATATAATTGAAGAATTCCGGGCAATTGAATTGTTTTTCTTTATTGAAGACAACAAACAATCTATATACAGTTAAGGAACAATTAAATGTTTTAGGTATTGGAAGTGGATGCTTTTTGGATTATAATTGAAACATAGTTATGATTGATGTTTTATTTAATTTATTTTATGAATAATATCCATATTATTCCCTCTCATTTTCTCACTTTTTTGCTCATTATAACCCCCTCACGATCCCAAATTCATTTTTTACACGCCCTGTTCAATAAAATAAAATTAAAACTCTGTATGACCATGATAAAAAATGACGCAGAGATAGATGGACGCTGATATATTTTGGTATTGTTTGCACAGTCAGTTATTTAATGAATTGTCGAGCAATACTTGTGTTCTTACTCCCTGTCATGATATCACTTTTTTGCTTATTACAACCCCCCCATATATCCCATGAACCCTATTTCACCCCCTGCTCATTTGACAATTATTAAATAAATTTTATGGATTGGATTGCATGGGTCTTATGTTAATTTATGAGCCAAACTTTGTTTCATATAAAGAGAATGTCATGTATGGTCTATTGAGAGCTAGTTGCTAATAATTGTTGCATACTTGATGAGCTTCTTCAGTAGAGGCAGTCATGGCCGAAATAATAGGGGAAGAGGTAACTGGAACAGAGGGCCTAGAAGGCCCAGATTCTCAATTCATTTCAATGTCGATCCTCAGGAGTTGAACCAACTTTTTCAAGCTGGGTTTTTCAATTGGATTGGGCAAGGGATAGTTCAGCTTAAACCAGAGAGGCCTCCCTTGCAGCCTGAAAATGTTCCTGGTATCCCTGTGCCTCCCCATGTATATTTGAAACCTAAAGTTCCCAAGAATGATGGATGGAAGGAGATTGTTCACCCAACAGTCTCCCACCATCGTGGCTGGCCAAACTTGTCATTACCTCTTCCTCCTCCACCTGTAAACCCAAATGCTCAAATTTCCCCTACACACTCACTTGTACAGTCCTCCCATGCAAGCAAACGACTCAAAACTGAGGCTCACCATGTGAATGACAAAGGTAAAGCTGCTGCTTCTCCCTCCCCTCCTTCAAGTGACTCAGCCAAGTCAGTGTCCTCCCATATGCACTTGAGGGACGACTGCTCCCATGTCAATAGTGAGATCAAGGCTCAAGGTTCCACCCAACCTAAGGTTATTTCTGGGAAGTCCAAATGGGACATCAATGACAAAGGAAGAATTGCCTCTCAAAGTGGCAAATATGGATTTTGATTTATGTGTTTACAATTGATTTATTGAGGATAGTGAACTGCAGAAAGTTTTGGACAACAAACTATTTTTGGGATATTGTGGATATTTACATGTTTTGGATATAATTTGAAATATTTCTTAAATTTAAATTTCAAATTGTGGAAATAATTATGGGAGCCACAAGGAGGCATGTGTTTAATTGGTTGTCTAATTATGTATATTTTTGTTAAGAAATAAAAGGGAATCAGAAGGGGTCCCACCTACTTAGTTATTATTTAATAAAAAGACCCTTAATTATTATTATTATTATTACTTCCCCTAAACTAAAATTAGTTAAGTTTTAGTTAACTTAACTAAATGAGGTATTTGAACTATTTCAACTAATTTGGAGTGCATAAAATCCAAATGAGAAGGAAGAACAAGGGGAGAATAGAAGAAGAAAACACTAAGGCTTGCTCTTGAGTTTTATTGAGATAGTTCAGTTTTCATTCATTCTTCAATTTATTAAAGGCCTAATTCTCTTTTTGACAGCAGGGTCCTATTGTAGACAACAAGGTTCAAGGTTGAACCATATCATTCAGTTGCTTGTTTTCAGAGGTGTTGATCTATCTTTGATAGTCTATGTAGACTTGTTTGTTTATGAATTGAGTTTCATGATTGATAAAGGATATTGTGTAGAGTCAAGTGGGCAACAGTCTATGGCAAGCTGATCCATATTTTAAAGTTTAGTTTTTACATCTTGTCAGAGTCCTTTTGTATGGTTTTCATTGGGGATATCTAAGTTTGACCTTGATCCATGCCCTCACAAGGATTTTTGTAAAGAGAAAGATACTATTGATTTCTTGGAATGAAATAAAGTAATTGTTATTCTGTCTCATCTGTGTTAATCTGTGACTTGGTTATTTTTTACTTTTGATCTCCACATTTACTTTATGCAATATGTATATGTTTAAAAAATTATATAAAAATGTTATATTTTGCAACAACCTTTTTATTTAAAAAAAAAATCAGCCTAAGTCCTTGTAATTAATACTTGTGGATTGGGAAATACATTTTGAGGCTATAAACATAGGGTAATATTCCTGACTATCTTTCCTTAGCCAAGAAAGATCCGAAAATGATTGAGTAAGATAAATTCATATATTTTCCTCAACACACACATGATAGGAGCATTCAACACATGAGAGGACATGTGGGACATAGTAAGAGGAAAAATTCCTTGCATGAGGACAATTGGGTACCATCGTGGAATAGGAGTGTTGGACTAACATATTGTTGGAGAGTGCATCATCCTAGAGGAGGGACATTGAGCCCTGAGAGAATAATTCTTAGATGGGATTTCATCTCGAGGCATTGCAAAGAAAAGACCTTATGGTGGATCTTTTTGTGAAACCTCCCCCAAAATACTCTCCCTTGTCCATTTACAATGGAGGTTGTCAACGAAGGTGGGCAACTAAAGGTTTTAACATAACTTTTTTAATTTATACATTTTAACTAGACGAACACACTATTGTTCTTTAATATATGAAGAATCGATGTGTAAAATAATTAGATGCATTGAATATCATTATACATATTCCAGAATAAAAGTCAGTTTATTTTAGTTTTAAACAATCTCTATTCAATGTGTTCTAAACATATTAACACACCAGTGCATTACAATGCACAAAGCACCGACAATCAATCTATCTCTTTCATAAATCAATCAATACATCTCTAAATAAATCACCCCAACAGACTATGATAGAGGGCTCACACTCAACCCATGCAAGTTAGAAGCTCACACTTGTCATCCCCCCCCCACCCCATGGCATTCTGGCTGCCACCCTGACACTCTACGTCATTATGACATCATCCTCTCTCTTCTCTCTTGTTTACAAGTGTAAAAAGGGGATGGAACATTGTGTTGGAACCCCTCCCCAACAACACTTGGCTTAGCATTGATATGCTAACTAGAGGGTCTGACATCCAGTTCTCCGGTGACCTAGTTAATTGGGGAGCTACCCTCAGTTCCTAATCTTCAATGGCAATCAGACGACAGAGGTTTATCCTCCCCTCCGATCCAATGAATACCATTTTGCTCTGGTTTAACAAGGGTTTCATCAAGTTAAGGACTTATTTATGGACTTATCAGTCCCACAGTCCTTCTAGACACCCAATTGAATATTTTACATCTTGCAAGATTCCCATTTAATTAGTAGGGAACATATATTGTTAGTGGCCTCCTTTTGCCTTACTTACACAAGCATTACCATAAATTCATTAACTCTTTTGGGGAACATTTCTACACTTCATTCAACTCAAAATTCACAGTTATTCATTATGCTCAAACCATTCAAATGAACATAATACAGTTTACAACCAACAATGAATCTGCATGAGACATTTCAGGTAAAACACATAGCACAAATCTTTTTTGTTAATTCCAAAATCTAGAGAGATCTTAACCAGTAAGCAAATACCAAGCATACAAAGATTACTAACTTGGGTATTCATTTCATCCCTTTAAGAGTTACTCATTGAACTATGAAAATTTCATACAAATTGTACTAATACACATATCTTTACAAGTGCAGAAAAATAAAAGCGAGACTTATATTTTTTTAGGGTAAGGAATATCCAAACCGACTGGCTAAAGGTGTATGCCTTTCCACCCAACGGTAGGCTTTGCTAAACTTGAAATTTCTACAATAGGACACCCCCATGCCAGGATGTGATACCATAAGGGAAAACCCAATATCTATAAGGAGGTTTAGGAAAGTGAAGGCCACCCTACTTCAATGTCAATCACTGAACAATAAAATCCCCCACGACCCACCTGTTGGAATACTGAGGGGGAGGGGGTGAATCAATGTGAGCACTTTTACCACTTTTAACCACAATATATAAACTTCAACTTAATAAAAAATATATCATTAGTATATCATGAATATATCATCAGTATATCATGAACATATAAACATAATCAACATCACATCAACAACATCACATTATGTACACAGTACAATAGAATTTACGTGGAAACCCAAACAGGAGAAAACCACATAATGCTTTCTTATATATCAAAGAATATATTCATTGGAAGCACCAACTTCCCAATTCTCCAGCTACAGTTTGAAGGAGGATGCAACCCCCTATTTATAGGCTCCAACCTAAAGGAAGCTACAACTCCCTGAATTCTTTGTCTCCAACCAAAAGGAGTCTACAACCCACTGATTCTTAGGCCCCAACCTGAAGGAATATCCAACTCCTTATGTTCTTCGGCACCAATCGAAAGGAGGCTACAACCCCCTGAGTCTGAGGCTCCAACTTGAAGGAAGCTCCAACTCCCTGTGTTCTCTGGCACCAACTAGAAGGAAGCTATAACCCCCTTTCCTTGCCTCATCCTGTCGTCCTGAAATATAAGTGCAGACCAATTATCACTTCCAAAATCACTACCACTGTCATTACCATTGTCACTATCACTATATCCAACTTGTCACTGTCAACCTATCACTGTATCCAACTTGTCACTATCACTAATACTCAACCAGATCCTCTCACATGGATCATATACCAAGGAGACCTCTCAACTAGATGTCCAACATCGCCAACACATGCCTCTACCAAGCATGTACCAAACCATCAACTTGTACCTTACCAAAAATTAACCATATACCACAATAGCTGCATCAACCATCCACTAACACCTATACCAAACTGTGCATCAACCATGCATCAAACTGTGCATCAACCATGTACATCAACACCATACCAAGTAGCAATCCTGTACCATACCATGTATCAACCATGTACATCAACAATGTACATCAACACTTGTACCATACCATGTCACTAAATCATGTTGTACACCATGTACCATAGTATATACCGAGCAATTACTATAGATGGTGTATCTCAACCAAGTACTGACATCACCAAGAGATATACCTCATACATGTGATGGCATATACCAAATGTAATCCTCAACATTGTATCAATATCAATGACAACCATACACTTGTTGGACATATTGTCATTGATGTCAACAGTCGATGTCATTGTGATGTGATGATAAGTTGTTATGATGAATTGTCAATGATGAGTTATCATTGATGAATTATCATTGATGTCAACATAGTGTCAAATAGTATGCAGAGAATGAAAATGTCAGAAAATATGCAGAGATCAAAGCTCAGAAGGAAAAGCGCATTGAAAGTATGCAGAGAATGAAAATGTCAGACAATATGTAGAGATTATAGCTCAAAAGGAAAAGCGCATTGCAGAAACAGGATCAGATCAAGTCGTAACCGTTGGATTCGCAAGCGCCAGATCAAGGGCAGGGATTGATTACGGAGTGCGAAGGGAGAATTAAACAATGCATTAATTCCAATCCCGCAATTAGTCTAGACCGTCAGATTACAAGAGAAGGACCATTGGAGGACTGGTCAATGATCAGATCAAGTCATGATCGTTGGATATGCAAGTGTCAGATCAAGGGTAGGGATTGATTGTGGAGTGCGAAGGGAGAATTAATTAATGTGTTATTTCCAATCCCACAATTAGTCTAGACCGTCATATCTCATCGATTCAAAGATCGACAACTGTGGTTGATCCATCAATAATTGCACAACTTCAAATTATGGAGTTTGGGCAATGGACTAAACCACACGCAAGTTATGGTTCCATAATCCACATCGACCATTGGATCAAGTTAAGTGCAAGGACAAAGTAAGTCATAGACCATAGATCATGGAAGTGAGATATGCATGGTTAACTTGGCCTTAACCACTTCGGGTAAAATCAACCGAAGGAAATGTGCATGAAGGAATTTTAGCCGAAGCCGAAGTTCCGAAGTAAATGTGAGCTATTTGATCGTAGGTAACTTTTTGGGAAAAAGAAGAGTCGTTGGATTTAAACCAAGGCAAAGCAACATCACATAAATAATGATTCGTTGATCTAAGATCACGATCAATGAACAACATTCATTTCGAGTTAAAAATTGTGAGGAGGTTACACTTCGGGTAAAATGAGAAATATTTTGGGAGTCATATTGACCGTCTGATCTATATAAAGTGGAAGGATAGGATAAGCGGAGACGAAAGCTGGAGCCCCGAAGTCTTGAAGTAAATGAGGACCATCTGATCTGGACAATACATGATGATCATTGGATCAGAATAGTGGTCAAACTTCGGCGTTGACCACTTCGGATGAAAAGGGTTGAGAATAAGTAAGATCACCCTAAGGCCAAAGGACCAAAATCTTGAATAGTCAAATTGTCAGAAATCATTTGATCGTGTTAAGCCTTTTCAGGTTAAATAATGACCATTGGATGAAGTCAAGTTACTCGAGGTTTACACTTCGGGGAATCTCACTTCGGGAGATCTGGGAAGTGGAGAAATCGAATTACCCGAAGTCCTGAAGTGGACATAAGTTGTCCGATCTAAGAAACACTTCGGGAAGTATCCCGACCGTTGGATCAAGGAAAGTAGAAGGATAGGATAAGCAAGGCAAAAGGCCTGAGATCTTGAATACCCGAATTCCCGATAGTCATTGGATTGGGTTGATACATTTCGGGAGTTAGGACAACCATTAGATCCAGGAGAAGAACATGTGCCACATGAGGAGATCCACATCAGCAAGGACACATGGCGTAATCAGATGAAGACAAGTGTCAAAGTGTTGTTGACATTTTAGGTATGTGTAAGCCACGAATCCAGGTGACATGTGGCAGCCACTCAGGAAGTGCCACCTCAACAAGTTACATCACTCCGGGAGTTTTTACTTCGGGATTTTCACCACCAGCAAATGACCTAAGTCTCGAAGGTCGAAGTCCCAAAGTGGACATGAGTCGTCTGATCTGAAGAGCACTTCGGGAGTACTCTCAACCGTTAAAGATTACAGACACGTGTCTTTTATCCAAAAGATTTGTAAAGAGGTTGGAAGTCGCGAAGGACAAAGTCCCGAAGTAACTACAGTCGTCCATCTCATTGTGTGATTAAAAAGTGACCGTAGATCTTGACAAGTGATCAAGCACTTATTTATCCTAGCGCCCGGTCACCACCTACGGTCGTATGGAACAGAGAAATAAAGGTAAATGAAGAGGCATCGCTTAAATCAATGAGCATGTCGTTTTGTGCATATGGTCATATGTAATTGGTTTGAAGGAAGCGCCTCATACAAATTCAATTCGACAGAGAGTTAACACTAAAACAATACAAAGAATTGATAAAAGATCAAATATGATTTGTTAGTGAACTAAGAAGACAACAGAAGCATGAGTACAATATAATGAGTCGATCCATGTCTGTGATCAACTCATAAAGACAAAAGAACCGACACACAATCATGATTAAAAGAGAGTTAATTCATGAGCATTGTGAATAAAGGATAAAAGGAAAAATGATATTATTTAAATATTAATATTATCATTTAAATGAAAAGGTACAATGGTTCAAATATAAAAAGACACAATGATTCAAATTCACACCATTTGGAAGACTATATAAACAAGAAATAATGATGAGAAGATGTGAAGTTGAAATTGTTGAAGTATATATATTTATATATAATGGATTGAATGAAGGTTCATTCTATCAGGTTGGTGCCTGTCTACAAGCTGGGTCTTGTATGAGGATTGGATTCCTCACATCTCAGTTGGATCAGAGATCAACAAGGTGGGACTTGTTATGAGGGTTGGATTCCTCATTTCTTTGTTGGATTTGAGAACTACAAGCTGGGTCTTGTAACAGAGAGTTGGGTCTCTCATAATTGTTTGAAGATGATATTCAAAGATTGATCTTATGTATTCATCCAAGTTAAAATAAATAAATAAAATATTTATTATTATATATATATTGATTGAGAAAATGAAATAAATATTCGTTGTTCAGTTAATTTGTGAAAAGTGGAAAATTGTCCAAAGTTTTGTGACACTAATTCACCCCCCCCACTGCCAGTGTCAAGTATCCATTTCAACAATTGTTATCAGATCAAGGTCCCTTCTGCACAATTTAAACACAGAAGGTAGATTCAGAATAAATGGGTGGACAAATTGCTATCTCCACAAATGAAGTTCCCTTATTTGATGGAACAAATTATTCATCATGGAGGGAAAATATGAAAAGATATCTGAAGTCAAGAGGATCTGGAATTTGGGATTCAGTAGTAAGTAAGCCATGGCACTTAACTACTTCAAAGAGGAAAACCAAAACTGCAAAGGAGGCAAGGAGAAACAATTCAGTAGCCTTAAAAGCAATCCAGGATGGATTGTCTGACCAAGTCAAAGAAAAGATGAGGCACTACAAATCTGCCAAAGAATTATGGCTCCAACTAGAAAATTGTTATTAGAATGAAACACAAGAAGAAGAGAAATGCTATCAAAGTGAGCAACAAGACTCGGATACAGAGGATTCCTGTCAGAATAAAGAACAAAAGTCAGAAGAAGAGAATTCTTATCAAGATAAGGAACAAAATAAAAAAGTGGAAAATTGCAATAAGATTGAAGAACATAATATAGAGAAACAGATTTCTAATCATAATGAAATACAGGATTTGATGCAAATCTCAGTCAACAGTGAGGAAGACAACCTCATCAAGGAATTGAGGCATACCTCAGTAATCACTAAAGAAAAATTACATAATCTTAAAACTGATGTTCCAGTTATTATAGGAGAGATTCGTTTGGAACCAAGAAATTATATGCATATTAAAGTCCCTGTGGAGGCTCTTGACAATCTTGAGTACACAACCATGTGCACTCTAGAAGAGTTGAAGAAACTTAAACAAAAGTATATGTTTCTACTTCAACAATTAGATCAATCTAACCATGAAGAACATGAGCAAAATATTCAGTTAGAAAACAAAGAAGAAAAAATCAAAAGATTGAAAACCGAAGTTACTAATCTAACAGAAGAGATGGAAGAATTAAAGACACATGATAGTAAAAGGAAAGAAGTACTAAAAGAATCAAAAGAATTAGTTAACAGTCTAAACACTCAACTTGAGGAAATTAAAGAAAGTGAAGAAGACCTAAAGATCCAGTTAACAAGGAAAGAAATTTCTTACCACATGTTGGAATTGGAAATAATCAATTTCAAAAAGATAAATGAAAGTACTAATGCAGATCTAATGACTCAAATTGAAGAAGCTAAGAAAAAGGAAGAATCTCAGAAGATCCAAATAACTAAAAAGGAAGAATCATGCCAAATGTTTGAATTAGAAGCCATCAACCTCAAATAGATTCAACTAGAATACGAGGAAGAAATCAGAAAATTAAAATCTATAGTTTTTGATCTAACAAAATATATGGAAGAATTGAAGATATATGACAAAACTATTAAATGCAAAGAAGTCTTGGATGAGACAGAAGAAATAGTCATAAATCTAAAGACTCATCTTGAACATGCTAAAGAAGTGGAAGAAGCCCTTAAGATTTAGTTGACTAAATAGGAAGAATTATGTCATATATTAAAGTTAGAAATAGTCAATCTCAAACAGATGAATGAAAAGACAAATAAGATTGTCAATTTCTAGAATAGCTCAGCTATCCTAGATAATATTTGGAAGATCCAAAGATCAGTTGTTGACAAAACTGGTCTTGGATACAATAAGAAAGAAAATCAGATGACGAATCTCTCAAGCCAAAATAAAATCAAGAATGGAAACACCTTTAATGGCTATTGCTTTTCTTGTCATAGTTTTGTCCATAAAGCAATGGACTGCAAGAAACTAGAGGAAGGATATACAAGAAAATCCAAAAACTCAATTAGATGTTGGAGAAGTAATTTTTTGGGGCACACAACAAAATTTTGTCATACAATGAGATGTTACAACTGTGATAGGTTTGGGCACAAATCCCAAAACTACAAGAATACAAAAAGTCAATATTTGAATAAGTCATTCAAGTCAGTGACAAAACCTAATAAAAGTTGGAAGAAGAAAGGAGATGACAAATCTCCAAAAACACAATTAGAAAGAGAAGATCCAAAAAGCATAATATCTCATAGAAAGATATGGAGAAGAAAATCTGAAGGAGAAAGCAAGAAAGATGTTATTACTCCTGAAAATGATGGGTGAAGGTCCTAATAAAGAATGTGAAATTCAATATGAAATAAATCAAGCTCAAGAAAAGGAGGTACCTATAGAAGAATATGGGACAATATCAAATTCTGATGATGTCATAAGTTGTTAGCAAAAGAAAGAAAATATAAAAAGAAGTTTAAATTGTTTTTTACAAAATCAAAGGATTATGCCAAAGAGTTTCTAAATTAACATATGGAAAATCTTGACCATATATAGATTAGTGGTCAAAAGAAAAATCACTGGTAAGGTTAGTTGTAGAATAGAAGAAGAGGAAAAAATAAAGTTAGCAAAGAAGTTCAAGGAGTATCATTCAACAAAGATCATTTGATAACAAAATTGGTATTTAAATCAATTGGTATAATTCCTTAATTGACATTCATGTGAAATATCAAAGACGAATAAAAAACAGATCAAAACGATCAGCAAGATTCATACTCTTGTTCTATTTGACAAAGGAAAGTCAGTAAAAACTCAGGAGGAGTATTTTGGTTATTAAATAAGAAATTAATTAGATTAAGTTTTGAAAGACTTGATCACTACAAATGGGCATCACTACAAAATTGGTATCAAGAAGACTATTTATTTGAACACAAAAATCCCAATAAACTGAGATAAGAAGTTAGTAAATTAACAGGGGAAGAGACCTTGTCAGGAAGAGCTACCCTTTCAGAAACAAAGGGGGAGAGTATTCAGAAGCAGAGAGAGCATATTGACAGGGGGAGTCATTCAGTTATGGCAGGCAAAACATGATTCCAAGAGGAGTTACCCAAATTCATATTTTGGTAAACAACATGCAAACAGATAGAGGTTGATCATAAGGGAATAAATCCTTTGCCATTGATGTCAAAGGGGGAGAGTAAATGCAGAGGAGAGAAGCATCATCATAGGAGGAGTTTGTATATGAAGTTAGTGTGTTGCCATTAATGACAAAGGGGGAGATTGTTGGACATATTGTCGTTGATATGTTGTTATTGATGTCAACAGTCGATGTCATTGTGATGTGATGATAAGTTGTTATGATGAATTGTCATTGATGAGTTATCATTGATGAATTATCATTGAGGTCAACAGAATGTCAAACAGTATGCAAAGAATGAAAATGTCAGACAATATGCAGAGATCAAAGCTCAGAAGGAAAAACGCATTGAAAGTATGCAGAGAATGAAAATGTCAGACAATATGTAGAGATCAGAGCTCAGAAGGAAAAGCGCATTGCATAAACACAATCAGTTCAAGTAGTGACCATTGGATTTGCAAGCGCTAGATCAAGGGCATGGATGGATTGCGGAGTGCGAAGGGAGAATTAAACAATGCGTTAATTCCAATCCCGCAATTAGTCTAGACCGTCAGATTACAAGAGAAGGACCGTTGGAGGACTGGTCAATGATCAGATCAAGTCATGACCATTGGATACGCAAGCGCCAGATCAAGGATAGGGATTGATTCTGGAACATAAAGGGAGAATTGAACAACGCGTTATTTCCAATCTTGTAATTAGTCTAGACCGTCAGATCTCATCGATTCAAAGATCGACAACTGTGGTTGATCCACCAACAATCGCACAACTTCAAATTGTGGAGTTTGGGCGACGGACTAAACCACACGGAAGTTATGGTTCCGCAATCCACATCGACCATTGGATCAAGTTAAGTGGAAGGACATAGTAAGTCATGGACCATAGATCATGGAAGTGACATACACATGGTCAACTCGACATTAACCACTTCGGGTAAAATCGACCAAAGGAAATGTGCATGAAGGAATTTTATCCGAAGTTGAAGTTTCGAAGTAAACGTGAGCCATCTGATCGTAGGTAACTTTTTGGGAAAAAGAAGAGTTGTTGGATTTAATCCAAGGTAAAGCAACATCACAGAAAGATCGATTCGTTGTTCTAAGATCACGATCAATGAACAACATTCATTTTGGGTTAAAAATTGTGAGGAGGTTACACTTCGGGTAAAATGAGAAATATTTCAGGAGTCATATTGACCGTCCGATATATATAAAGTGGAAGGATAGGATAAGCGAAGACGAAGGCTAGAGCCCTAAAGTCTCGAAGTAAATGAGGACCATCAGATCTGGACAATACATGATGATCGTTGGGTTAGAATAGTGGTCAAACTTCGGCACTGACCACTTCAGATGAAAAGGGTTGAGAACAAGTAAGATCACCTGAAGGCCAAAGGCTTGAAATCCTGAATAGTTGAATTCCCGACAGTCGTTTGATCATGTTAAGCCTTTTCGGGTTAAAGAATGACCATTGGATGAAGTCAAGTTACTCGAGGTTTACACTTCGCGAAATCTCAATTTGGGAGAACTGGCAAGTGGAGAAATCAAATTACCTGAAGTCCCGAAGTGGACATAAGTCGTCGGATCTGAGGAACGCTTCAGGAAGTATCCTGACGATTGGATCAAGGAAAGTAGAAGGATAGGATAAGCAAGGCAAAAGGCCTGAGATCCCGAATACCTGAATTCCCGATAGTCATTGGATTGGGTTAATACATTTCGAGAGTTAGGACAACCGTTAGATCCAGGAGAAGAACATGTGCCACATGAGGAGATCCACGTCAGAAAGGACACATGGCGTAATCAGATGAAGACAAGTGTCAAAGTGCAGTTGGCATTTCAGGTATGCGAAAGCTACGAATCTAGGTGACACGTGGAAACCAGTCAGGAAGTGCCACCTCAACAAGTGACATCAAGAAGTTACGTCACTCCAGGAGTTTTTACTTAGAGATTTTCACCACCAGCAAATGCCCTAAGTTTTGAAGTCCCAAAGGCCGAAGTCACAAAGTGGACATGAGTCGTCTGATCTGAAGAACACTTCAAGAGTATTTTCAATCGTTAAAGATTATAGACACACATCTTTTATCCGGGAGATTTGTAAAGAGGTTGGAAGTCGCAAAGGACAAAGTTCTGAAGTAACGACAGTCGTACATCTCATCGTGTGATTAAAAAGTGACTGTAGATCTTGACAAGTGATCAAGCACTATTTAGCTTAGCGCCTGGTCACCACCTGCGGTTGTATGGAATAGAGAAATAAGGGTAAATGAAGAGGCAATGCTTAAATCAATGAGCCCATGGTTTTGCACATATGGTCATGTGTAATTGGTTTGAAGGAAGTGCCCCATACAAATTCAATTCGACAGAGAGTTAACACTAGAACAATACATAGAATTGATAAAAAGATCAAATATGATATGCTGGTGAACTGAGAACACAACAGAAGCTACTGTCGGTCCCTTCACCAAGTGGGGGATTGATTACACTACTTGCAACCCCCCATCAGCACGGGGGCACCGCTATATCATTGTGGCCGTCGACTACTTTACTAAGTGGGTCGAAGCCATGCCGACGTTCAAAGATGATGGAGAGAC
>ML781925.1:452859-485021 GCA_009831015.1 Picea engelmannii | reverse complement strand
TGAACAGCGTCGCGATGCGGCCCTGGCCAACGAAGCTCATAAAAATAGAGTGAAGTGTCAATATGATAGGTCCGTTCGTCCTCGGGTTTTCTCGGAGGGCGACCTTGTCCTGGTTTACGACCAAGACAAGGACCCCCTGGGGGTAGGAAAGTTCAAACCCATGTGGTTCAGACCCTTCATTGTTAAGGAGGTTCTAGTCGACACACGCGGAGGCTTGCCTCCGCAGCTTGGGTAATCTTCACACCTTATCCAACATTGCTTGACTTGGATTGGACATTTGATAACCGATCGATAATCAACTTAAAGACATGGAAAATGACCTTAGAGTTAGGAGAATACAGGGTCATTGCGCCATTATACCCATCATAAGGGGAAAGGTTCGTAGAGCCTACTTGCTTAGACCTGGAGGAAATTAGAGAGTTGTACAGAACAACTGTGCGAGATGAGGATTACGTAACCCAACTGCAGATGGGATACTCAGTTAGTGAAGCATCACCTCATGTGCGTCAGACTCAGATATAGGCTTAGAGAATTGGAAACAGAGGCTACACGAAGTTTCGACAAGAAGATGCGCAAGAATAGACAATGCAATAAGATGGGTAGGTACGAAGATAAGGGAACCACCCAGCTTCCATGGGGTGAACGATCTAGAAACAGTCTTGACACACTATGAAGATGAAGTGTTAGAAAATTAGAGACTCTTAGTACTAGATATATCACTCAAGGCAACACCTGTGATATGGTGGGGCACACACAAAGAAAAAATCGAGGATTGGTACTAATGTAAGCGGTTACTACGCTTTAGGTTTGGTGAAGAACAAGGAAGCAACCAACAACAGAAATATGATGGACAGGGGGCACTAGGAGGACACTTGGAGGAGTGCAGAGCGTTGTGGATAATGACACCACCGGAGGAATGGCCTCACCATTTTGTACACACATTAGAGGGCATCCCAACAAATTGGTATACAGACCAAGAATTGTGCAGAGGAACTACGAGATGGACAATACTACACCATAACTTTACAGTCACTTTCTCATTTGATCATGAGAACCCCAACATAGATGCAACAATTAAATAAACAAGAGGGTTGATATTTATTAAGGAACCAAAAGATGAACTTATAACAGACGAACAACAACAAAACATACAGACAGTGAAAGAACTACCGTCATGCTACCATGTGCAGGAATAAGTACCAGATTAAGATGACCCGCACAATATTCAGATTGAGGAATTTGAAGGCGAGAGAGAAGTGGAGGGTCCACCTCTAGAATCATAAGTGATTTTTGCATCAATCAAGGTGAAAAAATTCAACATCGAGACAGTGGAGAATCCCAAAATGGTCAGCATTGGAGACTATTGGGATGAGCAAATAGTAGAAAGTATAACCGAGTTACTATGCGAGTACAACGACCTGCTCCCAAAAACGTTCACAGAAATGAAAGGCATAGCAAGAGAGCTAGGCGAAATGAAAATACCACTCAAAGATGAGGCAAGGCCAATCAGACAACGACCATACAGACTAAACCCAATATATAAGCAAAAAGTAAAAGTTGAGATTGATAGAATGTTGGAGGCTAAATCATAGAACTTGTAGAAGAATCCAAATGGATAAGCCCGATGGTAGTTCATGAGAAGAAACAAGGGGGGATAAGAATATGCATTGATTTGAGAAAGTTGAATGATGCATGCTTACATGACTTGTTCCCTACCCTGTTCACAGATGAAGTCTTGGAGAATGTAGGAGGACATGAAGCTTATTCATTCACCGACAGATTCTCACAATACCATCAGATCAAGATAGCATCGGAAGACAGATACAAGACCACTTTTTCCACGGAATGGGGATCATACCAGTATACAGTCATGTCGTTTGGATTGAATAATGCACCAACAATATTTTCCAGAGTAGTCATAGATGCATTTAAAGAATTTATCCACCAGCTTCTAGAAGTATACCTGGACGATTGGACAGTCTATAAAATGTTGAAGGAACACGTCGAAGTCTTACGACCGATGTTAGAAAGATGCAGGCAATGCCAAATATCGTTAAATATCAAGAAATGCATATTCAGAACACCTTTTGGGATACTATTGGGCCATATAGTATGAAATCAAGGTTTGCTTGTAGATCCTGCCAAGATTGCAATAATTGTTAACCTACCACCACCAAAAACAGTCTGTCATTTAAGAGCGACATTGGGACACACATGATACTACAAGAAATTTATAAAAGGGTATGCGCAGATCACTACGCCAATGGAGAAATTGTTAAGGAAAGGCACAAAGTTCCAGTGGAATGAGGAATGTCAACACGGTCTGGATACTCTGAAAGAGAAGATGGTAACCACACCAATACTATTATTCCTAGATTGGGAGAAGACATTCCACGTACATGTAGATGCATCGGCCATAGCACTTGGATCTATTCTGGCACAACTAGGAGCAGGAGAATTGGACCATCCTATAACATTTGCTAGCAGAAAACTGTCAGAATCAGAGAAGAACTAAAACACTACATAGAGGGAAGGCCTAGCTATGGTCTGCGCGCTCCAAAAATTCAGACATTGTCTATTAGGAAAACATTTCAAGATGTTCACGGACCATTCAACGCTCAAATATCTCGTCAACAAGCCAATGTTGGGGGGGAGAATTTGCAGATGGTTATTGATGTTCCAGGAGTTTGACTTCGAAGTAATAGTCCATCCAGGAAAGTTGAACGCAGGACCTAATCACATGTCGAGGATCACGAATGGGGAGGAACCTACAAATCTAGAGGATAAATTTTTGGACACACAATTATTTTCAGTCTAGATAGCCGATGAATACTTCACAGACATCATCTAGTACGTGAGTACGTGGACTGTGCCACAGGAATATAACACCACGTAGAAAAATAATTTGGTAGTCAAGGCTGCAGATTACCAGCTAATTGCATGACACTTATACAAAATGGGTGCAGATAGCATATTGAGAATATGTGTGCTAGAACATGAAAGACCTAGAATTTTAGTAGAATCCCATGAGGGAATAACAAGAGGGCATTATGTAGGAAAAGCTACCACACAGAAGGTATTGTGCGTAGGACTATGGTGGCTAACCATGGATAGAGACTCGAAGGACTACTGCCAGAAATGTGATGTCTTTCAGAGGGTTTGTAAACTAAATAGAAGGGACAGGATGCCCCTGCGACCAGAAGTAACTTTGCAAGTATTTGACAAATGGGCAATAGATTTTGTGGGACCATTTAACCCACCAACAAAAAGGTCAGGACTGAGGTACATTATCACTGCGTCGAAATACCTGACAAGATGGGCGGAAGCAACACTGGTAAAAGATTGCATCGCAGAGACAACAACACACTTCCTGTTCGAGCAAGTGATCACTAGATTTGGTTGCTCGAGGATTTTGCGAGTGACCAAGGCACCCACTACATTAACAATACTATTAAGGCTATGACTGAGGAATTTGAAGTTCATCATAAAAAGAGTACACCATATCATCCTTAAGCAAATGGAACAATGGAAGCCTTTAACAACCTCCTTGAAAATGGACCGACGAAGATCTGCAACATTAATAGGGATGATTGGGACTTGAAGATACCAGCGGTATTGTGGGCATACATGACCACATGCAAGAAATTGACAGGACAAACACCATTCAGACTGATGTACAGGCACAAATATGTGGTTCCATTAGAAGTTTTTGTACCTAGTCTGCGCATAGCAACAATTACAAACATGACAGAACAAGGTGCAGTACAGGAAAGGCTAAATCAGCTAATGATCATGGAAGAAGATAAGATTCTAGCAGGGCTCCACCAGGAAGTCTAGAAAGCAAGAGACAAATTTTGGCATGACAAACATATCAAGAGGAAGGGTTTGAAGGAAGGAGACCTAGTCTTGATGTATGACAACAAATCCCTTCAACACCCAGGAAAACTCATAATGCATTGGTTAGGACCATACAAAGTAAAGACTGTCACAGATGGGGGAGTTGTACAATTGAAGGATTGAGGAGAAACAAAATTTAGAGGGATGATCAATGGGAGCCGATTGAAGCTGTACAGGGCTAGTCGACCCCCAGAAATTAAAAAAAAAAAAAAACACATAGGAGATACTGCGCCGAAAAGATGAACATTTAACAAAGGCATAGGGCGCTGAGAAGAGAATGAGCACGCACACTCGGGAATGCCAGCGCGGTGGAGGAAAAGGCCAGCGGTCACTATAAGCGGGAAAGTGAAAACAACGTGAAAGTAGGATACGACAAACAACCGCCAACGGACGAGGAAAATCAAACTTAAATAACAAAACTGACTGATGGGACATCGCATTAAGCGCACCAACTGGCGACGGCAAGAGAATTCAATAGCAAGTACGCGGGAAGCTTCGATTCAATTAAAATGTCAATGAGGTAACTTCTCCAAGAGGCTTCATATAATTCCTATATAAACTGGTACACAGGACTGGGAAGGTTATTGTGCAAGTGAGAAAAGCAGAGAGAAATAGAGAATATAGAGCCAAGAGTGAAGTTTCCAGAGCTTACAAGGCCACCACTTTCGACGGAAAACAACCTGAACACCATGACACCACCCAAACTGGCCGACGACCTCGAAGCAACACCAAAGCTTCACTGCAAGCACAGGGAACCGAACAACAACCACTTCAGCCTCCAGAAGTCGTCAATGTGGACGAAATCCCGTCGCACAATATGACACCGGGAAGCCCCACACTATTGTGGAGGAAACCCAGTAGACAACACCAGTGGGCATGGCCATGGATGTACCAAAAGGGGGACACGGATAAAAGGCTGAGGACAAAGACAATCATTCGCACTCCGGAAACCCTGAAGAGCACCCGAGAGTTAATGGGACGGTCCCGAACCAGGAGGAAACGATCGCGCCAGAAAAATTACACACAACCACGCCAGAATAACCACAGGAGGGCACACTGGAAGATGTCACCGACCAACCAGATGAGTATGCAGAAGAGCGAACAATGGAGGCTGGAACCTCGAGTCAACCACCACAACAGAAGGGCAAGCAGGTGGTACCAAGGTCACCGTGCAGGCAAGCCACCACAACCATTGTCTTGCCGCGCATTCCGAAAGGGGTACGTATAGAAGGAAATATGTTAGGCTATGTGGAGAAATTGAGGTACTCATACCATGACGTGACGAACACAAAAAAGTTCCCAGAGTTTTCCAAGAAAGTCTACCTACAGACTGTGGGTATAGGACCCTTTTGCGAACCAATTAATCAACTAGTCCAGTGGGCAGTCGGACTGGAAAAAAACATGATTCTAGGCCTGTTGGACATCGCACACTTTGGGTGGGGCCAATATGCAAACAACTGCGCCAAGAAGCTGATGGAAGTCACCCATAACGGATACTTGTGGTTGGAACAACTCATCTCAATAGACATAGAGATTATTGTATACATCACAGGGCTGCCATCACGAGGTGAGGATCCCACACAGTTCCCGGAGGACAAGACGAAGGAGAAAGCACTGGCCAAGGAAATGAAGAAGAAATATGGTACCGAAAGGGGGTCGCGCAGAATCATCATCAAGCGTATTAGTGACGCTGCGACAAGAATGGCCAAAAAAATTATGACATGCAAATTACTCAGGAAATGCTGTAAGGAGGAAGTCTCGGTTGGGGTTGTTGCAGCTGCAGCACAGTGTGCAGAGGGCACCCCACTTAGCTGGTCCCCTTATTTGCTGAATCTGTTCCTAGATGACTGCAAGGATATGCAGGATCTGGGGACAAAATTTCACTATTCATGGCTACTCATCATGATAGCATTGATTGTATGGAAGGAGCCAAAGTATTCATTCTTTGCCACTAGACCCAATACTTGCCACAGAGCGCGATATTATCGCTGGTGTCCGCTTTGAACCCAAAGAATAGAAAGGCAACCATATTTGAAGGATATCAGAGCGACCTATAGGAGAGCGTCACCAACACTTGGAGGGTGACATCGGAAGAAATCACAAAGTATCAGGGCATAGCCAACTTCAAAGCCACTAGACATGCAATGTGGATCTACGCACGGAAAGATCCCGACAATAAATGGCTACAACTGCGCTACTGCATCAAGGAAGCAAACATAGAGATGGCCATTAAGGATTGGGATGATAACTGGAGGATTCTATTCCTCAATCGAGAAATACCTGCAAAAATGGAGGAGGAGGAGGTAAGACATGAACATACACATGCCGAAGAGATAACAATGCCCAAGAAACCAAGGACAGGTCAGAACAAGGCACAACAGAAAAAAGGGGGGGCACCCAAGAAAGGCACCCAGGAGGGGAAGAAGAACAACACACAGGAACCAAAGGTACAGGAGAAACATACTGAGACAACACATGGAACCACATCAAGTGCTACTCAGTAAGAGCAAGGTCAGACTAAGAGGCCAGTCATCCAGATGGGGGGTGCGTGCAAGAAGGCGAAGGCACACTGAATGCTCCCCGAATACACGATCACCGAGGACGATGCATACATGGTGGCCCAAATGGTTCATGATCGCACAGTCGAGGATTTTGATAATGCTAAGCACCAATGCGACATGATTGAGGAAGAGCTGGAATACATGCGACAACTCCTCCAGTAGCTCAGAGAAGCGCAAGCGACCGACATCAGCGTAGGAACAATCCCATCGACATCACAGATAGGAGGCGAAGATGGATCAAGAGAGCCAGACAAGATCTAGAGGACAACACAACCGTGCTCGACATTTCATGTCAAACCCAACATGCTGCGCATGAACAAAATTGTGGGGAAGACACCCCTAAAGGACTTGGACCAAATAGAGTTGGTATTAACGCAGATACCAACCAAGGCATTCTATAAACTGCAAGTCAGTGTCACACAGGAGGTACAGTCACACAAACGCACAGATGCAGTGTAATTGCAGTAGGCAAAGGATAATTAGGATGAGTTGGAATTGGTACTTGAGCAGGCTAAGCTCGAGACCAAAGATGAAAAAGGCCGCACAGATAGGATGGAGCAGGAATTGGCCGTAGCTTATGAGACAATCCTAAAGAGTGTGCAGACGGCCAAAATCACAGTAACACAGAAGATTGATCAGATGGTGTAGATAATTGATCAATACAAAGAGGAGATCGAGCACCTTCGGGAGCAGCTCATACCTACCACTCCACAAGAGGTAAAGGAGAAGAGGAAGCATGAGGCAACAATGCAGATGAAGGAGATAGAGCAACAAGTCCATGCGACGGTTGACTTGTTCGAGAAGGTAACACAACTCTGGATGAAGCTGGAAGAGGATCAACATGTCCAGCAGTGGGACCAGGAAGAAGAAAGGTTAAGCGCAACTATCCAGAACCTCAAGCAGAGGCAAAAGACAATGCCAATCATAGAGCGGATCAAAAGAGCGTGGGATATGAAGAATCTACAAGCATAACTCATAGTTGCACAGAAACAGAAAAAGGAATGCCAAGCTTAAATGGACCCGCTCCAGGAGTGGGCAACATAGGTCATTTCATAGGCAGAAGAAGTAAAACTGAACATGACAGACACGCAGGCATAGTGCACAGGAATGGTCAGCAACGAGATTGTAGTGCAGGTATTGGACGCGCTCAAGGGCAAGACCGCGCAGGCCCAACCGCAAGCAATAGAGCTCACAGAGAAGTTCCAAGCGATCCAAATAGAGATCGACAAAGCGCACTAGGTTTAGGTGGCTCGGGACGAGACACATGTCAGTGTTGGGGGCCTGTTGGATGTAGGCCGAATCAGAAAGAAAGACTATTTTTGGAAGAGAAGCATGCAAGAGGAAAGAGACAGTTGGACGGAAAAGCAACATGCACACATGCATATAAGACCTAACGACGCTAGGTTTAGGGTTTTTGTAATACATTGTAATGGCTGGTGAGCCGAATATAAATATAAGAGATATATACATAGAGCTAAAAATAAAGAGGGAGGGAGAGGCGAGATATACGAAGAAAGGAAGAGAACTGTAAGGACAATATGAGTTACTAGGGAGCTAGAAAGGGCATGAGGGAATCGATCCCAAGGGTTAGATCGCAGGCTGAGGAGCCCGGTGCGATCTAGTCATCCTCGCATGGACCGAGGAGCCTGTGGGAAGCAAGAAGAACTAATATTGTAACCATGCGCGACATGGATATTTCCAAACTATAATAAAATCCTTAAAGCCAGATCTTTGTGGACATAGCCCAGGAGAGGGTGAACCATGGTAACACTGTGTTATGTGACTGAATGAATGTGTTTTTGCATCTGATTAGTTGATGAAGTTGATTGAATGAAGTGACTAAGTAAATCTGATGTACCACATGCATGCATAGAATGAATGTTATACTATATGTTAAATGAACTAAATAAAGGTTAAGGTGCAGATCTCCCTGAGTCTCAAGTTGCAAACACTTGAGTATTGTAGCCACCTATAGAGCTATCTTGGGTGAGACTGCGCAATACACTTCGTGTACTGCGTTGCCTTCTGGGTGACCAGAGGGGCCGATATTCTTTAAGGGATTTTGTTGGGAAGATTCTTAGTTATTAACTGAGGTCAATATGTAATGGTAAATAGATAAAAGGGAATGAAAACCAACAAATGGTTCCATTGTCAACTGATTGGAAGGCAATGGGATTGAGCATATGAGATCTGCGGAAGACGTGTCAAAAGAATACGGGATCAGACGATAAGAAGGTGAGAGAATGCAAAGCTAAAAGGGGATGTTGAGATCGTGGAATCCCATGAAGGCAAAGATCGAAAGCTGGTTGAAGACAAAGGAGCTAGAGTTTTCACAGAAAGATAACAAAAACCCAAAGTTAACGCCGCGCGAGTATCTGGACAAGTACGTATTCACTGACTTGCATGAAGTATTTTTCTATGATTTCCCACACATATTGCAGGAGTGGATCAAAATATTAAAAGACAACCATCCGACAAATCGGATCAGACAACTAGAGTGGAATCCCGAAGCAATCCCACAACTACAACGCGTTGATAATAAGTTCACACGCACAATATTTTTCTGGTTAGACAACATTGTTGTCGGATTTATCATAGAGTTTGCAGTAGATACAAAAAAGTTGTACAACGCAACTGAACAAGAATTATTGAAGGGACCTCGAGGTAGGTATCTTAGATCATTATATACTTCCATTAAGATATTGCTATATAATAAAGGTGTAATGACATTGGAGTTAGACAACTAAACTTCCCTGCATGCTTGGGGGAAGGGGGGAAGAACTGGCAGGAAAAGGAGAAATGGAAGGAGAAGGGGATAAAGGAAAGAAGGAAGAGGCCTTGGACCCAATTATGATGGACGATCCAACTGATCCTGCACTATCTGTTGTTGTTGCTTCCAACTGATCCTGATCCCGCGCTCTCTGTTGTTGTTGTTGGAGTGCTTCCAACTGATCTTGCACTCTCTATTGTTGCTCTTCTTACTTCTTAGTTGCTTCCTCCATAATTTCTTCTGTGATGTCCCGTACTTGGTAGCTTATGAGTTCCATATCATCATTGGTCAAAGTATATTTTGGGTTTTCTCTATGCACTTTAGTCTTCTTGCGCGCCCCTCCTGCCGATTCTTTCCCCTTATCCTTCCGTTTTGCACCTGCTATTGGAACTGTTTGCTGAACTTCTGGTATTTATGGGCCATGCAGATCTCTTACTCCATTGTTCTGATCATTTCCCTACTGGTCATCTGGTTCCTCATCACTCTTATCCTGCTTTTCTTCCTCTTCTAGGTGCCCTATTTTCTCTGCTGGGATTTTCCACTCTTTCCAATGATTCACATTTAGGCATACGTCTTCCGGTGTCAACCTATAATTGGTTGGAAACCACCGATGCAGGTGGTCCTTCTTTTCCTGCACATACATGTGGTGCATGACTTATTTGAAATACACAATATCCTTATATGTTTCTACCGTCTCTGTTGATATGCGCGGTGTTTGTGCAATTAGATACGTGATATTTTCCAAGTATACAAAAAATGTGGCATTAGTGTCCTGTTGTCTTATCTTAATCATCGTATGCCATAAGTTGTCATATATCTCGACCATATTGCCTCTACCATATGTCCCCATGCACTGATAGTAGCTTGGTTCCTGCCATCTGATTAGCGCAATCAAAATCAACAACCATACGTAGTGAAATTCTGTGCCCTTTTCCTAGGCATCAATACGATCTTGCAGAAATTGGTTCACCAAGAAGTTGTCCCAGTTCATTTGAACCCCTTCGACACATTTTTCTACAGCTCCAATTATTGCAGCTGGTACTTCCTCCTTCCTACATTTGCGCAACAACTTGTAGGCTAGTGCCTACATTGCAAACCTAACATTGGTGTCACTGATGTTTTTAACATCCAGTCCCCTTTTCCCCCTTAATGTCTGGAACTTTTCCTTCATTGATTTTGAGAGGGCCTTCTCTCCTGTCTTATTGAACAAAATGGTTGAATCCTCGCTGGATTTTGGAGCCCTATACTTCGCACAATCAACGCGGTATCAATTGACACTAGGTGGTCAAGCCACAATGTCCCTTGATCTAGATTATGTTGAGAATGAAATGAGACAAAAGAAAAAATATAGAAAAGAACACAGAAATACAATGAAACCAAACTTCTATTATTGAATCAGATAGAAAAACAATGTAGAAGACAAACTGACAGAATGGGGTAGCTTATCTCTGAAGAGAAAGAGATGTTGGCTATGCTTCATTCACAACAAGCTTTACATCACACTCCATTGCATGCTTAAAGGGCCTCCTTCACCTCGATTATATATGAGAGAGTGATAGGAGAATAATTCTCATGATGCATGTGGGATGAATTAATCTAAGTTTAAAAAACATCATAAGCATGTAAAATACTAGGACTTCTCGGGCGATTACCCATCCCAGTAATACTCTAGCTTGAATGCGCTTAACTGTGGAGTTCTATTGGGATCTAGTGCATTAATGTTGTGTTGTAGGTATGTACATAAGATCATTACATGATGTCTGTAATTAACAAATGAAGATGGTATTACATTCCATTCCCCATCAAAAGGGTGAATATCATGGTTTATCAAAACCATAGGCTCAAAATGTTGATTCAATGGAAAAGGTGGTTGGCCATCAAGATCCACTTGGATCATTGCTCCCCCCTTAGGAAGCAATGATCCCCATTGCGTCAAGTTTCCTCAGGAGATGGGGAAACTTCTGCTGAATCTGAACCTTGGTGAGTCGCTTTCCTTGTTGAAGTAGATGTACTACTTGTACTTTTCCTGTGGAAGGATGTCGTAAACCTATTGGAGGTGTTGGATTCATTCAACAAATATGAGTGCATGATATGCCTTGCTCTGATTCTGGGTGGACTCTGTCAGTGAAGATGCAACAAGAAGAGATATATCAATGGGGGATACTGGTGGGAACCCCAAGCACACTTGAAAAGGGTCATGGCCAATAGAGCTATGCTGAACATATGGAAGAATCTCATTTTGTTCGTGATCCTCTCCAATCTTGTCGACCTGCTTCTGCTGGATAGAAACTTCATGGGTGTTGACTACATTTTTGGTCAACAGTTTCTAACAGGCAAAGCATTACCAGGGTCCCGCTCGATTCCAATTCGCTTGTGCAAAGTTCGCCAATTCTCGTTAAAATTGGCGCAATGCACTCAGTGAAATTATAGTGGCTCTTGACCTATCACCCATATAGCTTATTTTTCTCGCTTTTGCATTCCTAACTCTTATCATACTCCACACTCTCGATTGGTACATTAACATATTTTATTATAAACCCTTATATTCCCTTTGTTGATGTATACCCTACCTTGTCTAAGTGAATAAAGATTTGAAAATTAATTAAAACCATGTTATAATACATTTTTGGGTTATAGTGTATTATACCCACATTCTCACCTTATATCTCAGGTCTTTTTCTCAAATATTTAAATTATGACATGAAAATTATAACAACTTCCCATTGTGTTATAATGGTGGCACTATTCCATACCATTCCAAAAAAATATCATTGCATTATATCTTCCATATTCCTTGCCACTTGTCTCCTTAAATATTAGTCTCCACTTTACCTTTTCAAAATGTTTTAGATTACTTTATGATTTGGAAGCCATTACATGATGTCCCAAATATATTCATATGAACCATTTTCTTTATGGTTGACTTAATTCATAAAATTGAATGTTTTCCAAATGTTAAGAAATGATCCACCCAATCCCGTATAAACCATTTAAGAATCTATTATAGATTTTGTATTTTAAATGGGACCATCTTAAGAGTAATCAAAGTTTGGACTCTTTTTTTTTTTCCTCTTGAGCAAAAATACTATGAAAAAAACTCTCCATTCATGGAATCAACAACGACGCATATTTCTTTTAAATTGGTTTCCACATTCATTATGTAATATTGAGTGGGCGAACACTCTCCTCCCCTAAGATATTTGATTTACTAAAGAGTGACAATGCACCAACTTTACATATGCGTCGGGCTTGGCAGAACTGCATAAATTTAATGTTGTATCAGTGCAAAAATTGTTTTTGGTCATTGTACACATTAACTACAATAATGTTGTATCAGTGCAGCCATTAACTACAATAATGAACATGGAAGCAAGTCATTCGAAATATATGAAATTCTGAAGGTATCACAACACTTGCACAATATTATGAAGAGATCAAGACGTTAACGGATCTCAAATTCACTCCACTTGTTAATGACAAGGATGTGTGAAAAACCTTTGTTGAACCAGGACATGAGGTTAATCCTCACGGAGAATGAGCATGAAGTGCTCATGAGGTGCTATAAAAGAAGCACTCCACGATTCAGTTCATTCAACTAAAACCCTAACTACTCAAACTGCTCATGAATGCTATAAAAGAAGCATTCCACAACCAAAACAAGGGTGAGAAAAACTTTGAGAGGTATGTTTGGAGTGCAGTGAGGTTTTTCTCTTTAAAATTATCATTCATCCTTTTATTTTCAGTAGGGATTGACAAAATTGTTGGCAGCAGGGAGTCTTGTGAAGTCGCAAACGGATGAGGCGAGGATGAGCTTTGTCGGTTCTCATAAGGTGAATAATTTACTTGTCAGTTTGTTTTATTTAAGCCTGATTTTATTTCAACGCTAATCAGTGTTTGATATGTAGGTTCTCACCTTGTGTTATCACCACCATTGCTTTATTTCATTTTGGCTCAACTTTCTTCTTTCTTTCACTCTTGGTCTTTCTATTGTAACTTTGTTCTAAAATGGCCAAAGGCTAAATATCTAGACCAAATCTACGCAAAAAATTGTAAATTCCAAAACTCCAAAAATTATACGGGGAACATTTTTAATTGAAGATCAAAGCCCTTTACTCTCTAAAACTGTTTCTTTATTTGTTTTCTTTCTAAATCTCAGTTTTCCTCATCTTTTCTTAATTCAACCCTTAAAATTAAAAAAAAATAAAAATAAAACAAACTATGAATTTATTACTTTTGTAAAAATGTATATATAAGTTTCTTTCATTTTTCTTTTTAGTTTTAATAGGTACAAACTTTTATTTACTTTCTTTATTATTTTATTGTCTAGTTCTCTTATTATTTATTACATTTTAACTTTTAAAGAAAACTAAAAAGTATTACATTAGTCAATGTTAATATAATTTATTTTAATAATCTTTAAACTAATTTCTTGTTTAATAAACTTTTCTCTTAATTGTAATTTTGTTATTTCAATTTTAGAAACTCAGATAAAATCATAAAAATAAAATATTTTTAAAAAGAAAATGCAAAGTAAAGAGATTTTATGCTTGGACCTTAGGTTAGAGGAGATTTAGTATGAAGTTCAATGTATTTTCTTGTTGGGGCTCTAAACCTAGGGTGACATTCCCGTCTCTTCCTGCCTAGCCCCACAGGAGGTTGAGATGTTGGTGTTAGAGACTCTCTAGTCCCTTGACATAAACAATTGGCTGAGGTCGTAGTGGTTGCAATGTCCTTCTGTTCACCTTCTGACTAGATCATGTAGAGGCTAATCTTTTTGGTATGATATATTACTTTGTGACACCGCTTTTATGAGATAGTAGTCGGAACTACCTCTGGTACCCTGTAGAGCTGACCTCCTAGAGTAATAATGAGACGGTGGGGCCGAGACTCTTAGATAACATGGTGTTTCCAAATATATGGTTGTCCTAAAAGAACATCACAAACTTCAAGTGGGGCAACATCACACACTACCTTATCCTTGAAGGGCTTGATGCCATAGGACATGTGGCACTACTGGCTGACACAGATGTCGCGTCCCCAACTCAACCATCAGATGGTGTATGGTTGGGGGTGTGGCATCATTGGCAGCTTCAGTCTCTTGACAACCTTGGCTGAGATCAGGTTCTTCTGAATCCCGTTGTCAACGATGAAATGCAGTGGATTCCCCTTTACCGACATCTGCGAGTGGAAGAAGCGCTCCCCCTCCTCAAGCTCCCATGGTTCTTCTGGTTGTATTGTTGTGGCTGCGATGGTAGAAGTGGGTTCTGCATCGATGATCTATTTCCCTTTATTGTGCTTTGAATCAGAGTCCACATCAGGTTCTGATTCTTTTTCTTTGAGCTCGACCACCGATGATTGTTTCGAGCGACATTCATCAGTGTTATGCCAAGGTATGTTATGAAACTCACACCACTTTCTGTATCTTTCTTAGACTTCCCATTACACTTCTTTTCCTGCATATTGGATTGGCTCTCTTGAGGTTGTCCTTCCTCACTCTGTTCTTCGTTATGTGAGTTAAGGTTTCCTTTGCCATGCTTCTGTTGTGGCATATTTTCAAACCCGAACTCCCACTTACTCTGTTGCTTGAATTCTGCTCAATTTTGACTGCATATAGATATGCAACTTCTAGTGAGGAGATGTCCAATAAATCCATCTCTATTTGGATGTACATGTGTAGACCATTGCAGTACTTCAAAAATAGGTGCTGCTCAGAGTCCTTGATACCCAACTTTGTTCTCAAGGTATGAAATATGTTGGTGTACTCCGACACTGTTTGGTCTCTTTTCTGACGCAGAGTTGTCCATCTCATGTATTGGTCATCATAGTTTCCGACAGGGTAGAACTCCTCCTTTAGGGAATCTACAAAGGCAACCCAAGTGAGTTTTCTTCTGAATGGTGCAGATTCATCCATAGTGTACCTCTCCTAGTAACCTTCCCACTAAGATATGACATGGGGAAGGGATTTAAGGCGCGTGAAGGCGATCTTTTCACTATCGAATTTTTTTTGGACAGAGTAATAAACTTTTAGCAAATTCAACTAATTTTCTAGAGCATCTTCATCTATCTGGCCTTCAAATAAGGGGATATCAAAATTTACTTGTACTTTGAAGCATGCCGCACCTCTGAAATGGATCCTTGTTGAAGATGCCTCAGTCGCCATCAATAGTCATTGTAGGATCTGAGCAAAGTTGTCCATCATTTCGTTCCTCTGACGTGTGAGGGATTCCTTGAGAAACATCTTGAAATGATCTCCTGCTTTGTCATCTCTCTTTTCTTCCACCATGGGAGGTCGCTTGGGTTAGCGAGAGCGATTTCCCTTAAGCGAAACTAGCTCAATACCTAACTCTCTATACCATGACCTCGTCAGGGACATCCATTGAGAAATGACAAGTAGCAGACTGCTTTGATACCATTAATCCAAATTATGTTGAGAATAAAATGAGACAAATGAAAAAGTATAGAAAAGAACACATAAATATAGTGAAACCCAACTTCTATTACTGAATCAAATAGAAAAACAATGTAGGACACAAATTGGCAGAATGGGGTAGCTTATCTCTGAAGAGAAAGAGACGTTCGCTACACTTCATTCTCAATAAGATTTACATCACACTCCATTGCATGCTTAAAGGGCATCCTCCACCTCAATTATATATGAGAGAGTGACGAGAGAATGATTATCATGATGCATGTGGGATAAATTAATCTAAGTTTATAAAATGCCATAGGCATGTAAAATAATAGGACTTTCCGTGCGGTCACCCAGCCCAGTACTACTCTAGCCTGAACACGCTTAACTGTGGAGTTCTAATGGGATTCAGTGCATTAACACTATACTGTAGGCATGTAAATAATATCATTACATGATGCCTGTAATTAACAAATGAAGATGGTATTACATTCCATTCCCATCAAAAGGGTGAATATCATGGTTTATCAAAACCATAGGCTCGAAATGTTGATTCAGTGGAAAAGGTGGTTGGCCATCGAGATCCACCTGGATCATCCCCCCATGGACACAACTGAGGCATAGCATCACACACGCATTAATTTCCAGACTACATCCGAAGTGTGGTATCTCCAATAGGTTCAATATGCCCACCTTCTCCAACCCTGTTTCCCACACTAGTGTCTCCAACACTATCGTTGATGTGCCTAACATGCTCTTAGCACACAAGTATTTTTCTTTGGCCAACTCCGGGAATTTACATTCATCAGTGATATCATGATCCATGAACTTGAGGCCGACAACCTTGTTGAGCATCTCTCCTTGAATGCTTACACCATGTGGAACTAGTGATGTTACCAATGGGTATTTCCCATTTTCTGGTACGTTGATTGGTGGCACGTTATCCATCCTAGGTGGGATGTAATTTCTGTGGAAAATGGATTATGAAGCCGAAGCTGAAGCTCCAGGTACTTCCTTACCCTCTGGTGTATCTACTGGTCATTTTTAATATTTTTTTGTTGCTTCTGACGACGCTCCAACCTTTGGTGTGGCCATCTATCTTATACATCTGGTTCCTTAACTAGCTATGTGTTTGTTCTCTGGTAACTGTAGCTCAGCTATGATGCACTTGGATTCGCTCTGGTTCTCTCACTCTTGCATGTAACAATGATTTACGCTTAGCGACACTCCACTGTTTTTGTGCCTCCTTGCCAATTGTGCATGTCTGATCCCACCTTAACTAACTTATCCAATCCGCCAATGAGGTTGATAAATGTGGCTTTATTACCAAATCCATAATGTGATTTTTCCCTCGTACTACCAATCTATCATGATTTCCGATGGATTTCTCCACTTAGGATTATACGGTGTCTTTATGACATGTCATTCCTACGTTGTAGCGGTAGTTTCTGTGCTTTAATGCTTCCAATGGTCTTGTCATTGCCAAAATGTGCAAATGTTTTTGCTTTTGCATTTGTTTGCTTCACCGTCTTTTTCTTCTATGCATTATTTTATGACTTGGCACAATTCTACCTTGATGCATGATAACCATTCCTTCTGAGCAATCTCCTATGCCTTGTACTCTATAATATTTTTCGTTTTGCTATATCTACTTTTTTTTTTCTTCATTTTTCTACTTTTTTTTTCCTTCCTACTATAGTACAACTACTATAATACATGTGTTCTGGCGCAGCCTAGATTACTGATAGACTATCATCTGTCTCTATAGAGTTTCAATCGACTTCCATTCACCATTCCTCCAAGGACTTCTCCATTTAGGGTTTCCAATTGCACAACACCTATCTCTGTTACATGTTGAATCACATAGGGTCCTAACCAGTGCATTCTAAACTTTCTTGGATGTTGCATAAACTTGTTGTCATAGAGTAATACCAAATCTCCTACTTGAAACTTTTTCTTTTTGATGTGTCAATCATGCCGAGACTTCTCTCTTTCCTTATGAACTTGCTGATGGAAACCCGTGACAAACTAATCTTCCTCAAGCTGTACTAATTGTGCCAATATCTCCTCTATTGTGCTAGATTCCGATAGATTGATGATCACTGCAATGCATAGGCTAGGTAGAATAAAATCCATTAGCATTACTGCTTCTTGCCCATATACCAACCCGAAAGGTTTCTGACCTGTCAACTTTTTACTTCTAGTCATGTAAGCCCATAACACTGTAGGAACTATTAAGTCCCAAACGTCTCTCCCTACATTGCAATTTTTTTCAAAGCATTCTCCAATATTTTATTGAAAGATTCCATTGTTCCATTAGCCTGAGGATGATACAGAGTACTCTTTTGATGATGAATTTGAAACTCCTGAGTTAATGCTGCAATTGTCTTATTCAAAAAGTAGGTTCCTTGATCACTAAGTAATATGTGCAAAAATCCAAACATTGTGACTACATTATCAAATAAAAACCTCGCAACAGTCTCCACGGTGCAATCTGTAATTGGGGCTGCTTCTACCCATCTTGTCAAATACTCCGTCACAATGCTTATGTACCTTGCCCATAATATTCTTTCTTGTGGATTGATTGGACCTACAAAGGATATGGCTCATTTATCAAATGATTGCAATGTAACTTGTGGATTTAAAGGAATTTCATCCCTCCTAGATGGCTTTCCCACTCTTTGACATACATCACATGAATGGAAATATTCCTTAGCATCTTTGTGAAGTGTAGGACACCAGAGCTCTGTGCAAAAAATATTTTGTGTCATTTCTCTCCCTATATAATGTCCTTATGTAATCCCGTCATGTGCTTCTTTGAGTATCATCGGTCATTCTTGTTCTAACACACAACATCTCAATATTCCATCTGCAACCAACTTGTATATATTCCTTACAATCAACTGATAATTTGTTGCTTTCACTACTAGTTGTTTCTTCTGCACCATTGTTATCTCTGATGGAGCCATGCTTGTACTTAGAAACTCTACAATGTCGAAGAAGTAATCATCCACCATATTTACTTCAAATACCCATGCATTTGGTAAGTTGTCATCTAAATTGCCTACATCTTCTCTGATAGTATGCGCGATAGATGATCTGGTCCTGCAATCATCTTCCCTGGATTCACTAGAACCTCAAAATCGTATTCCTGGAAAAATAGTATCCATATGCATATTCTCCCCCCAAAATTGGTTTGTTCACTAGGTATTTTAATGCAGAATGGTCTATATACATCTTAAAGTGAGACCCTAATAAATAACGTCTAAACTTCTATAGCGCATAGACCATTGCCAATCCTTCTCGTTTTGTGGTAGTATAATTCTTCTATGCTATGGACAACTTCCTACTAGCAAAAGAAATTTGGTGATCTATGTCTCCCTCCCCTGGTGGAGATAGTATTGCACCCAACGCTATGGAAGACACATCTACGTGAACATGGAACTCCTTGTTCCAATCTGGAAAGGTCAAGATCGACACAGTTACTAGTTTTTTCTTTAAGATATCCAAGCCCTTTTGACAGTCCTCGTTCCATTGGAACTTGCTTCCTTCTTTAACAACTTTTCCATTGGTGTTGTGATCTGTGCATATCCTTTGATAAATTTCTTGTAATATCCTATGTGACCCAGAGTTTCCCTTAGTTGTATGACTGATGTAGGTGGTTCTAAATCCATAATTGCTGCTATATTGGCTGGATCTACTAGTAATCCCTGCTTGTAGACTACATGTCCCCCAAAAAATCCAAACAATGTGCAAAAAATGCACTTCTGAAAGTTCAGTGAAATTTGACATTGTTTACACATGTCCAACATCATCCTGAGTACTTATATGTGATCCTTCAGTACACTAAACACATTCCAATAGTCTAAGTATACTTCTAGGAAATTATGAATAAATTCCTTGAACGCTGCTACAACAACTTTGGAAAACACGGCACGGGCATTCTTCAATCCAAAGGGCATTACTGTATACTTATAACTCCCCCATTTTGTTGCAAACATAGTCTTATGTTGTTCTTCCTGCACAATTTTTATCTTATGGTACCCCAAGAATCCATCTGTAAAAGAGTAAGTTTTTTGTCCTCCAACATTCTCCAGTACCTCATCTGTGAATGGTGTTGGGAATGGGTCATGTAAACACGTGTCATTCATCTTTCTCAGATCCACCTAGATCCTGATTCCTACTGTATTTTTATCCCGCACTACCATTGGAATAATCCACTTGGATTCTTATACTAATTCAATGATTCCTGCATCCATCATCTCGTCTATTTTGACTTTCACCTTCTCTTTGTACTTTAGATTTAACCTGTAAGGCCTCTGTTGCACTAGATTAGCACCTGGTTTTAGTGGAATATTCATCTCACCTAATTCTCCTGCTATCCCCTTCATCTCTGAAAATTTTGTTGAGAATAGGTCTTGATATTCTCGCAGCAAGTCTGCAATCTTCTCTACTATCTCATCGCTCCAATAGTCTCCTATCTGTGCAAACTTGGGATTCTATGTCATCCCAATGTTTACCTTCTGCATCTTTATGGGTTGTATGTAAGCAACCGACTCAATTTCTATTGCTCGCTCTCCTTCTGTTTCAGGTACTTGTACATTCCTGGGATCTTCTTCATCATATTCTTCCTTAGCCAGATTGTAGCACTCCAGTAAATCATGGACAATTATATTGGCTTTGTGTGCACTGCATAGTGGTACCACCTCCATCGACCCTTCTTTTGAGAAGATCTTAGTTCAAATATCTTGTAGCGCTGCATCTATTTTTGGGGATTCATGTTCAAATGTAAATGTGACTTCGAACCTATGAACCAACTCATCCCATCTTTTTGTCTCTCTACCCATTTCCAATTCCAAATACCATTTCTTTGGAATTGTGTCCAGTGTGTGTATAAATCTGTGCGTCCATTCTGTTTCCGATACTAAAATCCATAAAGGCCTACACTGCTCAACATGACCTGTTGGATCACTCTCTCCTGTATACTTATGCACAATGTTTTCTACCTCAATACCAAACCTTACTTACATTAGTTTTCTACATTGTGACTAGTCTTTCATCCCCTCTCCGTGTGCAACCCACCACCTAGATGGAGTAACTTTTAGGACAACATCCAATGCCAACAACCTTTATTGTTTGGGTACCTACAACTCAAATTCCTTTAGAAAAAAACTTATATCAGTTAATCCATCATACCTAGGTGGATCACATAGCTCTGTTCCAATCAAGCACAAGGATCAAGTTATGCATGCACATCGTGTAGTTGACACTTCATGCATCCTCTACTGCCAATGCTCTAGACCTTCCTCTTTGTCTGACGCACATGAACTGATACTTCTCCAACTTAGTGCACCATCTGCAGTAGGGTTGACATAATCATTCATCCATGCATTCACGCTATATAATTTTTCAATGTCGTTTCCTCCGTATGGCTCTATGTATCTCTTTCCTTCTAATGGGTCCAAGGGTGCACTAACTTTCAATTCTCCAACCTCAAATATCATCTCCCTCCTCTTCAAGTTAATGATCACCTAGTTATCAAAATCCCATTCCAGTCCCATTAGTTTTGGATATGGTTGAATTTCATCCATGATCTCAATAACCTCAAAGTTTTCCACACTACACACCCCATCTGTGTTCATAGGTACTCTTGTCAAATGACCAATCGATACTATTTTGGTCTAATTCACGAGTTGCAACTGAACAACAGACCATACTAGCTTGGGTTTTCCCATCATCTCCCATGTCTTCTTGGGTAAAAAATTCATGTCAGACCACAAGTCCAAGATGAAATTATCCACATTATACTCCCCAATTTGTGCACTAAATATGAATTCTCCATTGGTTCTCTTCCCATGCAGTACCTCATTCACCACCCTTTGTGCGATAGGGGTTTCCCTTCCTCATGTACAGTGATAAATTGTTTCATATAGTGTACTCAGTGCAGTTTCATCTTTCATTATCTCTACACAACTACTCAAGAATTATGTTAGCGTGATTACCCTTCTAGTTGGTTCTTTGGCACAACGTGATCTCCTACATGAGGCGCAGATGATGTTTATGCTCCCCAATCTTGTCCAAGTACCTCTTTTCTTTCCCTTTGATATGTCTCCTTTTCTTACTCAGGATCAAAGGTTGGCATAGGAATTTTTGACTTCGTTACCCATTGCTCTGTCTACTTCTCCCCATTCACCATATCAACTCCTATTCTAGCTCCTCCTCATTTAACAACTGTTATTTTTGGTCCTTCATTGCATTTTTTGGCTGATATTTTCTACACATTCTAATTTGGATTCTAGTTCTGGTTTTTTTTGGCCTACCATTTTGCAACTAGTTGAGGACAATCGTATGCCCCATGATCCAGTGTTCTGCAGTATGTGCATGATGTACATAGATTCAGGCAGTCACAGGCTAAGTGTCATGATTGATTACAATTATAACATATTATCGATCCTCTTCCTCCTCTACCAAAATTTCCTTTGCTTCGACCTCTACCAAAATTTCCTCTGTTCCCCGGAGTAAAGATTCTCTAATTATTGTATTGTTGACCCCCTCCATCTATCACAACATTCTCCCCCTTAGTCTTGCGCATATCTGAAGTATGCTCCCTCATCAAATCCAATGCGCGACAATCCTTCTCTTCATGTCCGACCGACTTGCAAAAGTTGCAAAGCAATTTCCTTGGTGTACTCTGATAATTATGCAGTAATGGACATTCAGTTGGGTGATGGCCCCATTTCTTACATATCTCACAATATCCTCCGCCTGGTAATGGATTCGATGCCCTAATTTTCAAATATTGCATGAATGTTGGGCATTTGACTTTGTGATGGACTTTAGTCCTATACTTGGTACACCATACTTTGTCTCGTTTCTGCTTCCCTTTTGTAAGTTTTTCCAGTTGAATCGTCAGAGTAGCCAACTACGTCTGAGCTTGAATCATCCCTCCACTATCTCCTATAGGGGATGATTCCAATTTCATTGCAATTTACATTACCTTGGGCTGCGACACAACCTTCTGTTGAATCAATGGCCTGTGAATGTGTGGTAGAAGTCCTGCAATAAACCATTCCTAATGTTGTTGATCTGGGATGTAGAAAGTTAGCCTTCCCATAAGGTCCTTGAACCTTTGATCAAAATCCCATACTGAATCTATTTGCACCTGTTTAATATCCTTCAGTTCTGTAATGTACTATGATTCTAACTTTGGCTTCTTCAAATATTTCAACAATGCTTGTATTATCTCTACTAATGTCCTAGACTATCTTGTAGGTGTGGTACTCTACAGCTTCATGTACCAGACTAACTCACGACCTCTAAATGTTGTCTCCAATTGTGCAATATTCACAGCCTCATCCTAGATGTTCTTAGTGGCCCAAACTATCTCGCAGAGAAACAAATGTTGTTCTGGGTCCTCTGACCCAACTCCCTCTTGGTGATGTTTGTTGACTCTGACTCTACTCATTACTTCCACTAGTCTGATTGATACTACTATGTCCTCCCTTTTTAACTATACGTGCCTTTGATAAGTCTTCAACTATTATCTCTGATTGTGGTGACACACACAGGGTCATGGATTCGAAACAAGACTCAGTCTAAGGAGGAATTAACGATTCTTCTATTACTGGACTGGACTGGAATTCTTTTTCTCCTCCTCTTATATGTGGTATCTCCACAATTTGGATTATTGCGCAAGGTCCTCTCCCCTCTAGCTCATTATGCGGCTCTCCTTTCCAAGCCCCAATCTTTCGCCTCTTGTACCTCCTTCCTCTGCGCAGTTCCCCAACCTCTTCTTCTTCCTTTGGTATACCTTCTTCAACTCACTGCATCCTCAATCCCTCCCTTCCTTCTTCATCGCTTCTTCTCTCATCCTCAGACTATCCTCTTGACATCCCCCAGTTCCCCTATGTGTGTGAATCCCCTTAACAGTCAGATTGCATTGTCATTAAACACTTGTCACACAACAACATATTTATCCATGCACCTAATGATTTCAGGAACCGTCCACACATACCTTTGAAAAAGTCCCTTTCCGGAACACTGTATGATTGGGTACAATTTTAGGTAAATTCTATAATATATCCTCCTAATATGCTATCCAACCAGAAATCAACGACACGAGTAGTTGGGTTACTTATGAAATTCAACTGTCTTACCAAATCAGGAGTCCAATTCCTCGGCACTGTAGTTTTGTACCTTCCAATATTCTCCACTAATATTTCTAGCCACTCAGTCAGAATAATTGGAAATTCGCCAAAGAAAATTTCATGCAGTTTTGTATACACATACCTTTGCATCCATTGTGTATCACTCATCTGATGGTTTATATTCTCTTGTTGAACAAACTTAGGTTACTTCCTTTCCAACCATTCTAATATCTCTTTCTTAGTTGGCTTCCAAAACATTCCCTTAATCACAGAATCCAGGTCCTGGCAACATAACCATTTGTTGGCGCCGCACACGTTTTGTAAGACCCTAGGTTCGAGTTAACTTTTACCAACAAAACCCACTAGACACTGGCCTTTTAGACATTAGCTACTTTCATAGATGAAGTCTCACCCAAGGTATCGATTGGGACTGCAGGAACCAGGTTTGTATAGCAGTGAGGGAATGAGAGGTGGTTATTCTATTCATTCTTAATTATCTGTTTTGTGCGCACTATTTTGTAATTGCTCTTATTTTATTACTTAGTGGATCTCAGGTTCATATTACCATTATATTCCATATTACTACATAAACTTATCACTATAACAATCATACTATTGTGCCATGAATACACTTAAGATCAATCTACTCTAACATGCATCCAACAAATTCCATAAATAATCACACAAAAGATAGTGAACAAAATATTTGACGTGGTTCACCCAACTTTGGCCTACGTCCACAATGATTGGATTCTTTATTATGCATTTGGTAATTTCTATAGGCTTGTACACTGCACTTACAAATATATGTCATGGTTATCTTTCTCTTCTCCCAGCCTAGCCATTATGCAGTGCAAGCGTCTTTATCCTGGCATCATCTCTTAAATTCAGACATCAATTCTCGCCCTTCTCAACCTATCATATCAACCTTCCTACAGATAGGCGTTCTCCGTAGTTTGGAACTGAATCCACAATAATACCCCAGAATAACCCCATGGGGGAAGCCACTTATCAAAAACCCCTTTTCTCCCAACCCATTACATATTTATACCTACAATCTAGGGCTTAAAACCCTACTTGGTTCCTACCAAAACCCTATTACAATGCATGACTACTCCAGTTAACTAGTTGTTCGACTACTTTCCCTTACTTTTCCGTCTGCATGCTTCTTTTTCACTTTGACTACTTTTCCTCCTCCTTTTTTGTGTCATTCCATCTTTATCATGTTAGATTGTCATCCTTACTTTTTGTCCACTTTCTTCTCCTGCTTTATTCCTTTTTTTGCATTGTTCTGCTTACTACGTGTTATACTTCTGGATGTGCCTCAGTGTAACAACCCTAGTTGAACAAATGTTTAAGGATTATTAAGTAAAAATTAATTAAGGGATTAATCGTCTTAATATGGTATTAATTAAACAAGATAGGTATAATAATACTAATTAAATAATTATTAATTAATTAATGGTTGCAATTTGATTAATTAACTACCTATTACATTTAATAACATGAGTATTAAATTTAATAGATTAATAAGTTATATTGTTTTAAAAAAAAAAGGTTACGTACACGAAAAGGGATAACTTATTAATTACGAGAGGATGAAATAATAAAGGAAAGGATAAGGGGCATTAACGAGGAGTAGGTAAGGAAGTAAATGCATGAGGCGGTGAAGGAAGGATATGGAGGGGAGGAGGGTTACGAAGGGGATTATCATTCGACGGAGAGATTTCTGGGGGCTGGCGGGGATTTGCAGAGAGGAGAGTGGAGTTCGGGAGTGGGAAGGTTTAGTACATGGGCACTGGTTTGCTGGAGGTTTTGGGCACAGGGGGCCAAGATATCCATATGATATCCTGGAGCTAGGAAGTTGACCTAGTTGGCAGGGTGGAACAAGGTTTTGGGCAGTGTTTACACAGTGCAACAATGGTCAACAAGGCAAGCGAACAATCGGAGGCGAACAAACGGAGGGTTAGCATCAGACCCAGGTATTTAAAATTGTGTATTGTTTTATTTTGATATAAAATTTATTAATTGTGGATAAATCTATATGTGAATGTGCTGTGAATGTGCTCAATTAAAGAATTTTTTTTACCAATTTTACTAATATGCTCAATATAGAGAAATTTATGAATTTTACCACTATGTTGTAGAATTAATTGATGTTAATTTAATTGGCCACTACACTCAGCTGTGCATTGTCCTCCTGGATGCGCCTCAACTGTGCACTCCCTAGTCTTCCGTCTTCTTCTGCACACCTCTGCTACACACTTCTTATATACTTAGGACTTTTACCAAAATTGTATTCCAAAACTGTCTATCCAAAAGGCTCCAAACTGAAGGAAGATCTAACTCCCTATGTCCTCCGGCACCAACCAGAAGGAGGATAAAACTCCCTTTCCTTGGCCCATCCCGTCGCCATGGAATATAAGTGTAGACCAACTTTCACTACCACAATCACTACCACTGTCACTGCCACTATCAATGTCGTTGTCTCCAACTTGTCACTGTCAACCTGCCACTATATCCAACCTGTCATTGTCACCGATACTTAACCAGATCCTCTCACATGGATCATATACCAAGGACATCTCTCAAATAGATTTCCAACATCACCAACACATGTCTCTACCAAGCATGTACCAAACCATCAAACTGTACCATACCAAACATCAACTGTGTACCACAACATGTGCATCAACAATGCACCAACACCTGTACCAAACCATGCATAAACCATGCACAAACAACTATACCAAACCGTGCATTAACCATGCACCAACACCTGTACCAAACCATGCATCGACCATGTACATCAACACCATACCAAGTACCAATATTGTACCATACCATGTATCAACCATCTACATCAACACCTGTACCATACCATATCACTCAATCATGTCATACACCATGTACCATGGGATATACCAAGCAATTAGTATCGATGGTGTATCTCAACCAAGTACCAAAATCAACAAGATATGTACCTCAAACATGTGTTGTCATATACCAAATGTAATCCTCAACAATGTATCAATATCAATGACAACCATACACCATGTGCCAATGCTTCAAAAGTGTACCAAGAACAAGCCTTAAGCATAGAAAATCATCACCATGTAGCCAAACCAGATACCAGTATACCAATACAACCAAGATGTACTACTACTCAATGTACCATACCAATATCACCAAGATGTAACCATGCATCAACAAAACATGCTTCTCAAGCATGTACCATATCATCACCAAGCATAATATACAATCACATAAGCATACATGTGACATGTAGCTGACCTGCTATATTGTAACACTAACATGTAACTCTTCCATAGCCTTCAACAGCCTGGTACCAACATTTCCCCCAAATTTTTCTTAGCCTCGCAGGACTAAGAATCCTTGTCACGTAGGGCCTCGTGTGACATCACTTAGGAAACCTACGAGGGTGCCTCGTGTGATACCCTCAAGCTTACCAGCGAGGGCCTACTGAATTAGGGTTACACAAAAACTTTAGCACTTTGCAACTCCATAACTTTCGCTGTTTCCTCACACTTTCTCCGTTGCCTCAGACTTACTGTCATATTCATCAATAGACCAAAATACTAGACCATAACATTCTCACAAGATAGATATTCAATGGATGTGTGTGTGTACTTATGAGAGACTCCTTGAGGTGTTTATGTACTTTTTCATAGTAACCTCTTTCCTTAATCTTAGGGCTTCTAGTACTTTCTTGTCACAACAACTTTACCCTTTCAATAATGACTTGTAACCAATTAGGGGCTTCTTGACCATTCTTTGAGGCTTCTAATTTCACAAATCCATATCTCCCTAATCGTGAGGAACCACGTGGAGTACAACCTATCACTATAAATGACACAAAGAAGACTATCCATCTATGAGTGCCTTACATGAATTTACACTATCCTTCATGTTCATATTCCTCAACCAACTTTGGGTACTATTGTTAATGTTTTATGCCATTATTATAGTTCTTTGCATTTCAACAGATAAGAGAAACATAAGAACAAGATCACTGAGAAACACACATTCACAAGAGACACAACATTTATCTTGGGAAACCCTCTAGGGGAAGAAAACCCAACAAAAAATTCCTTATCATAAATTGCCAATACAATGTCAAGAGATAACTCAAACCAATACAGATAGTCATCTCCAAAAGATGCGCCACTCTTCTCCCTCTCTCCAACTAGTAAGTTGCAGCTTGCCTCTTAGAAAATGAGCAAGTGTGTTGTGTGATAAAGTGAGGCACTAGCCTCTCTATATATACAAGTCTGACACGTGTGAAGGGTCTTCACTGGCAAGGCTGACCTCTCACTCTGGGTGGGTAAACCCACCTTTATTATATTTCTGGGTCTCAATAATAATTGCTGGGGCCAACTTCTTATTCTGCTTATTACAATTGTCTGTTGACCAATCCACAAAAGGGGATTTGGTCCTAATACAATTACCAACATGATTAATACACAATGGGGATTAATCCTATAAATAATATATCAATAATAATAAGAATACTCTTTGCAGTTACATTATTTCAACACTCCCCCTTAACAAGAAGGGTATCTTCAGCAGCATCAGGCGAGAGGGGTCTACATCATTAGTGGCATTAAGAGGATAGTATCGTCAATATCATCTTGGAACATTGGCTGGCATATTTACAAGTCATCGAAAGTTTTCTTCATCGACAACATCGTCATTCTCGAAAGAATGCCATCATCATCTGCATCAATATGTATCAATAAAAATGATACCTCATCACAGCACTAGGCTGGCACATCGCAGTACTACACTGGCTCAATGTCACAACTGTTAAGCTGGTAGCTCAGTGTCAGCCACATCTTGCTTTACGTCTAACAACTAGGTCAAAAGCAAGGTATACATCATTTTGCTTTACGTCTAACAACTGGGTCAAAATCAAGGAATCATCTTGCTTTACGTCTAACAACTAGGTCAGAAGCAAGGAACACATCATCATCTTGCTTTACATCTAACAACGAGGTCAGAAGCAAGGAATCATCTTGATTTACGTCTAACAACTAGGTCAGAAGCAAGGAACACATCATCACCTTGCTTTACGTCTAACAACGAGGTCAGAAGCAAGGAATCATCTTGATTTACGTCTAACAGCGAGGTCAAAAACAAGGAATACACACAATGTCTTGCTTTATGTCTAACAATGAGGTCAGAAGCAATGACTCATCTTGCTTTACGTCTAACAACGAGGTCAGAAGCAAGGAATACACACAACGTCTTGCTTTACGTCTAACAGCGAGGTCAGAAGCAATGACTCATCTTGCTTTACGTCTAATAGCGAGGTTAGAAGCAAGGAATACACACAACGTCTTGCTTTACGTCTAACAGCGAGGTCAGAAGCAATGACTCATCTTGCTTTATGTCTAACAACGAGGTCAGAAGCAAGGAATACATATATACTCCCCCTTTCAGGGAGGGTCCTTTTGGACTATACCAAGCTTATCTCGAAAGTGTTCAAACTTTACACGAGATAGAGGTTTGGTCAACACATCAGCAACCTGTTCATCCGTGCTAATGTACTGGAGCTTCAAGGCTCCTCTCTGTACCATGTCACAGATGAAATGATAGCGGATCTCTATGCGCTTTGACCTGTTGTGGAATACAAGATTCTCTATCATCTTTATGCAGCTCTGGTTGTCACATAGAATCACGGTTGCTCTCATCTCCAAGTCAAATAGGTCAGTCAACAACTTTCGAAGCCATATAGCTTCATATCTAGCAGAACATGCGGCAATATACTCTGCTTCCGCTGTGCTGAGAGAAATACTGGATTGCTTCCTACTCTGCCACGAGATCATGGCTGATCCCAAACTGAAACAACATACATAAGTGCTTTTTCTGTCAGCAACGCTTTCTGCCCAATCTGAATCAATGTATCCACTCAATGTGAAGTCATGATCTCCATCATAGCTGAGACCATAATCCATTGTACCTTTAAGGTACCTCATCACATGTTTTGCAACCACTAGGTGGACACGTCTGGGCTCTACCAGAAACTGACTCAAGGTGTTCACTGCAAAACAAATTCCCGGTCTGGTGTTCGTCAGGTACATTAGTGATCCAATAATCTGTCTGTACAGTGTGGCATCTATCAAGTCTGACGAAGTATCGACCAACGGCTTCAGCTTCGTTTCCATGGGTCTATTCATGGACTTACATTCTAACATGACAAATCTCTTTAAGATTTCGACTGTGTACTTCCCTTTGTTAAGGAAGATCCTTTCTGGACTCTGCCATACCTCAAGGCCTAAGAAGTAATGCATTAGGCCAAGGTATTTCATTTCAAATTCTGCGTCAAGTCTCTTTTTACATTCAGTGATGAGCTTTTCTTCTCCAGTTAAGAATAAGTCATCCACATACAGTAGTAGGATTACTGGTTCATTATCCATAATTTTGAAGTAGAGATTTGAGTCCGCTTTACTCTTGGTAAAGCCTAAGCTTGTCAAGAAGCTGCCTATACGACCATACCAAGCTCTAGGGGCTTGCTTCAATCCGTATAAGGCTTTCTTAATTCTACAGACATGAGACTTCCTGTCTTCAACCTCAAATCCTTGGGGTTGCTCTATATACACTTCCTCTTCGATAACACCATTCAGGAAAGCTGTCTTCATGTCCATCTGGTGGAGCTTCCATTTCATCTTAGCTGCAAGAGCTATGATGGTTCTAATTGAAGTGTATCTGGCTACAGGAGAAAATTTCTCTTCATAGTCAATGCCTTCCTTCTGGGAAAATCCATGACCGACAAATATTGCTTTAAATTTCTCAATACTTCCATCAACAACATGTTTTATTTTGAAGAGCCATTTTGATGATACCACGTCCTTACTTTTTGGTCTGGGAACTATTTCCCATACATCATTCTTTATTATGGATTGGTATTCCTCTGTCATGACATCTGCCCATTCCTTCTTTTGAATGGCTTCTTCAAAGCAGGTAGATTCTTCATCAAGTAGATTACACATCAGAGCCGTGTAACTGGAGAATGGCTTTGGTCTTTTCACTTGTCTCGTGGTTCCTTCTGGAACACCATACTTCTCTCCATCTTGAATAAGCTCTCTTGCCCAAGCAGGCTTTCTTTTGTGGGAGAAGGTCATTTGAGGAGGTTCTTGAACTTCTATTATATCATGGTCTTCAGGAGTCTCCTCATCAGGGGAAGTTATGACTTCCCTTACTGGTTCTACAACCTTGAGAACTTCCCTCACGGATTCTGCAATCCTGGGATTTACAGGTTCCTCTTCATATACTTCTTCAAGATGGCATATTCTTGATTTCTTAAGTGTTGCTTCTACATCAAAGGTCACGTCCCTGCTGTTTTCAATATGGCGATGACTAGGTATGTAGATTCTGAAGGCCTTGGAGACCTCACAGTATCCCACAAATATTCCCTTCTTTCTGGAGGGTTCCATCTTGTTTCTTTTCTCTTGGTATATGAATAAACACTGGACAACCAAATATTTTTGGGTGGCTTACCTCTGGCTTCTTTCCAGTGAACATCTCTTCCGGGATCTTGAACCCAAGTGCACTATGGGATAATTTGTTCTGCACATAAACAACTGCCATTGTTGCTTCTGCCCATAAGCACATAGGAAGTTCTTGATCGTGAATCATGGTCTTTACAACATCCATAATTGTTCTGTTCTTCCTTTCAACTACACCGTTTTGTTGAGGATTATAGGGAGTAGTGAGTTCCCTCTTGATCCCAACATCTCTTCAGAAGTTCACGAACTCTTTTGAAGTATATTCTCCTCCATTATTTGATCTGAGTATCTTAATCCTTCTTTCAGAAAGATTCTCTATCAAGGCTTTGAATTCCTTGAATTTACTGAATACTTCATCTTTAGATTTCAAGAAATATATCCAGGTCTTACGAGAATAGTCATCAATAAATGATACATAGTATACATACCTGCTAATGGAGGATGATGGCATTGGGCCACACACGTCTGAATGAATGAGTTCGAATACTCCATCTTCTTTTCTATCCCTTTTTGGAAAAGGGTTCTTGATATTCTTCCCTTGCGCACATCCATTGCATATGCCTTCTTGATCAACCTTGAGTTCTGGTAAACCTGTGACAACTTTGCATATGTATGGTAGTGCCTTGTAGTTGATGTGAGCTAATATTCTATGCCAAAGTTCGCATGAGTTTTCGATGGCATGGGTCATGGTGGTTTCTAGGTGACGCTTCAACTTATATAAGCCATTTTCTTCATTTCCGATGACGATTGCTTCATTTATGGTTTCTCCCTTAGCCCACATAAGAACTTCTCCATCTATGAAGGAAACTCTATAGCCTTTCTTGTCTAAAGCTGATATGGAGAGTAAGT